>NSJW01000711.1:0-531050 GCA_019955255.1 Castanospermum australe | reverse complement strand
ACGCGAAATGGCGGACGTGGATGCAATGTGGCCACCTTGAGACTCAGTCTTCAGTTTTGTTACCGACGGTTCTGAAGATTACGTGAGTGGTTCTCAAAACCATTCAAACATATATTTTCTTTTTGATAAAAAATATTTTTATAAAAAAATACTAGTTTTCATATTTTAGGAATGTTTGGATGAATTTTTTTAAAAAAAGTTTAAAGCACTAAAAAAGCACACTTTATGCTTTTTCTTAGAATCTAGATTTGTGTATTTCTTAAAAAAAAATCTTTTTATTAATATAAAAAAAGCTGCTTCAATATTAAAAAAAAAAGTACTTTTAGATATTACACCTTAAAATATAAAAATATATTTTTATTTTTTTTAAAAAGATGTTTTAAAAAAAGCTCATGAAATTTTTTTTTAGAAACACATCCAAATGAACCCTTAATATATTATAAATAGATTGTAAGGATGGGATGCTAATTGTAATTAAATTAAAATCAAGTAAAAATGTTGATGTTATAATTAAATAATTTTTTAGAAGGCTTTTCCAAAAATGAAAAACTTCATTGTTTAATGCCATTATCAGTTTTTCAACACCATTGTAATATTTATATTTACATTTATAGTATTATCATTTTTTTCAATTACTCATTAGCCATCGAAATAACACAACAGTGCTAATTGAACTCATAAATAAAATCATTTGATTATTTGCTTCATTTATATCACTAATTTGCTAATACATAGCATAATTCAGTCCTTATAACAAAATATTGAATCATATATTATTTAGAAAATGCTATTAAAGCCTCTATGCCTCTTCTAATCCACGCTTCCAATAGCTTCATGCGAATTTCTGCATGAAAAATTCATAAAAAAAATTAATAAGAATAAGCCTATATTGACAAAATAAGTGGTTAATTCAGTATGACAAGTGATTAATAAACACAAACTTTTCTTAAGTCTAGAATTAGGTACCAATCTAGAGAGCTATATGAATAGGTCATTTTCTTGAACCAAAACTTCCCGGCAATCATCTTTAGATGTTAAGAATTGAAGAGTGATTTTTATTGAATTTTTGGGAACCTTTAACCCATTCATTTTGAAGATCAAAAGTTAAAAAATTGGGATTTCACAAATTTGAACTAGAAGTGAGTTTTGACTTTTGATTCCGGAGTATTTCAATTTCTTGATATTTATTTTGAATCTAAATGGGGTATTTCCTTACTTTTATATTAGGTTTAAGTTTAATGGCAGAGTAAAATAAAGAGGACATTAACTTAAAGAAATGTAAATTAAGTCTAAGAATTGGTAAGTACAAAGGCTGTCAACTATAAACCCATGACAGTTCGGATGTACAAGAGAGCTCCAGAACCTTCGACCCCCATTCTCCTCTTTTGTTTTTCCTCTTTCACCCATGATCGAGCCACCATAGACCCCCGTTTTTGCAACCTTAGTGTCGCTGGAACTTCGTTCTTACTAGTAGAATATTCAAGTTGCATTTTTGGAGGTTATGGGAACTACGGTTTGGGAAAGACCCAAGCTTACTCACTCACTTTCTTCTTGTATTCTTAGCTTTCTAGAGGTAATCCTTAAAGCCTTAAATACCTTCCATTTCGTGCATTTGGACAGGACTTCACATTGGATACTTTAGATTTGACAAATTTGTGTTAGAACCTAGGGTTTGCGTTGGGATTTCTGAAATAGATGTTAATTTTTGTTATCCTATAGTTCTAACTTTGATTACTTTGGTGTGCGACCTTATTTATGGTCTAGACTCATTGGAAGATCATCCCATTGTTTCCGGAGAACCGCCACATTGTAGACTTGGACCCATTTTAGTTGGGCTAGTGTTGTGAGTAGTTGTGATATATCATCTAATTACTCCTAAGCTTGTGTATTTTTAATTCCTATACATATTTAAACATTTTTGAAGCATGTGTAAACTATTAATTCTCACTCAGGTAAATGCATACTTGTGGAAAATATTTATGATTGAAAAGACATATTGCTCCCAATTTTGATAACCTTTTTCAAAAATGAGTGTGGATTTTTGAATAAAGCCTTATGACAAGAGTTCCAATTATTTGAGGAAAGTATGTGGAAATTGCAAAAGTGTGTTGTGCTTTTGAATGATATTGACTCATACAGTATATCCATCTATTCCTTAGTTTGAATTTATAAACCATAATTTTTACGAACATTTTTCTGGATCATGGTGGACTTCTGGATTAGAATGACTTGTGCCACTAAGGTTTCTTTGTGACGGTGACTTCGATTCCCTGACTTTTGGTGGTTGATTATACCATTGTGTGATCGGTAAGAGATATGTTTATGTGTGTTTGAGCATTTCAGAGATAATTATTATGTTTTATTCTATCTTAGAAGGTCACCCTGGATCCCTATACATGAGATTTTGCTGAGTTATTATATGATGTGAAACTTCGATAATTATGCCTACCCAAACTTTGAGAAGAAACCATTAGAATTATGATTCGGAAATTATATTTAGGCTTATAACTACTTTACCAAATTTGTTTATACGAGTTTAAAATTATTTTTCTAAGCAAATATCATTCAGCAGTAATTGTTTAGATATCCAATGTGTCAGAAACATTATGTCTTGGCAACAGTAAATTTAGCTTTTGGTGCCACCTTGGATTAGACACTGGAGAGCATATGCAACTCTATGTTAAGTTAATACACTTAGTTGGTAATGGTTTGGCGTGATCCACATAAGTTTCAAGCTAGAGGATGGTTAGTTCAGTTCAAGTGGGTGGGCTTTAGTTCCAAATTGTTAGTTTACCCACAAGCTATGTGTCTGGTTAGATCAGTTTCAAGCCTTGGGGCTTGCCAGATTGTAAGCTACCCTTTAAGTTGTGTGCTCGGTCAGTTCAAGTTTCGGCTGGTGAATTATTCCACTTTGGATTTTATTCTGATTAATTACTATAATGCTTATGAATTGTAGTTGAAAATCTTTTATTGTTTTATTTGCTTTATTACTTTCTTATGAAATATTTTTTTGACTATGAATTAAACAATTTTGTCTTTTGAAATAACCCATATATAATAGTCATTTTCTCCATAGTTTCTCTTCAGTTTTTTTTGCATACGTACAATTTCAGAAGTTTTTTATTATATTTACTCATGGAAAACTCATTGCCCCTAGCTTGGTCCATTTTCTAGTGAAATAGATAATTAACTACTGACTGAGTTATAAATTCACCCAAATAATTGTTAATGGTCTTCTTCAGCATAAAGGTAAAGAGGTTATTTCTGGTTTAGCTCCTCCAATCTTGTCAAGAGAGTTTTTAGTTATTTTCGGTAAATCACAAACAACATTTATTCGTGTTAGGCAAGTTTAAATAATCTTTATCTTTTTTTATTTTATGTTTGGGGATTTGAAAAGCCTTTTGGGGGAAAAAAGTTTTAAAATTTTTTTGCTCCATTGTTTTTACCAAGTTGGGGATCCAATTTGGAACTATATTTGGTTCATATGTTAAACTATCGATTGAACTATTTTTATATTAATTTATTTTTCTAATTAAAAAATTGGTTGCTTTAATTAAGCATATCCACTTGTCAAATGGTTATAAAATAAGAATTTTTTTATTGGAATGGAAAAGCATATTTTTTTTTGGCCCTAATGGGGCCTATTTCGACCTGTTTGTTTAATTTTGGATTTAACAGGTTTGAGGCCTTCTTTGTGGCCTTGAAATCTCCCTTCATTCCTCGTTCAAAAAACTGCCCACTTTGATTGCACATCCGCAACTGCTTTTGTGATGGGCAGAAGCTATTTAAGAGGATGTGTGTTCATGGTTTCAGGTTCTTGAGCTTGCTTTCGTATTCATCTAATACACCATCAAAGTGACGAGAGTGAAAGCTTAAAGCACCACTGAAACCAAAGTTCGGAGCTTCAAAATTACAGTAATGGCCGGAGTATTTATGATCCTAATTTTTTTCGCATTTGATCTAATTTACTTTATGAAATGTGTTATAAGCATAATTAGATCATTTATTTTAATAACATTTGGTATAGAGCGTTTCAATACCTCTGCCTTGTCTTTTAGTTTTTGGCAATGTTCTGTACATGAAAAATTTGATTTCGTGTTTACAATTTGGACTTTTTAATAGAAAGTCTGATAGGAAATCATTGGATAATTGAATTTCTCTCGATTCTGTGCTTTCAAACGTATATTTCGGTGTAAAAATGGCTTAGAAACTGTTGGGTTTCATTTCGAGTCGGAACCGGGTCGAAACGACACGGCTGGTGGTTGAAGATGACATAAACGACAAGTTGTTTTGGGGTCTGTGATAAACGACAAGTCTTTTTGGGTCAGAGCGTCTCTCTTCAATGACATAAGCGACAAGTCGTTTTGGACTCTGAGGTCAATGACAAGTCGTTTTTGGTCTATGGCTGACGACATGTCATTTTGGTCCTCTGCTGTCGTTTGTATGTTATCAAAAATAATATCACTTTGGTCTTGCTAGGTTTCGAACCCAGGACCTGGCACACTGCACCTCTTCTGCCAGTTGTTCTATGCCTCCTTTCTGCTAAGGTGTTGCAGCATCATTTGATTTTAACCATTTTTTTTAAACACATTTTTTTCAAAAAAGAAAATTTTTTCATCTTGAGCAGACAAAATAAAAATAAAAAATAAAAAAATTTGTTTCAATTTGTGCGTAATCTGTGTATTTTTTTTATTTATTTTATATCTTGATACATGTAATTTGTGGATATTTTATGCATGAAATCAAATGTCTAGTGATCTATAAATTTAATTAATTAGGGATTAGCCACAGTATCTTTAATTATATTAATTATATGTTAAGTATCTCTAATCACATAAAGTATATGACATGAATTGTATTTATCATATGATATAATAAATTTTGTCCCACAGGAATTTTTATTTATATTTTAATTGATTAATTAGGATAAAATATCGAGTTATATTCTTAATTTACCACACAGGGATTAAGAATATAATTTGACAATTTTATCATAAAGTTTCTATATGAATCTAATTGAATTAGAATTTTAGCCCACAGGCAAATTTTATTTACTAGATTCATGATTTTCCAAGCATGATTTACATAGTAAAACATGATATATGATTTATTAGTCTCAAATTTTAATTATAAGCATGTATGTTTATTATTTGCAATCATGCAGCCTGTGAATTTCTTGATATGCAATGTTTAAATTCCCGAACTGAGGGGTGATAATTACAAGATTTGGAAGGAGAGAATTCTTCTTCAATTGGTTGGATGGACAATGATTATGCTATAAGGAAAGATGAACCGCCAAGATTACTAAAATAGGGAACCATATGATTTGATCTTTATGAAAAATGGGAGCGATCTAATCGTCTCTCTGTCATGTTCATAAAGACTAAGATATCTGCTAGCATTCGGGGTTCAGTCGCAGCTAGCAATGTCAGGGAATTCTAAAGGCCATAGATGAGCAATTTGATTTTTCGGACAAAGCTTTGCAAGTACCCTTGATTACGAAATTTTTATCCATAAAGCTCACTACTACAAGAGGTGTGCATGAGCATATTAGCAGATGCGGATATAGCGGCTCAATTGAAAAATCTTGAGGTGGATATGTCTGATTCTTTCCTTGTGCACTTCATTTTAATACTCCCCAGCAATACAGTCCCTTCAAGATATCTTATAATACACATAAAGAAAAATGGTCTAATTAATGAAACTTGCCATGTGTGTTCAAGAAGAGGGGAGTTGCAAATGGAAACAGCGAGAGAGTTCCATGATGACAACTAAGAGGAAGGATCAGAGCCAAGCCAAGAAGAAGGGAAAGGTAAAAATACCACCCCAAGGTGGAATTAAGAAGGAATCCAAGTTTTCTTCTGTAGAAAGAAGGGGTACATGAAGAAGGATTGTATTAAATTTCCAACAATGGCTTGAGAAGAAAGGTATGTCAACCTCATTTGTTTGTTATGAATCTAATATGTTTGATGTTAATCATAACACATGGTGGATTGATTCTGGTTTTACAATCCAAGTTTCAAATACTTTGCAGGGTATGCAAAACCTAGGAAGCCAGTAGGAAGTGAACAATGCATCTATTCAGGAAGCAAGATGAGTTCACTTGTGGAGGCTATAGGGACATGCAGCTTAGTTTTGAGTAGTGACTTTAATTTGTATTTGGAAAAGACCTTTTATGTTCCTAGCTTTTCTAAGAACTTAATTTCAGTTTCAAGACTTGTTACCTTTTGGTTATTTCTTTTCATTTTATGAGACATCTTTCAGTTATTTTATAAATCTAAAGTTGTTGGAATGGTACATTGTCTGATGGTCTTTTCTATATTAATTTGCAAATGACGCTACTTATGATGCTATGAATGTTAATGTTGGCAGATGATGTGTTATGAATGAAGATTCCTCTATGTTGTGGCATCGGAAGATTAGGACATATCTCCATTCAGAGAATTAAGAGATTAGTAAATGATGGAGTACTTAGTACTTTAGATTTTACTGATTTTGAAACTTGTGTGAACTGCATTAAGGGAAAGTAGACAAACAAGTCAAAGAAAGGTGCCAAGAGGAGTACCGAATTGTTAGAAATCATACATACAGATATTTGTTTCCAGATATGGACGTATATGGTCAGAAATACTTCATCTCTTTTATAGATGATTATTCACGGTACATGTATCTTTACATGCTTCATAATAAGCATCAAGCATTAGATGCCTTTAAGGTATTTAAATCCGAAGTAGAGAAACAACGCAGTAAACAAATTAAGATCGTGAGATCAGATAGAGGTGGAGAATATTATAGTAGATACACTAAAGATGAACAAGCACCTGGTCCATTGCGAAGTTTCTTGAAGAGCATGGGATAGTTGCCCAATACACCATGCCTGTTCTCCAGATCAGAACGGTGTCGCAGAAAGGAGAAACCGAACATTATTGGATATGGTGCGAAGTATGCTTAGTAACTCTAAGCTACCTTAGTCCTATGGGTTGAAGCATTGAAGACGGCAGTGTACATATTTAAACCGAGTTTCCAACTAAGGCTGTCCCAAAGACGCCATTTGAGTTATTTAAGGGTTGGAAACCGAGTTTGCGACATGTACGCATTTGGGGATGTCTGTCTGAGGTTAGAATTTATAACCCACAAGAGAAGAAACTGGACCCAAGGACCATTAGTGGGTATTTCATTGGATATGCTGAGAGGTCTAAGGGATACAGATTTTATTGTCTATCTCACACCACTAGAGGATTGTGGAATCTAGAAATGCCAAATTTCTCGAAAATGACTTGATCAATGGGAGCGATCAATATGGAGACTTTGTTTCTGAGAAAGATCATTCGGATGCTCAATCATCCACTTCAAGCATGAGATTGGTTGTTGTTCACAGTACCCCTTTAGTTCAACTGGGTGTTGTACAACCAGTTATTGAGAATCCACAATCAGATGCTGATATTGATCTGGTGGATCAAGTTGCTGATGAGGAACAAGAAATTGTTGTTCAACCAGTTGAACAACAAACTCCTCAAGAAGATCATGCAACATTAAGGAGATCCTACTAGAATAAGGAGATCAGCGATATCTAGTGACTATATTGTGTATCTGCAGGAATCTGACTATAAATATTGGAGCCGAAAATGATCCTAAAACATTTCACAAGCCATGATTGTAAAAGAATCAAATTTTATGGTACGATGCTATGAAGGATGAGAATGAATTCTATGGCATCTAATGGAGTCTGAGATCTTGTTCAGTTTCTAATTGTGCAAAAGCCATTGGATGTAAATGGGTCTTTAAGAAAGAAGGACTCATTAGGCAACATTAGAGATATAAGCAAGACTCGTAGCCAAAGGATTTAATCAAAAGGAAGGAATCGACTATAAAGAGACATTTTCTCCTGTACTAAGAAAGATTCTCTTCGCATCATTCTAGCATTAGTTGCACATTTGACTTAGAGTTACAACAATGGATGTGAAAACTGTATTTCTCAATGGAGATCTAGAGGAAGAGGTTGACATGAAACAACCAGAAGGATTTTCCTCTAGTGATGGTGAGCATTTTAGTGTGCAAACTTAAGAAATCCATATATGGATTGAAACAAGCCTCCGTCAATGGTATTTGAAATTTCATGATGTCATTTCTTCACTTGGTTTTGTGGAGAACATTATGGATCAATGTATATACAGAAAGTTAGTGGAGTAAGATTTGTTTCCTCATTCTATATGTGGATGATATTTTACTTGCAGCCAATGATAAGGTTTGCTATATGAGGTGAAACAATTCCTCTCTGAAACTTTGACATGAAGGATATGTGTGATGCCTCTTATGTCATTGGCATCAAGATACATAAAGACAGATTTCAAGGTATTCTAGGTTTGTCTCAGGAGACCTACATCAACAAAGTTTTGGAAAGATTTTGGATGAAGGATTGTTCAGCAAATATAGCTCCCATTGTGAAGGGTGACAGGTTCAATTTGGACCAGTGCTCAAAGAATGATCTTGAGTGGGAACAAATGAAGAACATTCCTTATGCTTCAGCTATAGGAAGCCAGATGTATGCTCAGGTTATGAACAAGACCTTGACATTACATTTGCTATTGGAATGCTAGAGAAGATATCAGAGTAATCCAGGTTATAAACCACTGGAGAGCTGCAAAAGAAAGTGATTGAGATACCTTCAAGGACTAAAGAGCACATGCTTATGTACAGACAAACTGATAATTTGGAAGTGACTAGTTACTCTGATTCAAGACTACGCTGGCTACATTGATTCATGCCAAAATCAACTTCAGGATATATCTTTATGCTAGCCGGTAAGCCTGTATCTTAGAGAAGTGCAAAGCAGACTCTGACTGCTACTTCCACTATGGAAGCTGAGTTTGTGTCTTGTTTTGAGGCTACCTCACATGGTGTATGGATGAGGAGTTTTATTTCTGGGCTTAGAGTTATGGATTCGATTTCTAGGCCATTGAGAATATATTGTGACAATTTAGCTGCTGTTTTTATGGCTAAGAACAACAGAAGTGGTAGTCGAAGCAAGCATATCGATATTAAGTATCTAGCCATAAGAGAACGTGTTAAAGATAAAACAGTGGTTATTGAGCACATTAGCACTGAATTAATGATTGCTGATCCTTTAACTAAAGGCATGCCACCACTAAAATTTAAGGATCATGTAGATAGAATGGGACTTGGTTCCCTTATGTAGTTTTCATTGTAAGAACAATATTATTTTAATGAAACTCTATTTGTGATGTTTTCTCATTTCAGTTTATGCACATATTTCATTTATTCATTTTGAGAAATATCAATGAAGTATGGACCTAGAATAAACATTGGGTTTATTCATTAAGTTATATGGGCTTGAGAGATATGATACATTGTGATACATGGAAGATAATACTCGCTTTTGGAGGACCTATCGCCATGACTCATGTATTTTATTTCTCACTGTAGTATATGATGGAATATGTGGACCAAGTGGGAGAATGTTTGAATGGTTTTGAGAACCACTCACGTAATCTTCAAAACCGTCGGTAACAAAACTGAAGACAGAGTCTCAAGGTGGTCCACGTTCATCCACGTCAGCATTTCGCGTTCATTCCTTTTTCAGAAACTGTCCACTTTGGTTGCACGTCCGCCAACTGCTTTTGTGATGGGCAGAAGCTATTTAAGAGGATGTGTTCATGGTTTCAGGTCCTTGAGCTTGCTTTTCGTATTCAGTCTGACATTACACCATCAAAATGAATAAGTAAAAGCTTAGAAGCACCACTAAAACCAAAGTTCGGAGCTTCAAATTACAGCAATGGCCGGAGGTATTTATGATCCTAATTTTTTCGCATTTGATTTAATTGTTTTATGAAATATGTCATAAGCATGATTAGATCATTTAGATTTTAACTAACAATATATGCAAACAAGCTCTAAATTTGAGACAGAGCATATGGTGCTACCATGTCTACTCTTTCATTCTCTAATCAAGCGACACATCAACCATTCTAAATTTCTGCCCCACCAGCAAATATCAGCTATCCTGCTTTTCCTAATTTGCCACATCAACGGTCTTTCTTACTCTCAGCTTTCTCTTTTATTCTTTCATGCCTTCCTTTTGTCCAATGCTTTAGGTAAATGTCCATGAACGAGCGAATACCATTTCAATTTCTTTCCGTTTTTCATGAAGTCCATTAAGTCTGATTTTGAACCGGCCATTATTCATTATTTACACTCCCTAGATAACAGTTGGAAGAAGAAGATGGAGTCGAAGACGTACTTGCAAGCATTAGATAGTCTAAAAGTCCATGGGTTATCCGTGAGGAAGATGTAGACTCCAACGACCCACAAAAATGCCCACCCCCTCCAATTTCTACACCATGCAAGAAGCCCCGCCCAGCATAATACCAGGACGATTGCTGGGTTGTCGTTGACGGCAATGTACCAGCTTTCGTTTTCAAACTTAAAATACACATTGTGTGTTTGTTTTATGTCCAAGTTCTACATTGTTTAAAAAAGGTTATTGAAAAGTCCTTATATATAATCATACTTATAAAAATAATACTCTAAGATATAAAGGTGAAGTGTGAACTTGGATCTAGCTATATCACATTCGCATGTGTACAAGTCCAGATGCTAATTTTCTGGTGTCAAAAATACTTTTATCTAACAGCTTTTGCACAAAATACTTTAAGATATAATGTGGACTTAGACTTAGTCATATCACACTCGCATGCGTACAAGTCCATATGCTAATTTTCTTGTGTTGATAATAATTTTATCCAACAGCTTTTGCACAAATGCCTTCTTTCTCTCTCAAATTCCGCAATCTAGATCTTCCCCTCGTGCTTTGTAGCATTTTATTTTTTCCTGGGTTTTGGATAAAAAATTTTTGTCTGTTTCTTGTAATGGGTCTGGTTTCAATTAGCCTTTTTTATAAGGTGTGTATTATGTAGTGTCATTTTTTTTGTATAAACGTTTGAACTGCCTAATCTCGTTGAGAAGAAGTGATAATAGTATGGTCCTCCTTATGAAATGCAACTATGTAGTGTCATTTTATTCAAGATTTTTGCCCACCAGTTGCGGTGCGGATCTCGACCGCCGTTGCCCATCCAATTTGACGGTCGACATGGCGATGTCTATAAGAGTGCCTGTGACGCGTTTTGCAATGGGGTTTTCAATTCCCCTTTCATGTGCAAGCACTCCATGTTACTCCCAAATGTTCAAATTGGTGTGTCCAAAATCCTATAGCTAACGTCTATGCAATCCAAGGCAAAAACTGTTCAGTTCATCACTATTCTGGGCCTTTATCCTCTTACACCTCTTTCTTTTTTGAAGATATTTGTTCAAAATTCACATAAGGTGCTTATATTTAACATAATAGATGCTCTTCGTTTTGCAATCTAAGTCTTCAACAGATTCGGGGTCAGGAGCATCAGTTGAGCAGGATTCACAAGCTACTACTTCGTGGCTAGCCAATTTTGGCTACTGGGGCCTCCACCAAAAGCCAGCCTTTTTGCAGTTTCGAAGTCTGTAGGTAGCAGTTTTTGTACAAATTGTCTTCTTTCTCTCTCAAATTCGTTTCGCCTCTTGCTTTGTAGTATTTATTTTCATTAGTTTTGGATAAAATTTTGTCATTATTTTCTATAATGGGTTTGAATTTAATTCATAATGGGTTTGAATTTAATTCGCCTATCGGGATCATTTTCTATTAATAAAATAACAAAAAAATGTTAAAAGATATAAAAAAATTCTAAATACAAAAAAAGATTTTATAACTTATCATGGTAGATCCAAACATAATATAATCAATGCTTTTCTCTCTCTAGAAGATGATCCCATCACAGGAGGGTATCCAAATCCATTGGGCTTTTGTATAAGGTGATCACTTGTGTGTCATTTTCATTTAAGTCAATTGGACTGCCTTTCCTCTTTGAGACTGTCAGCCTACGAATCACTTTTGCTTTCTTCAAGCACGCTGAAAGAATCATCTCTAAATGTTCTTAATTCATAAGATGTTCATACTTCGCGTAGTATGTGCACTGAAATTGTTTTAATTTAGTTGTAGTTGAGAATTTTGCTGATAATGCCTCTTTAGCATATGCGTAACTAACAAACAGTGGAGTTTGAAAATTTAGTACAGAGCAAAAACAAAACTAATTTAAGTATTTAACTATGTTGGACACCAAGGCTATATATGTCCACCGTTGAAAGTTATAACAATTGTTGTACAAGTAATACTCAACTCAAGTACTATCAGATTCAAATATGATCATTTTCGACTACCACAACCCAAATCCCAAGCTGTGATCAAACCCTGACAAATGGCATAAAGCTGAGCTTGCATATTTCGTTGTAGTGGCCAGGAGAATGTACCCAAAAAAATACTAAGTTTCGTAGCTACTCATTTGATAGAATCTATAGTGATAAACTTTTTGTTATATGGTGCTCAAGGTTTAAATATGGAGAACAGCACATAAAGAGACGTGTGCTCCTAAGGGTGTGTATGTATGGATGGAGGAGTTTTCGAAGGGAAAGGAAAATGAAGAGTTTATTTTTTCAATTCTAAATTGAGATAATTATAAAATGTTTATAAAAATGAAAAAGAAAGGATATGAAAAGCTTACATGATAATCTATCATTTTATTCTTTCATTTCTAAATAATTTTTAAATAAAGACAATTTTTAACTGAAATAAAAATTTACCTTACCTTCTCTTTCTCCAAATTCTTCCATCTAAACATATCTTAAAGAGGCTGTCGAAGCATTTAATACACACACACACACGGATATATATATATATATATATATATATATATATATATTATTGGACATCTCTCGTCGTAAGCAAGCTTGAAATCTCCTGAAAACTTACAAATGTTTTCTAATTTTTCTCTGAAAAATGAAAAAATAATTTTAAAAGAATTGATTCATTTAGAATGGAAAGTAAGAAATGCATTGACAATAGCAATGTTATTTTTGTGCAGACCAAGACTTTGTGTGTTGATTTAGGAAAGAGAGTACATGATGGAGAATAGAAATGAAACATATAGATATAGCTTTCAATAATAAATTTAGAAAAAATAAGACAATTCGTAAATAAACCATTGTGTCTTCTATATAAAGCAGCCAGACCACCATCATTCTTGCTCACGGCGGAGTGAAATAAACATATGTAAAATTACTTGAGAGGTAATTAATGACACTATTACTAATTTATTTAATACATACTTTAAGAAATGATATTATTAATCTAATTATTTTATTATCTAAAAATAACTATTCCTTGGGAAGAAATTAATTACACTATTAATTATTTACTTAATATACAACTTAAGAATTGATACTGCTAACTATTTACTTTATCCTCTAAAAATAACTATGACTTTAGAAATAAAGAATGACACTAATAATTATTTATTTTATATAAACCTTCATAAATAACACTATTAATAATCCATTTTATTTTCCAAAAAAAAAAACAACTATCACTTTTATACGTATATAAAATTATTATGAGAATCAATTAAAGGCACTATTAATTATTTTTTTTAATATGCATATATATTATATAGTAAAATTTTTTAAATAAGAAAATAATGACACTATTTTATGAATAAATTAATAATTAAATGATTTAACACCTTAATATGCACAAGTTAAAAAACTAATTATTCCAATTAAACAAAAAAATTATTATATGAAAAAATAAAATATCATATGTATTTATAACCCTACGATGCCCGGCACATATAAATAGTAAACTGATTCAATTTTGTTAATTTTACACCTGCAAAACTCGAATCCGTAAGGTATTACACCAATTCATACCCCAGCCCAACCTTATATCCGGATAACGTCTACTCTAATATTTAAATTTGTTAAAATATTCATTTTAGATAAAAAACATTTTTGTTGTAAAAAAAATGAAAAGACTCATTTAAATAAGCTAGAGTTTGCACCGAAAAATGCTAAAACATATATTTTCTCTATAGTTATATCATGTCATTTTTTTAAGAGTTTAACCCTATCGTGTTGTGAGACAGAGGAGTGAGAAATTACATTTGCCCAAACTGGTGGGTCACTACGCAGAGAAGTGTCATGACTTGAACAGGAAGTCGATGACTAATGTATGATAAAGACTTACAGTAAACTTATCGAAATCATACAAGTTTCAAGTCTGTAATTTTAAATTAAACGGACAATCTAAAATAGCCACCACAGGACAAAAAAATACTTTTATTTAAGCAGAAATGTAGACTTATAATATCTGAAATGTGAAGCTCAATTGCTAACAATTTATTATAAAATAAAATATCATAAAATAATTCAGTCGATAATTAACCATAACAAGCTCTCAAAGATCCTACTTGTATAAATAATGGAACATATCTAAGAATTTGACTACAAACATTTCAATTCCAAACATAAATAAAACGCGATAGACATTTGAACTTACCCACACGATAGTGTGTTGGGCTTATCAAAATAACAGAAAACTCCCCTAATCAAACTAGAGGAGTTGAAGCAAAAATAACCTCTTTACCCTTATCAAAAAATATATAAAAATAATTTAGGTGTGTTTACAACTTAATGAATAGTTAATGTATTCTACTCTTGAAAATGGATAAGTAGGGGCATGAGTTTTTCCATGAACAATATAATATTCTAAAAATATATGTTGCATGCAAAATTAAAAAGAAACATCTTGGAAAAACATAACTATTATATATTGTTCTTTCTCAAACAAAATAATTCTAAATCATAATTATTATAATCTTTTAATTTAAAAAATCAATAAAGCAATAAAATCAATAAATGATTTTGAACAACAATTCGTAAGCATTTAGTATTTAATTAGAATAAAATTCAAGTAAAATAATTCACCAAATAGAACCAGAACTAATTGAGCACGCAACTCACGATGTAAGCTAACAATTTGGCAAGTCTAAGACTTAACCTTATCTGACCAAGCACATAGCTTGTATGGAAACTGACAATCAAACAAGCCCATGGCTTAAATTGAATCTGACTAGCCCATGACTTGAAATGATGAGCATCACACTCAAAACAATAATGATGTATATTAACTTAGCCTAGAGTTAACATATGCTCTGCAGAGTCAAATACTAAGTATACCAAAGCTAACATTTACTATTATTAGATTCAGTATTTTAACATGGTTTTCTCCCAAAACAAAAAACAATTGACAAAAATATACAGTAACATATTTCTCAAGGAAATACATTTCAATTAGAAATAGAAGTTTTAGTTTATTAAAATAAATCTTTTTTCAAAGACAACATTTCTTAGCATCAGAAAATTCAGTCATAAATATTTTCATATATGTTTTTCAAAAGCAAACAAGGCCTCCAACAATAATGAATATTATGCTAAACCATATTCTAAAACAATTGAAGTTAATGGTCCAAAAACGATTTGTAACATTCTTTCTTTCTTAATTAAGTTATTGATAATTATTATTATTTATAGAATTTAAGAGTTATGTAGAACTTATAACAATAAAAAAATCTAATAACTAAGATAGAATGAATTAGATTTCAATTAAACTCTTTTATATTAAACTAGATTCTTTTCTCATAATGTTAAGATTCTTTTCACATTAGACAATTTAAAAAAAGTAATAATTAATTTAATTTAAGATTAAAACTTAGTTACTTAAGTAACTAGTCAAGATTTTTGAAGTCAAAACTAATGACTAGTTACTAAAACAAATTCAAGAATTACATATGAGTCCTATCAACTAATTTAGTTAGAGTAACTAAATAAACTAAACTAAGTTATATTAACTGAGTAATGATAAAAAGGAAATATGTCTTCATCTAATTGGTTAGTAGAATAAAGACAAGACTAAACCTGAAAGACAAGCTAAATTTGTTAGTGTAATAAGACAAATAGAAACTTCCTTGACTTAAAAGCAAACTCACATGAAACTTCCTAAAAGAAGACAAAATAAGAAGACTTGGCAATTGACTAAGAAGAAGACAAGTGAAGAAGACTTCCAGGATAAACTCACATGCATCTCTAAAATGAACCTAGACTAAAAAGTAACCTAGATACACATGACTAAGAATTAATAAAGAATAAGATAAGAAGTCAAGATTTCACACCTTGGAAGCAAGGACATGTGTGTAAGGAGTCTAGATTACTTAACCAAATTAAAACAAGCATATTCCTAGAATTAAACTTATTTAATCACATGAAAGAGATCAAAGACCAAGACTCTTAAACTCACGCAGTCTATAGCCTAAGAATTCATCTAATTACATTTAAGAGTTACACCTAATCAAGACTTTATGAGAAAAGAACAAAAGAGAAGAATCTTACATAAAAGAAGTTAAATTGAATAAACAAGCTAAGATATGATATGATCACATAGGAATCTTTTCTAAGATTGCCTAGAAGTTACTTAGATGACTAAAACTCTTCAAAAACAAGATTATTTTTTTTTAAAAAAGATAAGAACACGTTGGCTAGTCTTCCACTTGAAGACCCTTTTGCTTGGCCAACAAGCCTTTCTAGAAAGATGTAAGACTGTGCTTTAAGAAGAAAATGACAAAAAAGAAAGATTTAGATGAATCAATAAGTGGGGAGCACCTGTGAAACCAAGAAGAAAGAAAGAATAACGAGCAAAGTTAGAATAAGACAAGTTTACTTTGACTATAGTTGTAAGAACTACAAATTAGTAACTAGAAACCTAGATAAATTCTAAGAAACTAATTAGAATCTAAGTAAGTCAACCAAAGTTAACTAGTCAAGATGAGCTAATCATGATCTAGTTAGAGTAACTAGATAACCCTAACTTTGTTACTTTAGCTAACTAAGTCATCATGGCCTTATGGATAAAGAAACAACATGGTTGCTTCCAATTGATTCAAACCAAAAGCAAGACATAATTAGTAAGCCACTTGTGTAAGCTCTTATTGGCCAACCAAAAAGCAAGCAATCATGAAGAAAAGCCTACCAAGTAACCTAAGTTAACTAAGTTAATTAAAAGTAATGCATTAATGGGCTAGAACATAAATGAACTTTCTTGAAGAAAAGAGACTCACGTGTAAGCTTAGGGAATAAAGTGGTCTTACAAGAAACCTTTTAGTCAAAACATAAGACTCATTATTAGAGATTAATGATGGTAAGACAAACTAGAAAGCAATGTATCTAGTTAGAAATCAATGAAAAATTAGAAAGTAACCAAGTAATTTTAGCCAAAGAGATAAGGAACCAAGAGTTATGACCATACAATCTCTAGGGAGCCAAATTAGAGTAACTTAGTTACTTTAACTAACTAAGTAATCATGATCCATAAGATAAGAAAGCAAGTGGATGTTTCTTATTGGACTAGAACTAAAGGAGGTCATCATTAGTAGGACATCTTGCTTAATTGACTAAGAGAGAGACTTAATTGTCTTCCAAGTAAAAGCTCATGTCCCACCAAGCTTGAGGGCCACGGCCATGCACCCTTAAAAGTCTATAAATACTCATGCATACACTTCCATGCACACACACATAAAAAGAGGGAAAACTCTTGCAATTTGGAAAGTGAGAGTGTGTGCACGTGAGAAAGAGAGAAAGAAAGGAAGTGGTTGTGTGGTGCTAGCCAAGGAGGAGTGCAAGTGTGATCAAGTGAGGAAGGTTTCCATTAACCTAACTTAGGTGGGGATAACATCTCTCTTTTCCTCTAAACTTAAAACCTATAGTTACTTTGAATAGATTCATGACTCATGATCTAGATAGTCTAGAATGTGTATCTTCCTGTTAGAAAAGCTTCATAGATCTTCTTGTCATGATGATGCTATTACTTCCATGAGTCTAAACATTAAATGGTTAACCCAAATCCCAAGCTGTGATCAAACCCTGACAAATGGCATAAAGCTCAGCTTGCATATTTCGTTGTAATGGCCAGAGAATGTACCCAAAAAAAATACTAAGTTTCGTAGCTACTCATTTGATAGAATCTATAGTGATAACTTTTTTATATATGGTGCTCAAGGTTTTAAATATGGAGAACAGCACATAAAGAGACATGTGCTCCTAAGAGTGTATATATGTATGGATGGAGGAGTTTTGAGGGAAAGGAAAAGGAAGAGTTTATGTTTTAATTTTAAATTGAGATAATTATAAAATATTTATAAAAATAAAAAAGAAAGGATATGAAACTTATATGATGATCTCTCATTTTATTCTTTCATTTTAAATAATTTTTAAATGAAGATAATTTTTAACTGAAATAAAAAATTTAGCTTACGTTCTCTTTCTCCCAAATTCTTCCATCTAAACATATCTTAAGAGGCTGTCGAAGCATATATATATATATATACATATTATTATTATTATTATTATTGGACATCTCTTGTAGTAAGCAAGCTTGAAATCTCCTACTGGCTTTGTTTCCATAATGCGGATTAATGAAAAGTACCAAGACTTTTAATTGGCTTCCTCTTATCCTCAATATCACAATTGATAGCATATGAAACGTGCAACCTTCTTCTAGAACAATATAGGTATATGCTAACGCCTCGTAAATGAAAAGAATATAATAGGAATTACTTTTTTAACAAATTACATATGTTTTCTAATTTTTCTCTGAAAAATGATAAAATAATTTTAAAAGAATTGATTCATTTAGAAGTGGAAAGTAAAAAATGCATTATCAATAGCAATGTTATTTTTGTGCAGTCCGAAGACTTTGTGTGTTGATTTAGGAAAGAGAGTACATGATGGAGAATAGAAATGAAACATATAGATATAGTTTTCAATAATAAATTTAGAAAAAATAAGACAATTCGTAAATAAACCATTGTGTCTTCTATATAAAGCAGCCAGGCCACCATCATTCTTGCTCGCGGCTGAGTGAAATAAACATATGTAAAATTACTTGAGAGGTAATTAATGACACTATTACTAATTTATTTAATACATACTTTAATGAAATGATATTATTAACTAATTATTTTATTCTCTAAAAATAACTATTCCTTGGGAAGAAATTAATTACACTATTAATTATTTATTTAATATACTCCTTAAGAATTGATATTGCTAACTATTTACTTTATCCTCTAAAAATAACTATGACTTGAGAAATAAATAATGACACTAATAATTATTTATTTTATATAAACCTTCAGAAATGACACTATTAATAATCCATTTTATTTTCCAAAAAAAAAACAACTATCACTTTTATACATATATAAAATTATTATGAGAAACAGTTAAAGGCACTATGAATTATTTTTTTTTGTATACATATATATTATATAATAAAATTATTTAAATAAGAAAATAATGACACTATTTTATGAATAAATTATTAATCAAATGGTTTAACACTTTAATATGCATAAGTTAAATAATTAATTATACCTATTAAACAAAAAATTGTTATATCAAAAATAAAATATCATATGCATTATAACTCCTACGAAGCACGGGACTTATACATAGTAAACTGATTTAATTTGGTTAATTTTACACCTGCAAAAGCCCGAATCCGTATGGTATTACATCAATTCATACCCCAACCCAACATTATATCCGAGTAACGTCTACTCTAATATTAAATTTGTTAAAATATTCATTTTAGATAAAAACATATATGTTGTAAAAAAAAAAAAAGACATTAAAAGATTCATTTAAATAAGCTAGAATTTTATCATCGAAAAATGGCTAAAACGTATATTTTGACTGTTGTTAGATTATGTCATTTTTTTTAAGAGTTTAACAATATCATGTCATGAGAGAGGGGAGTGGCAAATTACATTTATCGAAGACTGGTGGGTCACAGAAAAGTGTCATTACTTAGAACAAGGAGTCCATGACCGGCAAATAATAAAGGTTTACCGTAAACTCATCTAAGCCATACAAGTCTCAAATCTGTAATTGAAAATTAAACAAACTATCCAGAATAGCAATTCAGACGGCCAAAAAAATATACTTTTATTAAAGTAAAAATGTAGACTTATAATATTTGATATGCAAATTTCAATCACTAATAATTTATTACAAAATAAAATACCATAAAATAGTTCAATCAATAACTAACACATAACAAGCTCTCATGGATCCTTACTTGTAGAAATAATCGAAACACTAATAAAACAAGATAGACTATTAAACTTGTCCACATGAATAGTGTGTTGAGATTATTGAAATAACTAAAAACTCCCTAAATTAAATTCGGAGGAGCTGAGAAATAATCCAAACACAAATAAAACAAAACATACGTTTAAACTTGTCCTATATGAATATGTTGTTGAGATTATTGAAATAACTAAAAGCTCCCTAAATTAAATTGGAGGAGTTGAAGCAGAAATAACCTCTTTACCCTTATCAAAAGACATAAAAATGATTTGAGTGAGTTTATATAACTCAGTGAATAGTTAATATATACTACACTTGAAAAAGGACAAGCGGGGGCATGAGTTTTTTCATGTGCAATAGAAAAAAAATTCAGAAATTATACATAGCATGTAAAACTGAATAGAAACGTATGGGAAAAACATAACTATTATATATAGTTCTTTTCTCAGACAAAACAGTTCTAAATCATATTCATTATAATTTTTTAATTTAAAAAATCAATAAAGCAATAAAATCAATAAACGATTTTCAACAGCAAATTCTTAAACATTTAGTAACTAATTAGAATAAAATTCAAGCAAAATAATTTACTAAGCAAAACTAAAACTAATTGAGCACACAATTTGCAAGGTAAGGCTAACAATGGCAAGCCTTAAGGCTAGAACTAATCTGATTGGGCACATAGCTCACAGAGAAACTAACAATTAAACAAGCACACAACTTAAACTGAATCTGACAAGTTCACGACTTGAAGCTTATGAGCATCACGCTCAAAACCATAACCAATCATATGTATTAACTTAACCTAGAGTTAGCATATGCTCTGTAAAGTCTAATATTAGGTGTACCAAGGCTAATATTTACTACTGTTAAACGTAGTGTTCTGACATGGTTTTTTTTCCCAAAACAAAGATGCAATTAATAAAAATATACAGTAACATATTTCTCAAGGTAATACATTTCAATAGGAAATAAAACTTTTAGTTTATTAAAATAAATCTTATTTCACATAACATTCCTAATGTCAGAAAATTCACTCAAAAATATTTTCATATATGCTTTTCATAAGCAAACAATGCCTCCAACAATTATGAATATTATGCCAAACCATATTATGAACCATATTATGAAACAATTGAAGTTAATGATCCAAAAATCATTGTCAGTAATAATAACCATCATTGATCCAAAACTGACATATGAAACAATTATCACAATTGTATCAAAACCATTATCAATATATTTTTTGACACAAAAATTTAACTAACAATTCTTGATAACCATCTCAAAAGCCAAAAGTGAGTTTTCCAAAATTTTTACTTGTCCCAAAGTACCTAAGGCACTAATATATTCAAAATAAATTCTAAAATCTGTCTAAAACTTAAAAATCACAAACAAACATGTGCTAGGTAGTAACCACTAACAGTACTTTGCAATTCCCTATTGAGTCTTCCTCCAACAATTTGCCTTGGTGAACTAAAAGTTCCTTGCACCATTCTACAACAATAGAAAATACCAATAATCTATGTATCAATCAAAGGCAATTAATTTTCTCAATTGAATTCCTAAATCCTAAATATTTCTAGATACCAAAGACTAAATTCACTACCGAACATTCCCCAAATCAAATAATACTCATTAAAGAAATTAAATAGCCAAAATTTTAAATTTTTATTTACTTGAACAAGCCAAATAGATAATCCTTTGAGAGTGATTAGCATACAACCTTCACCAAACAACAATTTTTGGCTTTGCAGACTCTTCCCATTGGGGGCTTGACAGAGAGAAAAGGAGGAAATAAAGTGTAAAAATCTTACAGAAATCCCTAAGAACTGGTACTATGTGGTAAGAGATTTGGTAATTTATGGAGATAATGAATGAAAAGGAAATTAAAAGAAAGGAGAAGAAGTGGCAGCTGATGAACAGAGGATGAAAGATTGGATCTTGAATAATGGGCGGGTTGCCGTACAGGGTTTGTTATATAATGGGATATGTGTTGTTTTGTTTTGCTTTTTTTCTTTTTTAACTTATCTTACCTTTTTTTAAGCTTATCTTAATTTTTTTATCCTTTAATTTTTTGAATAGACTTTATCCTTTAATTTTTTCAATAGACTATCACAAAAAGTTTATGTTTTTTCCTCTATTAACGCAGAGTATCATACTCTTAACAAAAAAGAAAGAATCTAAATCCGTTTGCTCTTTTAAATTTGTGTGAAGTTACAAATTTATTGTTCTTTGATCACCTTTGGGAAAAGGAATGGTGATTCCACATAAAGGAATGGGTTGCAACGAACAATTATTTCCAATCCATAGTTTTGCAGTTTTTAGAATTTAAAGATTTTCGAAATCCTTTCAAAGTTAAGTACATTGAACCAATTTTATATGGAATCGAAGCTGATGTAAATGACACAAATGCCCTACTAAGAATAACAAAAGGTTTGACATGTCTTGGGTATATCTTAGCGATGTAATATGAATATATAACGTGTAATGAAGTTAAATTGTTTTATAATTGAATTTAAAGAAATAGTGTTGCTGAAGAAGAAACATTATTAATTTGTCAGAAAAAAATTATCAGTTGAAGTGGACATGCTCTCTTTCTCTATGCATGTCTATTCTCAATAGCTCTTGTCATTATCGGCCTATCAATTTCAAAAGTTTGAATTTGAAGAGCCAAATTAGATAATTTCAATGCCTGGTATCGCACTTGCTTTTCAAAGCAGAAATATTGTAAGGAAAAAAAATGGACACACAAACTGATACTCTATACTTTATTTTATAAAATATTTCATTTGTTGTTAATTTATTTTTTCACTGAGTGTTTGGATAAGGATATATAATTAAGTTGCATTGAATTAATTATTTTCTTATAATATTACTGTAATACGTCGACCATGTATAGGAATTTTGGGATGTCTGTGGCTCTCTTTTGTGTTTCTTGAGCTCTTAAGATTGACCCTTTGTGAGTCACTTCTATTTTCAGGTATAAGCCTTATTAAGTTAATCTTACCTTTGGCAAAAGATATTTGAAACTATTTAGACATAATTAGTCATTGCTTGTCATATTGAGTAATAAAAAAATTTTTTAAGTCTTGAATAGGCACCTATCTAGAGGGCTCTATAAAATATACATTTTCTTGAAAACTAAAATCCCTAGTAATTGATCCTTAGATGTTATAGAATCAAAGAGTGATTTTTAATAAATTTTTTTGGAACCTTTAACCCATTCATTTTGAAGGCTAAAAGTTTAGAAAGTCGGCATTTTCATAAATTTGAATCAGAACTTGAGTTTTGACTTTTTATTCTTAAGGATTTTGATTTTTTTGATATTTTATTTGAATCCAAATGGGGGTATTTCCTTATTTATATTGATGTTTTAAAGTTAATGAAAAGTAAAATAAAGAAATGTAAATAAGTTAAGTATTAGGTAAGCCACATGTTTCCCCTCTATAGTCGACCAAAAGCCCTTTCCCCATCACCAGAACAATTGATGGCCACCATTACAGACTCAGCGCCTTTGTCTTCTCCTCTCCCCTTCATTTTCCCTTCTTCTGTATGATCCAGCCACTGCCCCAACCCACCAATTCCTCATCGTCGATGTATCTGAATCATCGCTTCTGTAGGATTGGGTGTCAAAGTTCCGTTCTTAGGTTGTAGGAGCTATGGTTTGGTTGAAACCCAAGCTACCCACTCACTCCTTTCCATTTTTTTTGCTTCTAAAAGTAATCCTAAGGCTCGCAACACCACATATTTCATATATTTGGTTAGATTTCACAATGGGTATTTAGAATTGACACTGTTAGTATTAGAACCTAGGTTTGATTTGGGGCTTTCTTTAGAGGATAGTTGTCATCACTTCCAGTAGTGTTGCGACATCCTCGGCTTAGACACATTTGCCTTGGCTTGTGTTGTGAGTAGATAATATACTCTATAACTTGTGTTTAAGATTTGCATATTTTTCCTACATGGTTATTTCTATTGTTTTACTCTTGGAGGATTAGAAATCTTTGCTATCATATTACTATAAATAAATTTTCAGCAAGTTTGCATGTATAATTCTATGAGAAATGCTTTGAAGTCTAACTTCATATCATGTGTTGATAAAGATGATCAAATTCATGGGAGAAGCACATTGAAACTTTTTCGTTTGAATAGAGATTTTGTTTGTTAACTCTTAATGATATGAAAGAATGAAGTTTGTGTAAAAGGATGGTATTTTGATAATGACAATGATGTTTGGACCTTAGAATTCCTGGTGGACACTATGGAAATGATTACTTAATTATCTTTATACATTTCGACTATGATATTGTCATATTTGGGTCTATGAAAAGTTTGTTTCCATGGGAGGAAACTTTGACAGAATATTGTAGCTAATGGTAGTAGATGTTAGCCTTGGTGCACCTTTTGTTTCAAACCCCAGTTAGCAGGAGAGTTGCTAGCCGCCGTGTTTGGCTCACATGGTTGGTTTAGTTCAGGCCCTAGTTGGTGGGTATCCTTTAATCTTTTGGGTGGTATGCTATTGGAGAGATCTGATTAATTGCTTCTGGATTAGGGACCTCCCAATTTGTATTTTGATATAAGATTATTTATATTTAAAATTTAGCATTTGGAATTTGTACCTTACCAGATTTCATTATTACTTGGAACTGTTAACATTTCCATCACTTGATATTATTGCATATGTTTTGGAAATGAGACTATGTTGATATAAGAAAATTCGTGCCAAAGCTTGTTCCATTCTTGTTATGATTTATATTATCTCTCACTGAAGTCATGTGACTCATCCCTTCATTCTAACATTTTTCAAGTAGCAGTCCTGCATCGAGTCCAGGTCCTTCCAGTTGCTAAAGGACTCATCTCTTTTGGGTGAGCCAAGATACCCTTGTGCTTGTGGGGACATCTTCTTTTGATTCCTTGTAAGTGATGTCTCATTATGTATGTTTTGGACTATGTATCAACTTTAGATGTACTCTATTATCTACAAGCAGGATCTAGCTTCCATTGTATGGATATAAATTCATAAGAGAATATATACATATATATATATATATCCACTTACTTCAGAAGTAAGTTTTTAAAGACGTACACCATTGAATAACTTTTGATGGAGTGTAAATTTTATATATATATGTATGTATGTATTTTGTTTGCTTTGTGCAAATGCTTTGCATGTTGGAAATCTATTTGTGTGTAGATATAGCGATTTAAGCAGGATTTTGTATTTTTTAGATGTCCAACTTTTAGGAGAGACTCTGCCGAATTTTTAAGTAGAAAATTATACCTTCGATCCATTATGTGTGTTGGTCTTACAAGGCTTGCTTGGACATGGTTGAGCTATCATCTGTGCCAGTCACGACAACCCCCAGTTTGGGTCGTGACAATTACAATACATTTGTGTATTTTTTATTTCTTTTAAATTCAACGAGGATAGGAGTTGTCATTTTGTTAAATTAATGATTTATGTTGAGTAAGAAATAATTTAATTTAATTTAATAGACCACCAAATCTCTATCCCACCACTTTAGGCGAGAATTGCTTTTCTCATTGCCAGTTATGTAGAATGAGGCATGAAATGAAAGTAACATTCCAATATTTTTTTTTATAACAAACCTAAATTGCTCATTCCATGGAACTTAACCTCCGTTGCAACGTGCCGTTGTTAGAATTTTGGTTTACCCAATTTAGGAACAAAGGCCTAGAGATGTTTCTTGTTGTGAACTTTTCCGTGAATTTCTTTTAAATTCGTGGGCTATGAAATGGGGAAAAAATAAAACCATACCAATCTTTAACCATGTTTGCCGGATCGTATGAGCAATTCCGTAATGGACATGCACTACATTTTGTAGCCTACCAACTACCCAAGTCTGATAAACTTTTCTATGATTCATTTTAGGTGTATTAAAGAATTTTTAATTCTCCCCTATGATCTTTTAAATATTTATAATGTTTTGCCATAAATATTGTTAAAACTTAGCCATTGATTTACAAGGAGGAAATATAAACATAAATAAATAAATAAATAAATAAATAAATAAATATATATATATATATAGCTTTTAGAATTTAACATAACAAGTGTACATTGATGCACATATTGAATATCACTACAA
Source organism: Castanospermum australe (assembly GCA_019955255.1). Lineage (NCBI taxonomy): Eukaryota > Viridiplantae > Streptophyta > Magnoliopsida > Fabales > Fabaceae > Castanospermum > Castanospermum australe. The sequence continues at coordinate 504,855 of NSJW01000711.1, read as the reverse complement.
GCAAATAAGCATGGTTTAGAATGTAGAAGGTTACAACTAAAAAGTCAACAGCGGTGCACATGAAATTATCAAATGTAACAAATAACAAGTGTACATTGATGCACATATTGAATGTCACTACAAGCAAATAAACACGGTTTAGAATGTAGAAGGTTACAACTAAAAAGTCAAACAGTTGTGCACATATGGAAATTATCCACTAAGGAATCAACATTGTTAGACCCACTGACCAACGTTTAAAACAATTTCCCCACCAGAATTTTGACAATAAAAGAATATATTAATTTATGTTGCATAAATTAATAATTTATTTTTGTATATGGAAGATAAAAACTCACCCTAAATTCAAAAGGAAAGTGTAATAACTACAAATTAATATGTTAAAATTGTGCACTCTGCACACTTGGCTATAAATAGAGTCCTTCGTCTAATGGTTGAGCAAAAGTTCATTGTTAAAAAAAAAGTTACAGGTTAAAACTTAAATTTATGTAAGATGGAGGATAAGAAAATGGTGGCTGTGTGTGTGTGTATGATGGCTTTTGGCATGCTTGTGACAATGTTGAGTGCAAGCCAAATTGATGACATATCATGCTTTGCGGCTTTAGGTGATGTGCTACCATGTGAGCCATTTTTAATCGGTTCTGGTCCACCACAACCATCTGTTGCTTGTTGTACTGGTGTGTAACAACCGTATTTCAACAGGCAACCACAACACAAAACCGTAGGGATATATGTGACTGTTTGAAGGTCGCTTATAGTCGAGGCAGGTATCACAGCTCAAAGAATTAAACAACTCAATCAACTATGCAAATATCAACCCTTCGTTTCCTATTGACCCCCAAGTGAATTGTAGCTCGTAAGGCCTCTCTCTCTCTCTCTCTCTCTCTCTCTCTCTCATACACACATCTAATTTTCAAATATAGGCTTGTTCTTAATTTTGTGTGTAATTTCATGCAGAATTCCATGAAGCTATTGGAAGCATGGATTAAGAAGAGGCATAGAGACTTTTGACAGCATTGCCTAAATAAATATATAATGCAAATATTTGTTATAGTACTGAACGATGCAATGTATTTGCAAATAAGCGATATATGAAGCAAATAATGATATGATATTGTTTATGAGTTCAGTTGGCACCATCGTGTTATTCAATGGCTAATGAGTAATTGAAAAAAAATGGTAATCAAAATATGCTAACACTATAAACAATGAAGTTTTTCATTTTTTGAAAAGCCCTCTAAAAAATATTAATTATAACATCATCATTTTATTTGATTTTAATTTAATTACAATTAGCATCCCATCCCTTACAATTATTATTATTATTATTGAACATATCTCGTCGGAAGCAAACATGAAATCACCTATTGGTAGGCATATGAAACGGGCAACGTGCTTCGAGAACAATATAGGCATACGATGGCACCTCGTAAATGAAAAGAATATAATAGGAATTACTTTTTTAACAAATTACATATGTTTTTCTAATTTTTCTCTAAAAAAGATAAAAAAATTTTTAAAAGAATTGATTCATTTGGAATGGAAAATAAAAAATGCATGACAACAGCAATGTTACTTTTGTGGAGTCCAAGTCTTTGTGTGTTGATTTAGGATATAGAATACATGAGGGAGAATAGAAATGAAACCATATATATAGATATATAGTTTTCAATAATAAATTAAAAAAAAGACAAATCATAAATAAACCAAAGGGTCTTCCATATAAAGCAGCTGAACCACCACCAATGTTGCTCATTGCTAACTGAAATAAACATATGTAAAATTGTCTTGAAAAATAATTAATGACACTGTTACTTATTTATTTAATACACGCTTTGTGAAATTATGTTTATTAATTAATTATTTTTATTCTCTAAAAATAACTTTACCTTGAGAAGAAATTAATGACAGTATTAATTATTTATTTTATATAAGCTTTAAGAAATGACACTATTAACTATCCATTTTATTTTCTTAAAAAAACAACTATCACTTTTATACATATATAAAATTATTATGAGAAACAATTAAAGGCACTATTAATTATTTTTTAATATACATATATATTATATAATAAAATTATTTAAATTGGAAAATAATGACACTATTTTATGAATAAATTATTAATTAAATGGTTTAACACCTTAATATGCATAAGTTAAAAAACTAATTATTCCTATTAAACAAAAAATTATTATATGAAAAATAAAATATCATATGTATTATAACCCCTACGATGCACGGCACATATAAGTAGTAAACTGATTCAATTTGTTAATTTTATACCTGCAAAACTCGCATCCGTGAGGTATTACAGCAATTCATACCCCAACCCAACCTTATATCCGGATAACGTCTACTCTAATATTTAATTTGTTAAAATATTCATTTTAGATAAAAACATTTTTGTTGTAAAAAAAATGAAAAGATTCATTTAAATAAGCTAGAGTTCTGCACCGAAAAATGTTAAAACATATATTTTCTCTATAGTTAGATTATGTCATTTTTTTTAAGAGTTTAACCCTGTCATGTTATGAGAGAGAGGAGTGAGAAATTACATGTGTCCAAACAGGTGGGTCACTTCGCAGAAAAGTGTCATGACTTAAACAGGAAGTGGATAACTAGTGTATGATAAAAACTTACTGTAAACTCACCAAAACCATACAAGTATCAAGCCTGTAATTCTAAATTAAATAGACAATTCAAAATAGTCATCATAGGGCCAAAAAAAATACTTTTATTCAAGTAAAAATGTAGACTTATAATATCTGACATGTGAATCTCAATCACCAACAATTTATTATAAAATAACATATCATAAAATAATTCAGTCGATAATTAACACATAATAAGCTCTAATGGATCCTACTTGTAAAAATAATAGAACATATCTAAAAATTTGCCTACAAGCCTTTCAAATCTAAACATAAATAAAACAAGGCAGACATTTGAACTTACCCACACAAATAGTGTGTTGGGATTATTGAAATAACCAAAAACTTCCTTAATCAAAATTGGAAGAGTTGAAGTAGAAATAACCTCTTTACCATTATCAAAAAATATATAAAAATAATTTAAGTGAGTTTACAACTTAATAAATAGTTAATATTTACTGCACTTAAAAAAGGACAAACGGGGGCACGAATTTTTCCAAGAGCAATATAAAAAAATATTCTAAAAATATATGTAGCATGCAAAACTGAATAGAAACATAAGGGGAAAACATAGCTATTATATATAGTTCTTTCTCAAACAAAACAATTCTAAATCATAGTTATTATAATTTTTTAAATTTAAAAAATCAATAAAGCGATAAAATCAATAAATAATTTTCAACAATAATTCTTAAACATTTAGTAATTAATCTAAATAAAATTTAAGTAAAATAATTCACCAAATAAAACCAGAACTAATTGAGCACATAACTCGCGGTGTAAGCTAACAATCTAGCAAGTCCAAGACTTGAACTTATCTGACCAAGCACATAACTAGTGGGAAAACTAACAATCAAACAAGCCCACAATTTAAATTGAATTTGACAAGCCCATGACTTGAAATGATGAGCATCACGCTCAAAACCATAACCATATGTATTAACTTAACCCAGAGTTAACATATGCACTGCAGAGTCTAATGTTAGGTATACCAAAGCTAACATATACTGTTGTCAGATGCAATGTTTTAACATGGTTTTCTCCCAAAACAAAAAGCAATTGAAAAAAATATACAGTAACATATTTCTCAAGGAAATACATTTCAATTAGAAATAGAAGTTTTAGTTTATTAAAATAAATCTTATTTAAAAAAAACATTTCCAGATGTCAAAAAATTCACTCATTTTAAATATTTTCATAAGCAAACAATGCCTCCAACAATTATGAATATTATGCTAAAACCATATTCTGAAACAATTGAAGTTAATGGTCCAAAAACCATTTGTAACATCCTCTCTTTCTTAATTAAGTTATTGATAATTATTATTATTGATAGAATTTAAGGGTTATGTAGAACTTATAACAATAAAAAATATCTAATAACTAAGATAGAATGAATTAGATTTCAATTAAATTTTTTTTATATTGAACTAGATTCTTTTTGCATAATGTTAAGATTGTTTTCACATTAGTCAATTTAGTAAAAGTAATAATTAAGTTAATTTAAGATTAAAACTTAGTTACTTAAGTAACTAATCAAGATTTTTGAAGTCAAAACTAATGATGAGTGTTAAAATTATAAGGTTTAGAATAATAACAATTGATAAATATATTAGATTTGTTAGAAGTCAAAACAAGAAAATAAAAGGAAATATAATAAAATTATGATATGACTTCTAATTGCTTTATCATTAGAGCACTAATTGCAATAATTTTAAAATTTCTAAAGATATTATAAATATTCTAACAATGAGTTACTAAAACAATACAAGAATTACACGAGTCCTATCAACTAATTTAGTTAGAGTAACTAAATAAACTAAACTAAGTTATATTAATTAAGTAATGATGAAAAGAAAATATGTCTTCATCCAATTGGTTTGTAGAATAAAGACAAAGACTAAACTTGAAAGACAAGCTAAATTTGTTAGTGTAATAAGATAAATAGAAGCTTCCTTGACTTAGAAGTAAACTTACATGAAACTTTCTAAAAGAAGACAAAACAAGAAGACATGGCAATTGACTAAGAAGAAGACAAGTGAAGAGGACTTCCAGGATAAACTCACATGCATCTCTAAAATGAACCTAGACTAAAAATTAACCTAGATACAGCATGACTAAGAATTAATAAAGAATAAGATAAGAAGTCAAGATTTCACACCTAAGAAGCAAGGACATGTGTGTAAGGAGTCTAGATTACTTAACCAAGTAAAACAAGAATATTCCTAAAATTAAACTTATTTAATCACATGAAAGAGATCAAAGACCAAGACTCTTAAACTCACGTAGTCCATAGCCTAAGAATTCATCTAGTTACATCTAAGAGTTACACCTAATCAAGACTTTATAAGAAAAGAACAAAAGAGAATAATCTTACATGAAAGAAGTTAAATTGAACAAGTAAGCTAAGATATGATAAAGATCACATAGGAATCTTTTCTAAGAGCACCTAGAAGTTACTTAGATGACTAAAACTCTTCAAAAAACAAGATTATATACTTTCATTCCAATAAAAATTCATATTTTAACATCTGACAAGTGAATCTTAATTACCAACAATTTATTAGAAAATAAAATAATATAAAATAGTTCAATTGATAATTAACACAGGATATATAGTCATGGATCCAACTTTAAAAACAATGGAGCAAATTTAAAAATTTTCCCAAAAGGCTTTCAAATCCAAACATAAATAAAACAAGACAGACATTCAAACTTGCTACACGAACAGTGTGTTGTGATTACGAAATAACTAAAAACTCTCTCGATCAAATTGGAGGAGCTAAACCAGAAATAACCTCTTTACCTTTATCTAAAGAACACATAACAATGATTTGAGTGAATTTACAACTCAGTAAGTAGTTAATATCTATTTCACTAGAAAAAGGATAAGCGAGGGCATGAAGTTTTCCATGAGCAATATAATTAAAAAATTCTGAAATTATGCATAGCAAATAAAACTGAAGAGAAACATCTGGAGAAAACATAAACTATTTTATATTGTTCTTTCTAAGACAAAACCGTTTTAATTCATAGTCAAAATATAAATTTTTCATAAAAAAGTAATAAAGCAATAAAATCAATAAAAGATTTTCAACTACAATTCATAAGCATTTAGTAATTAATCAAGAATAAAATCCAAGTGGAATAATTCACCAACCGGAACTAGAACTGTTCGAGCAGACAACTTACCGGGATAAGCTTACAATCTGGCAAGCCCAAGGCTTGAACTGAATCTAACCGAGCACATAGCTCGTGGGTAAACTAACAATCTGACAAGCTCACCACTTGAACTGAATCTGACTATCCTACGACTTGAACTTATGAGTTGTCTGTAATAACAACAATCATTGGTCCAAAACTGGCATACGAAATAATTATTACAATGTTTCAAAACCATTATCAACAAATTTCTGACAACCAAAATTATAAATTTATCCAACAATTCTTTATAACCATGCTCATAAGTAAATACTGAGCTTTTCAAAATTTTTACTTGTTCCAAGAGTTTTTAAGACTCTAATATATTCAAAATAAAAATTTCTCAAATCTGTCTAAAGCCTAAAAATCACAAATAGACAAGTACCAGATACAAGCCACAAAATGTGCTTTCAAATCCCTATTGTGTCTTCCTCCAACAATTCGCTTGGGTGAAGTGGGTGTTCCGTAATTGGAACTATGACAATAGAAAATACCAATAATCCTTGTAAGGTCAAATGGCATTTGATTTTCCCAATTGATCCCCTAAATCCCAAATATTTCTAGATACTAAAGATTAAATTCACAGCCCAAAATTTCCCAAATCAAAATTTACTCCTTAAAGAAACTGAATAATCAAATTTTAAATTTTTGGGTTACTTGAACAAGCCGAAGAGATAATCCTTATGGAGTGGTTAGCAATACAACCTTCACCAAATAGCAATTCTTGGCTTTGAAGACTCTTCCCAGTAGTGGCTTGAAGACAGAAAAGGAGGAAATAATGTGTAAAAATATCAGAAAAATCTCTAAGAACTGGCACTTTGTGTCAAGAGATTTGATAGTTTGTGAGGATAATGAATGAAAACGGAATTAAAAGAAAGGAGAAGAAGTGGTGGCTGATGAATAGACGATGAAAGATTGGACTCTTGAATAATGGGGGGATTGCGGTAAAGGGTGGATACATAATTGGATATGTGCTGTTTTGTTATGCTTTTTCAAACTTATCTTAATGTATTTCATTCCTTGTTAATTTCTTTTTTGTGTCAGTGATTCGATAAAAATATGTAATTAAGTTACATTGCATTAAGCTTTTTTTTTTTTTGTAATATTGCAGCATATCTGGGTGTTTGTCATTTTCTTTTAAATTTAATGCGGATCGTAGTTGTCATTTTGCTAAGTTAATGACGGTGTGTTGGGCTAGCAAAAAAATCAATATAATCTGCTAGACCACAGAATCTCTCCTCCACCTCTCATGGCAAAAATTGCTTTTATAATTACCTGTTATGTTGAATGAGGTATGAAATGAAATTAACATTCCATTATTGTTATTATTATCATTATTATTATTATTATTTAAGAAACCTTGATTACTCATTCCACGGAACAGAATCTCGTTCCAGCATGCCGTTTTCAGAATTTTGATTTACCCAATTTTGGAACAAAGACCTAGAGATGCTTTTTTTTTGCTGACATTTATGTGGACTTTTTTTTTTAATTTCGTTAGGCTTGAAATAGGGAAAAAATTAAAACCATACCAATTCCTCACCATGTTTGGTGGATGGGACGGGCTAGTTGATAATGGACATGCGCTATATATTGTAGCCTACCTACTAGCCAAGTCTCATAAACTTCTCTATTATTCACTTTTAGGTGCATTAAATTTTTTTTAATACTCTCCTTTGATTTGCAAAATATTTCAAACAAGCTTACATTAATGAACATATAGAATGTCACTACGAGGAGATAAACATGGTTCCGAATGTAGAAGGTGACAACTAAAAACTCAACAGCGGTGCACATATGGAAGTTATCAACTAAGGAATCAAACATTGTTAGCGCCACTGAGCAATGTTTAGAACAATTTCCCCACTAGAATTTTGACAATAAAAGAAAACTTTAATTTATGTTGCACAACTCTATATATTTATTTTTATATAAGGAAGATAAAAACTCAGTATAAATTCAAAAGGAAAGTGTAATAACTGCAAATTAATAATTTACAATTGAGCATTCTGCACACTTTGTTATAAATAGAGTTGTTTGTCTAATGGTTGAGCAAAAGTTCATTGTGGAAAAGGAGTTACAAGTTAAAACTGAAATTTAAGTAAGATGGCGGACAAGAAAAATGGTGGCTCTGTGCGTGTCTATGATGGCTTTTGGCTTGCTTGTGACAATGTTGAGTGCAAGCCAAATTGATGACATATCGTGCACGGCGGCTTTAGCTAATTTGCTGCCATGCCAGCCATTCTTGCTGGGTTTCGGTGCACAACAACCACCTGCAGCTTGTTGTACCGGTGCAACGACAGTATTTCAACAGGCAACCACAACACAAAACCGTAGGGATTTATGTCAATGTTTGAAGACAACTGCAGTCCGGGCGGGTGTCAACGCTCAAAGAGTAAAACAACTCCCTCAATTATGTAATATCAACCTTTCGTTTTCCCTTGACCCCCAAGTGGACTGTAACTCGTAAGACCTTCTCTCCCCCCTCTATCTCTCTCTCATACTCAAATCAAATTTTTCAGTATAGGCTTATCCTTAATTTTGTATGTAATTTCTTGCAGAATTCCATGAAGCTATTGGAAGCGTGGATTAAGAAGAGGCATAGAGACTTCTGATAGCATTGTCTAAATAAATGTGTGATGGAAAAATTTGTTATACGACTGAACGATTGTGTGTATTAGCAAGTTAGCGACATATGAAGCAAGGAATGATATGATTATGTTTATGAGTTCAAATTAGCACTATTGTGTTGTTCAATGGCTAATGAGTAAATGAAAAAAAAATGGCAATCAAAACATGCTAACACTATAAATGTAAACATAAATATTTTCATGTGTTTTAAAACCCGTAACGGCATGAAACAATGAAGTTTTTCATTCATTAAAAACCGACTAAAAAAATATTAATTATAACATCATCATTTTGATTGATTTAATTTAATTATATTAGCATCCCTTCCCTTACAATCATTATTATTATTAGACATCTCTCCTCGTAAGCAAGCAAGAAATCTCTACTGGCTTTGTTTTCTGCATACGGAATATTAATGGAAAGTCCCAAGCCTTTGATAGGCTTCCTCTTATCCTCAATTACATTTGCCCAAACTGGTGGGTCACTGTATAGAAAAGTTTTACAACCTGAATTGCGGTTTCATGACCACAGTATGACAAGAACTTACCATAGGCTTTCTCAAGCCATAGAAACCTTAAACCTGTAAATCCAAATTAAACAGACTGTCGAAAATAGCCACCATAGGGCCAAAAAAATATACTTTCATTCCAATAAAAATTCATATTTATAACATCTGACAAGTGAATCTTAATTACTAACAATTTATTAGAAAATAAAATATTATAAAATAGTTCAATTGATAATTAACACGTGACATATTGTCATGGATCCAACCTGTAAAAACAATGGAGCAAATTTAAAAATTTTCCCAAAAGGCTTTCAAATCCAAACATAAATAAAACAAAGACAGACATTCAAACTTACCTACACGAACATATGTTGTGATTACCGAAATAACTAAAAAACTCTCTCAAATCAAATTGGAGGAGCTAAACCAGAAATAATCTCTTTACCTTTATTTGAAGAATACATAACAATGATTTGGTGAATTTACAACTCAGTCAGTAGTTAATATCTATTTACTAGAAAAAGGACAAGCGAGGGCATGAAGTTTTCCATGAGCAAATATTAAAAAAAATTCTGAAATAGTGCTAGCAAATAAAACTGAAGAAACAATTGGAGAAACATAACTATTATATATTGTTCTTTTCTTAGACGAAACCATTTTAATTCATAGTCAAAATAATTTTTCATAAAAAAGTAATAAAGCAATAAAATCAATAAAAAGATTTTCAACTACAATTCATAAGCATTTAGTAATTAATCAGAATAATCAAGTGGAATAATTCACCAACCAAAACTAGAACTGACCGAGCACACAACTTATGGGGTAAGCTTACAATCTAGCAAGCCCAAGGCTTGAACAAATCTAACCGAGCACATAGCTCGTGGGTAAACTAACAATTTGAAAAGCCCACCACTTGAACTGAATCTGACCATCCTACGGCTTGAACTTATGAGCATGACGCCGAAAACCATTACCAACCAAGTGTATTAACTTAACACAAAGTTAGCATATGATCTCCAGTGTCTAATCCAAGGTGCATTAAATCTAACATTTACTGTTGCCAGACATAATTCGGAATTCCCACTAGACATTGCAGAAATGATTTCTTTGCTATGGTTTTACATTCCTGACTATGAGTATGTAATTTAGGTCAATGAAAAGTTGTTTCATGGGAGAAAAACTTACGGAATATTGTACTGGTAGTGTTAGATTTGGTGCAGCATGGTTTGAACCCTAGCTAGCAGGGGAGTTGCTAGCCCAATGTGTTTGGTCCACACAGACGGTTTAGTTCAACCTTAGTCGATGGGTATCCTTTGATCCTTCGGGTGGTATGCTCGTTAGATAGTTCTGATTAATTGGTTCTGATTAGGGACCTCCCAGCTTGTATTTTGATATAAGATTATTTTATATTTAAATTTGGCATTTGGATTTGTACCCTTCCAGATTTCATTATTACTGGAACTGTTAACATTTCCATCACTCGATATTATTGCATATTTTTGGAAAGAGACATGTTGTATAAGAAAATTCGTGCCGAAAACTTGTCCATCCTCGTTATGATTTATATTATCTCTCACTAAGTTGTGACTCATCCCATCGTTCTAACATTTTTCAAATAGTGGTCCTGCACTGAGTCCAGGTCCTTCCTATTGCTAAAGGAATCATCTGTTTTGGGTGAGCCTTGACACTTGTTCGTGTGGGGGCATCTTCTTTTGATTGCTTGTAGTGATGTCTCCTTATGTATATTTTGGACTATGTATCAACTTTAAATGTACTCTATTATCTACAAGTAGGATCTATCTTCCATTGTGTGAATAAAAATTAGTAAGAGTAATGCCCTATCTATATCTATCTCTCTATATATGGCTGATGGGGAAGGAATATATATATATGTGTGTGTGTGTGTGTGTGTGTGTATGTATGCATGTATGTATTTTGTTTGCATCATGTGGATGCTTTGCATGTTGGAAATCTATTTATGTGTAGATATAGTAATTTAAGCAGGATTTTGTATTTTTTGGATGTCCAACTTTTACGAGAGACTCTACCGAATTTTTGGTAGAAATTGTACCCTTGATCCATTATGTGTGCTGGTCTTACAAGGCTTGCTTGTGTGGGTGAGCCATCCTCTGCGCCGACCACTGCCCCCAGTTTGGGTTGTGATAATTACAATAAATTTGTGTATTTGTTATTTCTTTTAAATTTAATGAGAATAGTAGTTGTCATTTTGTTAAATTAATGATGGTATGTTGGGTAAGGAAAAATTAAATTAAATTTAATATACCACCAAATATCTATCCCATTGCTCCAAGCGAGAATTGCTTTCGTCATTGCCAGTTATATGGAATGAGGCATGAAAGAAAATTAACATTCCATTCTTTTTTTTTTTCTATAACAAACCTAAATTGCTCATTCTATGGAACTTAATCTCCGTTGCAACATGCCGTTGTTAGAATTTTGGTTTACCCATTTAGGAACAAAGGCCTAGAGTTGTTTCTTGCTGTGGCTTTTTACGTGGATTTTTTCTTTTAATTCGTAGGCTATGAAATGGGAAAAAAAAAAATAAAACCATGCCAATTTTTTGCCATGTTTGGCAAATCATACAGGCAATTCCGTAATGGACATGCTCTAAATTTTGTAGCCTACCAGCTACCCAAGTCTGATAAACTTTTCTATGATTCATTTTAGGTGCATTAAATAATTTTTAATTCTCTCCTCTGATCTTCTAAATGTTTATAATGTTTTGTCATATATATTGTTCAAACTTAGCCATTCATGTACAAGGTGCATTATAGAATGTCACTACGAGCAAATAAACATGGTTTAGAATGTAGAAAGTTACAACTAAAAAGTCAACAGCGGTGCACATATGGAAATTATCAACTTAGGAATCAACATTGTTAGCGACACTAACCAACGTTTAAAACAATTTCTCCACTAGAATTTTGACAATAAAAGAAAAATCTAATTTATGTTTACTTAAATCAATATATTTATTTTTGTATATGGAAGATAAATGCTCAGCCTAATTATTCAAAAGGAAAGTGTAAAATACAAATTAATAAGTTAAAATTGAGCACTCCGCACACTTGGCTATAAATAGAGTCCTTCATCTAAGGGTTGAGCAAAAGTTCATTGTTAAAAAAAAGTTACAGGTTGAAACTTAAATTTACGTAAGATGGAAGGATAAGAAAATGGTGGTTCTGTGTTGGTGTATGATGGCTTTTGGTTTGGTTGTGACAATCTTGAGTGCAAGCCAAGTTGATGACATATCATGCGCCGATGCTTTACATGATGTGATACCATGCAAGCCATTCTTGCTCCGTTCCAGTCCACCAAAACCGTCTATAGCATGTTGTAATGGTGTAAAACCATATTTCAACAGGCAACAACAACAAAGAACCGTAGGGATATATGTGACTGTTTGAAGGCGGCTATAATCGAGATGCGTGTCAATGCTCAAAGAATTAAACAACTCAATCAATTATGTAATATCAACCCTTCGTTTCCTGTTGACCCCCAAGTGAATTATAGCTTGTAAGACCTTCTCTCTCTCTCTCACACACACACATCTAATTTTCAATATAGGCTTATTCTTAATTTTGTATGTAATTTCATGTAGAATTCCATGAAGCTATTGGAAGTGTGGATTGAGAAGAGGCATAGAGACTTTTGATAGCATTGTCTAAATAAATATATGATGCAAATATTTGTTATAGTACTGAACAATGCTATGTATTTGCAAATTAGCGTTATATGAAGCAAATAAAGATATGATTTTGTTTACGAGTTCAATTAGCACCGTTCTATTATTCAATGGCTAATGAGTAATTGAAAAAAATGGTAATCAAATATGCTAAACATAAATGTAAATATAAATATTTACACATGTGTTTGAAAACCATAACGGCATTAAACAATGAAGTTTTTTCATTTTGAAAACCCTCTAAAAAATTATTTTATAACATCATCATTTTTATTTGATTTTAATTTCATTGCAATAGCATCCCATCCCTTACAATTATTATAATTATTGAATATCTCTCGTCGTAAACAAGCATGAAATCTCCTATTGGCTTTGTTTCCTCCATTAGATTTTTAATGGAAAGTCCCAAGAATTCTTATTGGCTTCCTCTTATCCTCAGTATCACAACTGGTAGCCATATGAAACATGCAACGTACTTCTAAAACAATATAGGCATATGCTGGCACCTCGTAAATGAAAAGAGTATAATTGGAATTATTTTTTTAACAAATTATATATGTTTTCTAATTTTTCTCTAAAAAATCATTTTAAAAAATTTTAGAAGAATTGATTCATTTAGAATGGAAAATAAAAAATGCATTGACAATAGCAATGCTATTTTTGTGGGGTCCAAGTCTTTGTGTCATGATTTAGGATAGAGAATACATGAGGAAGAATAGAAATGAAACATATATATATAGTTTTCGATAATAAATTTTGAAAAAATAAGACAAATCGTAAATAAACCAAAGTATCTTCCATATAAAGCAGCTGAACCACCATCAATCTTGCTCACGGTTAACTGAAATAAATATATGTAAGATTGCCTTGAGAAGTAATTAATGATACTATTACTTATTTATTTAACTTTGTGAAATGATATTATTAACTAATTATTTTATTCTCTAAAAATAACTTTGCCTTTAGAAGAAATTAATGACACTATTAATTATTTGTTTAATATAAACTTTAAAAAATGACTATGAGTTGAGGCAATAATTAATGACACTATTAATTATTTATTTTATATAAACCTTAAGAAATGACGTTATTAACTATCCATTTCATTTTCTTAAAGAAAACAACTATCATTTTTATACATATATAAAATTATTATGAGAAACAATTAAAGGCACTATTAATTATTTTTTTATATACATATATATTATATAATAAAATTATTTAAATGAGAAAATAATGCTTGAGAGGGAGGGATTGGAGAAAAAGCTTGAGAGGGTTTTGGAGAAGAGGAAGAGGGTGGAAATATCTAGAAAGTGAGCTGAATTTCTGGGTTAGGAGTTAGAAAATTTGTAATTTTCATATTTGCCCAAAACTTTTGATATTTTCAAAAATAGTCCAACACTTGTTTTTTTTTTTTTTCACCTTATATACTCCCAATAGAAAACATTAACAGTTAGAAAATTTGTATACTCCTCTTATAAAAATTATATTCTTGTTTAACATACTTGCATACATGTTTCCATCTTTAGAAAAATATGGTTCTCACATGCATTCTCTCTCCAATAATGGCTTGAAGAGAAGACTGGTGATAATATTTGAAAATTTCAATCAACTCCAAGAACATGCACAAGACAGCTTGAAATTTGATGTGATTATCAGATTATGAAAGGGGAAGACAAAGAATTGAGGAGGAAGACGAATAAAGACCGTAGAAGATGAGAGGGGCTGTTGGTTATTTGAAGGAAAGGTAATTAGGCTGTTATGTTGTAACATTTCAGAATGTTAAAACTGCAATTTGCCAATTGATAATGTAAAACGTGAAGGTAATGACAAAGTAATATTAACTTCATTTGAAAAATATTTTATTCAATTGATATAGTAACAATTGATAATTTAAAGGCTGAATGAAATTCTTAATAGTGATTTACATGCAATTGTTATAAATTATGAAACTGATGGAGATAGCCGACTTTAAGATGTTAAATAGCAACCAGTGCCCAAGCTACTGACCTTCCTTGCTTGTTGTGCACTATTATATGGAACTAAAGGGATTCTTTGAAGTCATCTGATAGAGAGTGTACACTATCTTACTATTACACACATAAGATGGTTCTACATTGTGGTTGCAAGCGCAGTTGCAGTTATGCAAAAATTATAGATAATTACGAAAAAAATCATGTTGAAGCGGTCGCAATTGCAGTCGCGTTACGGTTACAGAGACTTCTAATACCGAGTACCATTACTCAGCAAGAGAAGAAACCAGATTGAACCAGATGAGGCTGCAGAACATTTTCTGTTTTCTATTTTATGTTTTCTGTTTTCAGTTAACTCTGCTATTACTGTTATTGTTGTTACTGTAGCTCTGTTAATTTTGTTTTCTGTTATTTCTGTTGATTTGTTTCTGTTAGCTGTTAGTTGATTAGTTAGTCTTCTATAGTTATCTGTTAGCTGTACTTGATGTGTATAATATATAGTAAGTAACTTTCAGAACAATGTGAAATCAAATTTCCCTTCCATATACTATTCGTTTCTAG
Organism: Castanospermum australe; assembly: GCA_019955255.1. Classification (NCBI taxonomy): domain Eukaryota; kingdom Viridiplantae; phylum Streptophyta; class Magnoliopsida; order Fabales; family Fabaceae; genus Castanospermum; species Castanospermum australe. The sequence continues at coordinate 489,621 of NSJW01000711.1, read as the reverse complement.
CTGTTCCTTTCTGCAGATTGTTCTGCAATTTTCTACATTTTGCAGAGTTATTCTGCAGATTTCCCATGGTATCAGAGCTCTCTCTGCTTCTACTGCTTTCAACTATGGCAATCTAGCCATTGAGCTTTACAGAATCCTACTAGCCCTTCCTACGTTGCACCAAACGAATCCGCTTGGTGATGGTTTCACTGGTCCTTCACGTCCTAATTACCATGATGGGCAGATCCATGTCATGCATGGACTCAAGAAATAAGCTTTGTTGATGGTTCCCTTCCAGCTCCAGAAGCTGGAGACTCACTTCATCGAGTTTGGCACAGATGCAACAATATGGTACTTTCTTGGATCATACATGCATTGGAGCCTACATTAGCCACAAGCGTCCTTTGGATCAAGAAGGCTAGTGATGTGTGGAGAGATCTTAAGGATAGATTTTCTCAAGAGGATGCCTTTCGCATTACAGAATTACAAGAGGAATTGCATACTTTGAGACAAGGTAAAATGTCTGTCTCCACTTATTTTACAAAACTAAAAATCATTTGGGATGAACTAGATGAATTCAAGGCCAAACCTAGCGTAAATGTGAAATTCCTGCTCCTGTGATGCTTATGACATAATGAGGCAGTAGGCAGAATGATTCTCTATAAGTTCTTGAAAGGCCTAAATGAAGAGTTTTCATATGAGATCATGCAAATGGACCTATACCACCTATAAACAAAGTATTCTCTTAGTAACTCAGCAAGAAAGGCAGAAAAGAATCACTTTAATGTGTAAATTATGGCATTGCACTGTGCTACTGTTAGTAGCAATTCAAAAATAAGCATATGGCAGAGCCAAGCTAGAAGAGGATCTGCAGGCAGAGGCAGCAATGCAAACAAGTTATGCACATATTGCAACAGACCTAGACACATAGTGGGTAAATGTTATTGAAAACATGGTTTTCCACCAGGCTTCAAATTTAGAAACCAAACTACAGTAGTGAATTCTGTTGATTTCTCCAGAGATAATGACAGGCCAGTTTCTGAAAACCATGTTCAAGAAATTCTAAAGGAATAGATCAGAGCCTAGATTTCCCTTTTCTCCATAGCAGTGTCAACAGATTCTAGCTTTGCTTAAGACCATAAATAACAACACAACCTCCCACAATGCTAACCAGATCAGCACTCATGCTGCAGACACCCATTTCACAAACCTCTCAGGTACTGCCTTAGTCTTTCAGCAAACCCTACCTCAAGCTCCTGGATAATAGACATAGGAGCCACAGACCACATCTGTTTTTCTTCGTCACATTTAAGAGAATTAGTCCCATAGCAGTTAGACTACCTAATGATAAATAGTTAACTCCAAATTTTTCAGGTTCTATTTAGCTTTCAGATAACTTATTCTTATTTGATGTTCTTTATCTACCAACATTTTCTGTTTTAATCTCATTTTAGTGACAAAGCTCACCTCCTCTCTTGCCTTGTCAATTGACATTTTATCATGACAAATGTGTGATACAGGACATGCAAGGCTCGAGGATGATTGGTACAACTAATGTTAAAGCTGGCTTATACACATTCATAGTCCCTAATCCACTCAAACCCACTTCTACAATGAACAGCAAAGCCATGTCTATAAATAGTAACCTTCCTAATGGGTTCGACCTATGGCATTTTAGGTTAGACATCATCATCTATCCTCATACGTATTACAGAAACAGATGCTCCATTTCATGTACAATGAATAATTTGTACATTTTGCCATTATGCTAAACAAAAAACCTTCCATTTCCTACTAGCAATTCAAGATCATTACATTTTTGAATGTTACATGTAGATATGGTCATATGCTTATGGCACCATGACATAAATATTTTCTTACTGTGGTTGATGATTACTCAAGGTACACTTGGATATCCTTAATGAAAACTAAGTCAGAAGCTAGAGACCAACTGCAGAATTTATCTACTTGATTGAAAACCAGTATGAAACCAAAGTAAAAGTCATCAGAAGTGACAATGGTAATGAGTTTTCCATAACAGAATTTTATAGTAAAAAGGGGATCATACACCAGACCACATGTGTAGAAACACCACAGCAAAATGCTGTGGTAGAACGAAAACATTAGCATATACTAAATGTTGTAAGGGCATTAATGCCAATCTAATTTACCCCAACTGTTCTGGACTTACAGCATATGCATCAGTATATCTCATCAACAGGATACTTAGCCCCTTATTACCACATAAATCCTTAGAACTACTGCATAACAAGGTTCCATCTTTCGAGAATTAAAAAGTTTTTGGTTTTGTGCTTTGCTTCAACTATCACATCACATAGACTCAAGTTTGATGCTAGATCACGAAAATGTGTTTTCTTAGGATACAAAACTGGAATTAAAGGCTATGTTCTATTTGATTTAAACAGCAGAAAAATATTTTTGTCTAGACATGTTATTTTTCATGAATTACATTTGCCATTTCACAACAACTCAAGTCATCCACAGCCTGCTGATAGTATGCACACAGTTCAACTACCACATTATAGCCAACTTTTTGATTACACCAGTACATTTGACCTATTACCATTCACATGCAATTAACCTTCAGACACAATAGCAGATTCGGCTGCAGAAACAGAAACTGTTACTAACCCTCCACCTAGACACTCTACAGAATCAGAAAACACCACCTACTTGCAGGGCTATACTGTGGATTGTCTCTTTAAGTTCAGTGCAAATCATACTCAGGTCTGCTTATCCTTTATTAGATTTTATCTCTATAATTCTCTTCTCCAAAACAAAACACTTCCTCTTTTCATTCTCCACCACAGTAGAGCCAACCACAAACTCTCACTGTCAAGTATAGTTGTTGGCAGAAGCTATGAATCAAGAATAAGCTTTGGAGCAAAATGAAACCTAGATCTAACTGATCTCAAGGTAAAATCTATTGGAGAAGTGGGTTATAAAATTAACACAAGTGATGGTTCCATAGAAAGTATAAACTAATTAGTGGACAAGATCACACTCAGCACAGGGAATTGAATTACTTTATAACTCGCCCCACCAAAATACAACTATTCGTGTGTTTTACCATTGCAGTGCAAAAGGATGGTTCTTCAACAGCTGGATGTCAACAATGCTTTTACATGGAGACCTGATGAGGAGTCTATATGCTGGTTCCAGGGTGTTATTCCTCCCAAAACCAAATCAAGTTTGCAACTAAGAAGTCCCAATATGGACTTAAACAAGCAACAGATAGTGGCAGCTCCAAAATTGAGTTCTTCCTTAATTTCATCAGGGTACTATCAATCAAAATGTTTACTCATTGTTTACAAAAACACAATGGATCATCCTTTACAGCAATTCTGGTTTATGTTGATGATATCATCATATCAGGAAATGATGCAGGAGATTTCAGGAATCAAAAGATTTCTAGATACAAACATTCAAATCAATATCTTGGAGATGTCAAATTTTTTCTGGGACTTGAGATAGCAAGGTCACACAAAGGCATTGTTTTGTCACAAAGGAATATGCTTTAGAAATATTGTCTGACACAGGGCTGCTAGCATCTAAACCTGCCAAGACACCAATGGAGTCTAATATCAAACTATATCAAAGTTATGCAGAAGTCTATGCAGACAGTTCAGTATATAGAAGGTTGATTGATAGGTTACTCTACTTAACTAATACTCGGCCGGACATTGGATACCCAGTACAGCAGCTCAGCTAGTTTATGTCAAATCCAACTGTTGCACATTACAAGCTGCTACAAGAGTGCTTCGGTACATTAAAGGCAATCCGGGACATGGCATTTTCTTACCAGCATAGTCAGATTTTTGGCTCAAAGCATTTTCAGATTCTGACTGGGCTAGCTGCACTGAAACCAGAAGATCTATAATTGGTTTCTACATTTTTTTAGGAGACTCCCTTATCTCATGGAGATCTAAGAAGCAGACAACAGTCTCCAGGTCATTCTCTGAAGTAGAGTACAGGGCCATGGCAGCCACTACTTGTGAATTACAGTGGCTACGTTCCTACTGAAAGATTTTCAAATTCCATTCACTAATCAGCATTGTTGTATTGTGACAACCAGTCTGCAAGGCACATTGCAGTAAATCCAACCTTTCATGAAAGACCAAGCACATTGAGATAGATTGTACATAGTTCATGAGAAATACACAATGGCTGTCCACCTCATGCCAATCTCCTCCACAATCAGCTAGCTGATATATTCATCAAGCCTTTGGCTGCAGCTTCATTTCTTCAAATACAAAACAAGCTGGGCATGTATGACATCATTCTCCAGCTTGTGGGGGGTAATATCGAGTACCACTACTCAGCAAGAGGAAAAACCAAATTGAACCAGATGAGGCTGCAAAACATTTTCTGTTTTTCTATTTTCTGGTTCAATTAATTCTGTTATTACTATTACTGCTATTACTGTAGCTTCTGTTAATTCTGTTTTTGTTATTTCTGTTGATTTGTTTCTGTTAGCCTGTTAGTTATTAGTTAGTCTTCTGTTTAGTTAGTCTGTTAGCTGTAGCTTGATGTGTATATATATGTATGTAAGTTAACTTTCAGATACAATGTGAAGAATCAAATTTTCCTTCCATATACTGCTTCGTTCTCCAGTTGTTCCTATTCTGCAGAATTATTCTGTAACTTTTCTACATTCTGCACAGTTATTCTGCAGATTTCCACAACTTCTGCAACTACAATATTGCGGCCACAACTGCGATTGCAAACCACATTTTAAAACATTGCACATTACATGTTTAAGCATATATTGAAAGGATGTAAAAACTTTATTGATTTCATCTTGCGTCAGCCTAGTTCTGTTCTTTCAATTTTCTACACTATACTGTGAGTTAGTAAGGCAGAAAAGCACACCTGGCATTGTGAGGATAGGAGATAACGTTGACTACCTTTGTGGTGACACCCATGTTGCTGATATTTTAGATATCAAACAAAATAAGATGTGAAATTCATTTGCTTACACTTCTTTGTTTATGATTTGATACTTTCTGTAAAATTATTAACAAAAACCATATGCCACTTATCCTCTTCTTGTATAAGTTTAGAAATTTCTATCGATGACCAATTTACATTTTATAGGACTAAGCTATTGTTAGGTTCATTGTGCAGTAGAAGGCACGTTGTTTCTCCAAGTTGAAAAACCATGCCACTTTCAGCTTTTTACCTGAAAATAACCTTCTTTTGCCCAGTAATTATAGAGCATAGCATAGGTATATGGTTTTAGTTTTTGGTTTAATTGAATGCAAACTCATACATGTAAATAGGAAGAATATAAGGACATTCAACATGCTCAATGCACAAAAACCCATTTCTGGTCATAGACTGAGAGCCCATTTGGATACAATTTTTTTAAAAAAATGCACTTTTAAAAAAGAAATACTTTTTTCTGAAAAAAGTGCTTCAACACATTTTGAAGTGTAATTGGATGTAACTTTTAAAAAAAGTAAAAGTTAAAAAAATAATTTACTTATTTTTTTAGAAGCTAATGATCTCTAGCTTCTGAAAAAAGTAGAAGGAGAAGTGGTTTTTAATATAATTTTATGATAAGAATATCCTTTACCTTTATTAAAAATTACATTTCATATCCTCTCTTTTTCCTCCTTGTAAACCTTATTCACATAAACTTCCCTAGATAGTTATGTGAATTACATTTTAAACAACGCAACTTTAAGTCATTGTGCCTTAACACTTTAAATCGAATTCTGATCTCAATAATTATACTACTTAGAAAAAGTAAAATAGAACAATATCAACAACATATTGTTAAGCCTTTGGGTACACAATTAGATATGTTTTATTACCTTACGTCTCGTTTTTCATGATGTTGTTATCATGAAATAGTTGAAAACCTCATCGTCCCTATCATGCTAGTATTTTATCATATTTTACATATCATAACTAATCATATCTTGCATTTAGATATCTTTTTTAGTAATTTTGATATAAATAAAATGCTTATATTTTTTTTATCTAAATAAACTTAAAAGTCTTTTTATTATTTAAAAGTACTTCTTAAATATTGAATCCAAATACAAAATTACTTTTAAAAAAAAAGATTTACTAAAATAAGATATATAAAAAAAAGTATTTTTTTTAGAAATTTATCTAAACGAGCCCTGAATCTTAGTTCAACAAGTCACAAATGTTTCTAGCAAGAAATTATACTCTATGCATTTTAGATATATGCTATAATCAATACCCAATTTAAGAGCTTGGAAGAATCAGATTGATGCGGTTTCAAAACAAATTGAAATCAATGCTAAATTGACATTCATGATGTAAATCTACTAAAATTCATTGACTTTTAAATTGTGATTCGCAGCTGTAATTGCAGCCGTAATACAATGGCACTGTAATTGCGATCACATCAACTACAATTTTTTGTGTAATATTTCGCAATCTTTAAGATCGTAACATAACAGCAAATGTAACCACAATTTAAAACTACGTTCACTGGGCCACAAATACATACCCCTACAAGTATATTTGAGTTTTTATCCTTCATTTTTATCCTTCAATCAGTGACCCATCCACAAGACTCCATGATTGATGTGAGCAAGGATAAAAAAGGAACTAATGGAAAAAGAAATGGAGAAACATTGATGTTTGGGGTCTGAGACAGTTGGCCATCGGGAAGAGGAATCTGCCGAAAGGTGTGAAAAAAGTGGCCGGAAAGTATGAAAGTGAAGCCACTGGGCGGAGAAGTGGAGGTAAGCTGTGCCATGGCAAAGAACGTGGAGGTCGGGGAGAGAAGAAAGAGATGATGGGGGATTTCAGAAATTACACCTTTTTGGCGTAATTTCAAATTCCTGATTTTTGGGTCAAAAGTACCCGATCAAAATGCAAGAGAATTTTGAAAATTCTGTTACCGGATATCTAAACGGTATGTTTTATGATGTGGAATTTTAAATACCCTTAAAAGTTACGTTACTCTTTTAAAATGATTTATCCAAATACGCTGTAACGGAATTGTCCGGTACAACGTGAAAATAGGATCACACCGAGAATTGGCGAGAATTTCAAGTTCAACCCGTTAAATTGACTAATTAAATCAAATGATGCCACAAAATTCATTTATATGTAATAACATAAAATATATAAAAATATTAATAAAATATGAAAAATTAATTTTTAAAACAAAAATGTAATTACCGGCTAATTCAACATTCAGCCATTTTTATCTCAATTTAGACTACTCAAAATTAATTTAACTATGAATCCTACAAAATCTAATTAATTAAGAGTCTAATTCATAATTGCACTGTCCAATTTGACCCAATTCTATCAACAGTAGCCTAATATACTTTTGAATGTGTCTTTCATTTAATTTATTTCAACATTTTTTATTTTGTATTGAAATATGGATATTCGCATATAAGTTCATCAATATTCTTCTTATCATGTATTTCTTTCATGGAAATTTAATAAAAAAATTAAATTTAAAATAATATAAATAAAATGGTTTAAATTACAAAAATGATAGGTTGCAATATGAGGCTGATTGTGTCAAAATTAGAAAAAAAAAAATAGCAGAAGGGGAAAAAGGAAATTCTTTAGATTTAATTGGTGTCTGACTAATCTGCCAAGTAGAAACCAAAGACAACGCACTTTGTATGTATTAGTAAATAAAAATATATTTACGAAAATAAATTGTAATGGTTTTCAGTCTGTACTCACAACCAAATTTTGATTTTTTCAAAGGCACCGCTCTAATGTCCAACTTGATAACAAAGCTATAGACCATTTCAGTTGTAAAAGGAAAGAAAATATAGCCAAAATGACCTTACCTATGTTTCCTGCATATCGATTATATTTTAATATTTTAAGTTTAATTATGATTTGGTCATTCTATTTTACTAAAATGAACTATTTAATCTTTTTATTTTTACAAAATAAATACCTTTGATTCCTCCGTTATTGTACCATTAAAAACACAACAGAAAATATTAGTGTGGCATTTAAAAAACAGGATTAATTATAGTTTTAACTTTCTTATTTTAACAAAAGGAATGATATAATTTCATGTGTTTTAATAAAAAGACATTTAAATTTTACTTAACAATAAATAAGAAATGCCTAAATATAAATAGATTTTAGAGTAAACCTCTTTTATAGTCTTTTAAAAATATAAGTGTTACCACTTTGGTCCTAAATGTTGACATTAATTTAGTCTCTAAATGATAGAAAGCGACATCATTTTGATCCTTTAAACAAATTGATATCAGTTTAATCCATTATTACACAAAATTAACATCAAATTAGTCCAATGTTGTTAAAATCGGATCAAACACTGAGCCGACATAAACTTCCGGCTTAGGTTCAACCGGATGACATCATAATTATGTCATATATATATATATATAATAAACACAATCAAATTAATAAGATATTAATAATATATTCTCATAAGTCATTAAGTCATAACACACCTCACTAATAATATAAATACACAATAAAGTTTTGGTACTTATAATCACAAAATACCAATTCATAACATATTAATAATTAGTTAAAAAAAAGTTTGGTAATGTTTTGGTTAAAAAAATCAAAAAAGTAAACAAAAAATTAATCATAACCCGTCCGGTTCAGCAAAAACCAGTCGATCGATTTAGCGGATTGTGGCCAATTTTTGACCTGGTCTTAACCGACTCAAAATAGTCCAACCACGAATACTGGTTTATGGCTCAAAAACTGGACCGGTTTAGCGGTTATGATTGCTGATTTTTTACCAGTCTTAACCTGACTTCAAAACAGTCAAATCATGAATCCTGGTTATGACATTGAACCATAACTGGAAAAGGAGTTTGGTTTGCTATCCGAGTGATCTTATCGACCAGTCCAGTCTGGTTTTAATATCATTGATTTAGTTTCGTTCAATAATATAAATGATATCAATTTAGTTGATATCTAGAAAGACAATTTTCATGTCACTTTTAAAATTTATATAGACTAAATTGATATCAAAAGTCTTTAGATAGAATCAAAAGTGATGACACTTATATATTTGAAAGGATTAAAAAGGGAGTTACATTCTCAGATTTCATATATTCATGGATACAAAAAATTTTCATTTTATTCTTTTTCTTGTTAAATGAAATTTAAATTACAAGTAATGATAACTTATTATTAACTCAAACTATTTAAGTTGAGTGAATTTTTTTGGGTACAAAGGAAAGAAAATAAAAGCCAAAAAAACTAACTCCTGCCTAATAAAAGAAACACCAATAGAATTCGCAAGCAGCAAAAGAGACAACCTGGAGGGGGGCTATACCAAACCTGAAAGTGAACATCACCAGAAGCAAGAGAGCCTGAATCGGTTTCACACCTGGCAAAACGATAACCGCAAGTCCCAATCAAGAAGAAGATCATGTTTGATGGCGAGTAATTCTGCATGAAGAAGGTATATGTCTGTGTCTCCAACTTTATTATTAAAATAATTAAAATGTAGATGATTTTTTTCTATAAATATATATAATATTATATTAAAATTAGTTAAGATAAGATTATAATATTTCGATATATAGACTTTAAATTTTCAAAATCGCAAATAAGCTATAAACTTTATCAAAATTAGTGTTTTGTAAGTAATTAAGGAATACATTTATATAATTTTTTATATATAATATTAAAGATTTGGGTGTATTTCATATTACGAAAGTTTGAGCCCATTGTCATACTATAATCTTTTATAACTGATTTTAATTCAATATTGTATGTATATTTATGGAATCACCTACATTTTGATTATATACTTTAGTCATAACTTTTACTTAAGTTTAATATAATTTGAATTATTAAATAGTTATCAGTTTTTTATAGTTTAAATTTTATTTAACAAAAAAATAAAATGAAATAATTTATATCCATGAATATATAAAATTTATTTAGATGTCATATGAAAAAAAAATTATTTAGATGCAGGCTTTATTTTATTATTATTAAATAAAATTAGTAACTATCTTCCTATTAAATTATATGAGATTATAATATAATACAATTTTATTTATTTAAATTTAAGAAAATTTTAAAGTGGGGACTAAAATATTCGTTTTATTAAAATAAGAGAACCAAATCATATTTTTAACGCCAGGTCAGCATTTTTTGTTAAAGTTTTAATGACACACTAATGGTGAGACAAATAAAAATTACTCATTTTGTGATAATAATAAGAATAAATATTTTATTTTTAAAATAGAAGGACTAATAATTTATTTTACTAAAATAAAGAGATTAAAAATACAATTAAACCTATATTTTTCTAATGGAACTGAACGTATCGGTTTTTTTTATTGTAGTTGAGCAAAAAGTATTCCGGCCAAATTTTCTCTTTTCTGCTACTTGTGTTTCTAATATTATGTTAAATACTAAATTTCTACCCACGCAATGCACGGCTAATTGATTATAAGAAATAAATAAAATAATTATTAATTATTAATAATTTATAATACTCATTTGAATTAAAAGACTATAAAATACAAAAATTTTATCAACTCAATTAAATGATTGAACATAAATATATTACTATAATTATAATTACTTACTGGTCACGACAAATAAAGAAAAAAGAATTTATCAAAATATATTTAACTTAAAGTAAAATGAATCAATATTTATAACTTCTCTCTTCATACTAATATTTAAAAAAAAAATTGTATAAAAGATATCCTCTATCGTTTATAATCAATGACAATATAAATATATTAATTAAATTTATATGTAAAGAAAAGGAAGTATCACAGTAAATAATATTAGTCACAAAATCATAAAAAATTTATTATAATCTATATATTAGTTGTCAATTCAAATAAAATTAAACTTGTACTAATAAAAGTGTATCAAACTATAACATCTCTTTCCTCTAGAATATGATAATATCATGAAGCCCTCAAATATCTCAAAATTTTTAAAGAAAATGAAGGAAGTCTCCAATTACAAAAAATAGAAATTAATTAGTTGACTGCCTGCAACAGTAATAGGAAACACATAATCTCAATTGTTTAATAAAATACATTAGATAATAATAACTAAAAATGACAGCAAATTATTACACAACATAATTTAAAAGAAGAATTAACTGAAAATAAAATGTATTTGTTTATATCTATTTTTAAATAATAAAAACATATATAACAAAAGAAAAACATATTGTAAAAAACATAGCAATGTATAATGTAAATTAATCAATAATAAAATTAAGAAAATACCTCTTTTGACAAATTTCGAAAAAACTTCTTTGAAAACATTATTTGTTATTTTTAGATAATTTCCCTTCCCTGAAAATCAACATTAACTTGATTTAAAAAGAAAATATGAAAACAAAGATGTGTAAAAAGCAGCTGCATATGTTTCTTCAATCTTTCTCCACCTTAATAATTTTCTTCAATTTGCAAGAGAACATCTATGGTGAAAAATTTGGACTTCCATTACCACTGTCATCAGTTATTGCCCAAATGATGAAACTTTCATCATTGACTCTTTTTACAAATATAAGAGCATTCATTGAAATCATATCAACATCATTTTCTTCCTAAAAATCAAAGTGATTCCTATAACAAACAAAAAAACTTATGGTGGCAAAGATAAAATTTGTAAATGATTACTTAAATAACAATATAGAATATGGTTCCTAACCTCCTAAGTATCATCAATGAGGTTAGTATCATCCGCTAACTTTAATGATTGACCTTTATTCATGGATATAACACCCTTCAAGAGTGAAATTATTATCCTAAATAAATTACTAGTATGTGACGTTAATAACAAAAATAGTAAAATATATGACGATAATTCCATAGTATGCATTAAAAGTAATGCATAACAAGGTCAAGTTTCTGTTACAACTTAAACATTTACATCAAAACAGTAAAAAAAAATGGGCTCTGGTACAACACAAGATAAAACTAGATATCATATAGCCCTTATTCCCTTAAACTGAGATGCCTTGCGTTTCCTTCAGCATAGACTTCTCATGAATTGTACAATCCATAATATCTGTGTTAATCTAAAATTATTATGGATAGAGTGAGAATTTAAAATTCTCAGTAAGGAGATGAATAGTTAGAAAAATATTTACCAAAACACATGATGAGTTTCAACTGTGTAAAACCACATCAAATCACATGGCTGCTAGATATGATAATATTATTCTCAATAGCTTAAAATATAACAAAATAATAAAATAATTACTGAATAAATCATTTGATGTAGCTTTGCATGCAAACATAATTAATGCAAATGCTCTACATGCCATACCATCTTTAATTTTAACTTTACTTTTGCTTTTTGTGTCTGTTTGTCTCACATCTTGATTGAGGACCTTCTCTTAGGGAATTCTCTATTTCTGGTGTTACTTTGAACATCGTGACAATAAAGTAAAATAATTACCACACTAACCAAGGCAGGTAATATAAAAGGATCTTACATCTATCCCTCTATCTTCCTGGCAGTTAGGTATACATTTTAAATGTCTTTTCTGTAAACATAATGCACATGCACAAACTTAGATAAATATAATCTTTCTTTTAATCATGATGCACGTGCACAAATATAGATAAATATAAATAATCTATTTTGTACATATAAAAGTTTAGCTTCATTGTAAATAAATAATCAAACTTCTACATAATAAACTTCTAACAAATAAAATTTCTTAAAGCTTATTATCAACAATTTCAAATGTCAATTCAACAAGGGACCAAATATAATTATTAAAATAATTCATGATTCTTTTAAAAGTCCTCAATATAGTCTATAGTCTTAATAAAGAGTTCCATTGTATAAAGGGTTCTGTCCATGCAAAGGTCATTATAAAAATTTAAAATTATATCCAAGCAAAGATATCAATATGTCCTTGGCAAAGGTCATCTTAAAAGTCTAAAAATATTTCAAAGCAAAGGCATCAATAATTCAATGTCAAAAGTTCATATATATGTCCAAATCAAGGATGTTAATAGTTTAATATTTGAAAATCATATATCTCAAGGGATTAATTTTTAAGTCTTAAATAATACATAATATTGGTCCCATAAAAGAATCAACATTTAAAATATGATAATTTTCAATAAAATAATATTTTTAAAGCCAAAACATAACCACAAATATCAACACAAGCATTCTAAATCTTGCATATGGACAAACTAAATTAAATATTATGACAATATAATAAAAGTATCTAATCATATATAATAGCCATGATTTTAGTTAAGTAAAATGGAGAAGTTCATTTCCTACCTCTTGTTTAGTATGACTGTGACAAAATTATAATCTTCTTTTTCTTCCTTCTTCCTTCCCTTTGTTTCTTTGTTTCTTCTCTTTTTTCTTTCTCTTTTTCTCTTTCGTTTTCTCTTTCTTCTCTCCTCTCCTTCTTATCTTTCCTCTCTTTTCTTCTTTCGTCAGATCACTGCCCCTCCCCCTATTTATATCATGTGTTACTTGAGGTGTAAGCTTGCATAAGAAAATATCTTCATTTCTTACCCAACATACTTTACATTTTTTTAAAAAAAAATTTCATGAATATTTTATTATTTTCTTTAAAAATATCTTTCTCTTATTTATTAAACTTTTCTACTTCTTATTTTTTTAATAATATTTTATCTATCATAAAAATACTCTTGTTTAATACAAAATCTCCTCCTAATAAATTCTATTTTTAATAATGTCTATACTATTAAATTATTTTTAATTTAGTATCATATTATCATGCTTATCCTAATCCAATTTTAAAATAATTACTATTACAAAAATTATTTTAAATAAATTTTCAAACAAATCATTCACATTAAATAAAGAAACTAAAACTACTCTACAAAAATATTTTATGAAAAAGTGGATGTTACATTTCTCCCATCCTTTTAGAAATTTTGTCCACAAAATTTACTAACCTGAATAGAATAACTCTGGATAAGACTTCTTGATTTCATCTTCTAGTTCCCATGTTGCCTCCTCTGGTGACAATCCTTTCCAAATTACTTTAACTAAAGGGATTTCTTTTCCTCTTAAGTGCTTGGTAAATCTATCTAAGATTTGTACAAGTTTGGTTTCATAAGTTAAATCATCTCTCACTTGCATATCTCGCATTCTATGATGTGTGAAGGGTCAAAACAATATTTAAACTGAGAGACATAAAAGACATTATGAAGATTTGAAAGATTAGGGGGAAGTGCAATCTGATAGGCAATTTGAAATGGACCAATGAATCTGGAATTCAACTTTTTTTATTTAAGGGCTTTGCCAATCCTAGTAGTAGGAGTGACTCTAAGGAAAACATGTTTCCCTTCTTCAAATTCTAGAGGTCTTTTCTCTTGTCAGCATAGCTTTTTTGTCTATTTTGGGCAGTGAGTAATTTCTCCCTAATAAATTTATTCTTTTCTGTGGTTTGTTGTACTATTTCAGGTCCTAGTAAACTCTTTTCCCTAACTTCAAACCAACACAAAGGTGACCCACACTATCATAGAGCTTCAAATAGTGCCATTCCTATGATAGAATAGTAACTATTATTATAAGCAAACTCTATTAATAGTAGATGACTATCCCAACTTCCTTAAAATTCTAACACACATGCTCTAAGCATGTCTTCCAAAGTTTGAATGGTTCTCTCTATCTAACCATCTGTTTGATGGTGATAAGCTATACTAAAACAAAGTTTAGTACCTAAGGCTTCTTGCAAAAGCTACCCAGAATTTTGAGGTTAATCTAGGATCTCTGTCTGAGATTATGCTAATTGGTGCACCATGTAACCTAACAATTTCCTTGATGTAATCCTGAGCCAACTTGTATAATGGTCAACTGATTCTAATGGGCAAAATGTGAGTAGACTTAGTTAATCTATCAATTATTGCCCATGCTGCATCATAGCCTGATGGAGTTCTTGGCAATCCTAATACAAAATCCATTGATATACTATCCCACTTCCACTCAGGAATATATAAAGGTTGCAGTAATCTAGCTGGTCTTTGGTGTTCTATCTTCACTTTTTGACAAACCATATATTTGGCTACAAAACTAGCTATGCTTCTTTTTATCCCATTCCACCAGAACAGTTTCCTGAGATCCTGATACATTTTGGTTACATCAAGGTGTATAGTGTACTTACTATAATGTGCCTTAAATAAAATCTTCTTTCTTAATTCTTCATTGTCTGGCACACATAATCTTCCCTCATATAGCACGGCTCCTTTTTCATCAATACTAAAATGCTCAAGTTGTTGTATTAAAATCCTATTCTTGAGAGACTACAAAAATTCATCATTCTCCTGGGCTTGTCTTATTTAGTCTCTTAAATCACACTCTATTCTAAATTCACCAACAAACAAGCAATAAGGTTGTAAAGATACTAAAATCTTCAAGTCCCTAAACTTCTCCAACAACTTATATTCTTCTATCATCATTGAGGACATATGCAATGACTTCCTACTCAAAGCATCAACCACTACATTGGCCTTGCCAGCATGATACTTCAATTCAAAGTCATAGTCCTTTAAGAATTCTATCCATCTCCACTGTCTCATATTTAACTCCTTTTGATCAAAAATGATACTTTAAAACTCTTATGATCACTGTATACCTCAAACCTCATTCCACACAAATAATGCCTCTAAATTTTTAAGCCACAAAAACTACTACTACTAACTCGAGGTCATGAGTTGGGTAATTCTCTTTCATGCGACCTAAGTTGTCTGGATGTATAAGCCATAACTCTACCTTGTAGCATCAAAACACATTCCTAGGCCTTTCTTAGATTCATCACAATACACTACAAAGTTTTGCCTAGGATCAAGAGTTACGAAGACTGGGGTAGAGGTAAGTCTATTCTTTAACTCTTGAAAATTGGCTTCATAGGCTGAGTTCCACTCAAAAGGCTGATTCTTTCTAGTTAACCTGGTTAGAGGTAAAAACTAGTTGAGAAAATCCCTTAATGAATCTTCTATAATAACCTACTAATTCCAGAAAACTCCTAATTTTAGTAACTGTCTTTGGCCTTTCCAAATGCATTACTGCCTCAACTTTACTAGGGCCCACTGCTACTCCTTTTTAGGTGATCACATGACCCAAGAATCTTACCTCACTCAACCAAAATTCACATTTTTTTAACTTGGCATACAACTGTTTTTCCTTCAGCATTTGTAACACTATCCTAAGGTGTTGCTCATGTTCTTCTTTAGTTTTAGAATAAATAAGTATGTCATCTATAAAGACTACTACAAATTGATAGAGGTAAGATCTAAAAATTCTATTCATGTAATTCTTGAAAATTGCAGAGCATTGGTAAGTTCAAAGGGCATCACAAGATATTCATAATGCCCATACGTGGTCCTAAAGGCTGTCTTGGTTATATCTTCTTGCTTCACTCTTATCTGATGGTATCCTAACCTTAAATCTATTTTTGAAAAGACAGAAACTCCTAACAATTGGTCCAATTGGTCATCTATTCTAGGAGTGGATACTTTTTCTTAAATGTGACCTTATTCAACTATCTGTAATCTATACACAATCTCATGCTTCCATCTTTCTTTTTGACCTCAGAACAGGTGCACCCCCTAGTGACACACTAGGCCTGATAAATCCTTTGACTAACAATTCCTCTATTTGCTTCTTAAGTTCACTTAACTCTAAAGGAGACATCCTAAAAGGTGCAAAGGATATAGGTCCAATTCCCAGAACTAAGTCAATGGAAAATTCAATCTCCCTTTCAGGTGGTAGGTTCACTATATCCTTGGGAAACACCTCTAGGAATTCTCTTACTACAGGTATGTTGTTTATTTCTTGTTTAACATCTGAATTCAAAGAAAATAAAAGAAGAAACCCTTGAACTCCTTCTAAGAGACACTTCTCTGCCTGGGTGGCATTAAGGAATAGGGTATCAGTGGATTTTTGTTCTTTTGGTGGATCATTTGGAAAGTAAGCAAGCTCTCTGGAATAGTCTAGAATAATGTCATTAGTAGACAACAAGTTCATTCCAATTATGATATCAATACCAATCAAAGGCAAACAAGCAAGGTCTATGGTAGAAGCTTTTCCTTGAATTAAAATAGGACATTTCAAACAAGCTTGAGAAGCAGAAACTTTTCCCCCTGTGGGAGTTGAAACTAGCAAATCATAAGGTAAAGAAAATACAGGTAAGGTGAAGTCTGATTTTGCATAAGGCTACCAGTCCTTATTATAATTTTTCATTTAGGCAGTCATTTTTAGACAAGTATAATATAAGTTTAAATTTCTGGAATGCAAAATAATTTTTTTTAAAATCCTACAATGTATTTTTATTAAGAAAAGAGGGGTATGCAGATTCATTGCATAAGAAGTTTTGGGCAGTGCTATAGGTTTAGGTTTCTATTCCTTTCTCAATGTAGTACTTCTCTCATTCCTTTTCTTTTCAGTTACTTTTCCCTTTGTCTGCTATTATTAGTCTAGGGCAGTGGACTGCTGCTGTTGCTAAAAGGAAAAAGGCCAACACAATAAATTCAAACATATACACACACACACACACACACACACACACACACATACCAGAACCATAATGCATGCATATTGTGTTTTTTAAGAATCATTATCATTTCATTTTGACTTATAAATTTAATTAATGTTTTCCAATTGACTAAAAATAGGAATCTCTTTTTCTTTTGATTCATAACTCCACTTTGATTCGTCTTGACAGCCACAAAACTTGACTGCAAAGGCTGCATTACGGTCTGTAGATATTCCAAAGCACTTGGGTTTCAACAGATGTCTTTGGAGGTAACTAAATCTCATTAATTGTTTTCTCTCTTTCTCACTAATCCTATTCTTTCTTTGCTTATTTACTTCCTTTATTCCCTTCTTCTCCACCAATTGAGTTTAATTTCTTCTCCATTGTCATGAGATGTTGGTAGTAGTTATTTTGTTGATACTTGATTTATGAATCCATTGCACATATGCAATAGATGTGATGTGTAAAGAGCTGGACAGGCCCAGTTTGCGCTCGATGTGAACAGGCCCCATTGCTTTGGTCCTATATTCTTCTTAGAACTAGAATAAAAGATACTTAGATTGTACTACAATGGTGATGCAGGGAGATCTAGGAATCTTTTTGTTTTTTCATATTCTTAACATGTTTTAAATGCTATTTCACTAGCTTATGAGGAAGCAGGGAGAACTCTTTCCAATTAACAAAGTGCATCTAATAAGTTGTACAATATATTGGCACCAAAAGTTAATTAAAGCAAGTCCTCTGTAAGTAGAACTCGAACATTCTATTGCCATTAGGACAAAGTGTCAATCTTAGTAGAATTAATCTTTTAAAAACATTGGCTTGAATATAGTTATATTCTTTTTACTCCAAAGACAAGACACAGGCAAACTGAGTTTGGAAACATGAGTCAAGATTCCTTCCCCTCCCCATGGTACTATTAAAAACCTCTTTAACTGAAAAGTTAGCATAAGCATTATCTGTACATCTATGTTAGTATATGATATTGCATATTGTATTGTAGATAATTTAATATCTGCAGATAAATAGATAAGAGGAAGCATGGTCCCTCTTGTTAGCGTAAGCTTCATTTTTATGGATTTACATCTCCTTTTGGTAATTTTGGTAGAAACCAGTAAATAGAGCAAATTGCATACCATTCTCTGGTCGAATCTTTCAGGGATTTGAGTAGAAACTAATCAATAGAACAATTTGTACGATTGGTTCCTCATTTTCTCTCAGTTCTGACCTTTTCTTTCCTCCTACTCCAGTTACATACCATTCTTACCCCACAAGGCCTTATAACTTGACCATATTTGCAAATTACGTTTCGGACCAGCAGAAACAATAAATAGAAAAAGAGATAAATTGTCCTAAATTTTAGAAAATAATGGAAAATATATGATTACATGATATTTTACTTCAAGATAGTTGGCCTTCAATTCATTCTTCAAGGTAATAATATCTTCCTAACCAATTTGTATGCTTCCTGATTATCAAAGAGTTTACTTGCTTTCTTGCCCTCACATTTTTGTGCACACATCACTGTTTTAGCAAATAGGCAATAGCAAATTCCGGCATGGAAGCTGAGAGATAAATTAAAAACCATCTTTTTAAGATTGTAAGTAATATTTGTTCTTCATATTTGATTCATAATATTGTAAATATATATCAAATAAGGTGCCATATAGCATATGCATTTTGGAATCTGGTCTTTAATTATTCTAACCAGAAAAAACCTGCACTATAAGAATTTATGTCATTGTAATTAGGTGGTGCTACTTAAGGTTTTCTTAAGAATATTGCAGCAAACAGGTCCCTCACTTTTCAATATTTCCCGCACACATTGAATAACTGCAGTATATTGGAAGGAATATCAATGAGGACAAAGGTAAAGTATCACACCTGTGTACAATTGATTCAATGCATAATACTACTATAAACCTAAGTTGGTCTGCCATGGCTGGAACTGAGATTCTGCTATGCTTCTAACAAGGCTATTCGGTGCATGCTGCAGCAAGAACAACTCCAGACGTTGAGATACTGCTTGCATTTCAACTCTTACAAGTGTTGGTAACTGTAAAAATCAATCGATTACCAAAAGCACTTCCAGCAAAACCTAATAATTATTTTACAACCCTGGATTGAAATAGGAACCAATAGAAGAAAGGCTCCTTCAAAGAGAGATTAATTTGCAAAGATTGATGAGTATGCTCAATATCCGAAGAAGAATGTAACTACTATGTCAGCAAATATGAGAAGACCGGCTTCACTGGGGGATTGAATTGCTATAAGAATTTGGATATGTATGTCTATATCTTCAACTCCTATCCGAAAGATGCTAGGCCCTAGCAAAACTGTATATGTCAGACTATAAGCAATGGGGAAATGGAGATGCTTATGTAATGTTCTGTCATTCAATGGTCATTTTTTGAGGTACAGTGACATTTTGACTTGTATAGTTCCACCTAACTGGTATGTTCATTAATAGCATAATGAGATGTTTAATGAGATGCTTAAACATGAATTACATGCATGAGACCTCTTTTTTAATGCTGTTTTAGTAGTTACTTCTATGAACGGGGGACAAGAGTAAGTTTAAATGTTGGGTGATGTGAAAGTAGATTGAAAAGTTTTGCAATAACTTGAGACAAGATCTAAGGTTCGGATAGTTATTTGCATCAGTGAAGGCTTAGGAAAGGACATCACACACACAAAAGTTGTTGCAGTTGGTTATACTTACATGTACCAAAATCAAGTAACTCAATGAAAAGATTCTCTTTGAATTATAAATGTGAATGCGTTTTCTGCTAGCTACCAAACAAACAGTTCAACTTGGTAATATGCGTTGTTGACGTTATATTCATTCTTTCTAAAGACCATATACAAAATTAAATGGATACGTACCTCATCCAACATGCTATTTGATATGTAAACAAGCATAAATAGGTTAGAGTACAAAGAACATGACTACAAACGCATGCATATCAATTAGTAATATTATGTTTTAAATTTGGGTTTTCTAAACATGTATTTGGGATATTATTTTACAGATTTTCTCACCAAGGTTGTATTGGGGAATGACTTGACTAGCCATGCAAAACCATTGCTATTCATATTGAAGGGTTCTTAATGAGCAATATATCACTATGATGTCATGATGATGACCAAGAAATAATGCTGTCATAATTATAAATTAGTTTTGAAGTAACAATTATTTCAAATTCCTGTTCTTTAAAATTATATTTGTTCTTCATCTTATCAATTATTCTTTTTTTTTTCTTTTCTTTACTCCACAAAAGGTTAACTCTAGGATATCTAATCTGAATGCTGAAATGCTTGATACTTCTTTTTTTTTTTTTCAGGAAGACCTTTTGCATCATATGGACATTACACTTGATAATGCTTTTGTTCATTCTTGGCATTCCTCTTGAAAGAGCCATTCTTGAAACAACTCCACTCTTGGAGAAAAGGGACAAGATACTTTGCTGAAGCAAATTTGTCTTCAATATTTCGTAGCAATATTCTACAAGATCAATAATTATTTATTATGACAAATAAATATGTTTCATGTTGAGAAAAATTGTAAGAATCATGCCAAGAATTTATATGAATAGAAGAAGCACAACATGCAGGTTTAGACAAAGGGAACATAGGCCAATTGTTGGGTCTAAAACTGAAGAGGAAATAGAGGACTCTGAATATGCGATTGACAGTGAATTTGAAGATGAGACTGAGGGAGGAGTAGATTATTATACAGATAAACTAGTTTCACTGCATAGTTCATCTAAATCCAAGGATGAGGGATGGTTTGATAGGGATATTTTTCGACATTTTAATGTAAACTCAGACTTTGGCAATGTGGTCATTGAATTGGGAATGAAATTTCCTACTCTTAGGATTTTTAAAGATATTGTCAAAGACTACACCATCCACCTTGGGAGGGAAGCGAAATTGGAGAAGAATGATAAAGGTAGGCATAGGTTTGTGTGCAAAGATGGTTGCCAACAGGAGATTTACTGTAGAATCAATAAGAGAATATATTATTTTCAAGTTAACAAATTCATTGATACACACACTTGCAATAGATCTTTGAAGAACAAACAAGCATCAAAGATATGGGTGGCTAACAAATTGGTGCCTGAGTTAAGATCACATCCAACCTTGGATGGACAGGGTGCCTATGATCACATGAAGGCCATGTACAATGTGCATATTCCAAATGCAATGGTGTATAGGGCAGTTAAGGAAGTAAGGAAGATGGTTGAGGGCTCTGAAATAGAGCAGTATAGCAAGCTTAGAGACTACTGCCATGGGTTGAGAAAGAGAAATCCTTGGAGTACTGTACTGTTAGGTGTAGAAAGGTCATCTTTGGAGGTGCTTCCCACTTTTGAAAAAATATATATTTGTCTAAATGCTTGCAAAAAAAGTTTTATGGTAGGGTGTAGGCCACTGATTGGATTAGATGACTGCCACCTAAAAAGCTATTATGGTGGTCAACTGCTGTCGGCTATAAGACAATATGGAGATAATGTTTTTTATGTTATTGCCTATGCAGTAGTTGATGTGGAGTCAAGAGGTATGTTTCACATATGATTTACTTGCATTTTAAGTCCATTTAAGAATATTTATTTGCATATCTGAATGAACAATTGACTACTTGCCATCATTTTATTATAGAGACATGGTCCTGGTTTCTTACATTGTTGATGGAAGACATTGGTGATCTAAAAAGGCATGGATACCAATTTATTACAGATCAACAGAAGGTAACATGTGTGAGTGTGTGTGTTTTTGTTGTAGTTTTATTATCATTTTTAAGAAACTATGAATTTTCCCATTTTTTTTGTGATGTAGGGTTTGTTGCTAGTAATAGAGAATCTCCTACCAGGTGTTCCGCATAGGTTTTGTGCAAGGCAAGGCATCTATGGGCCAACTTCACCAAGTATTGGAAGGGACTACAGTTGAGAAACTTGTTTTGGGCATGTGCTAAGTCTACAACCAGGGTTCAGTTTCTAAACAATATGGAGAAGTTGAAAAAAGTGAATGAAAAAGCTTGAGAATGGCTTTCTAGATTTGATCCTTCCAAGATGGTCTAGATGTGGTTTTCAGTACTTACACCAATAACCAAAGTTTGCTGAATAACATGTGTGAGTAGTTCAACTTCAAAGATAGTAAAATTTAGGTCCAAACCTATAATCACCATGGCTGAGGAAATCAAGTGCTATATCATGAGAAAAATGAACAAGCAGAGGCAATTGATGGTGAGCTACGTTGGTCCAATTTGCCCTTACCAACAAAAAAAATGGAAAGGGCCAAGAAAGAAAGTTTCAAATGGACACTATCATGGGTTAGAGACCCTAATGGTAATCAATATGAGTTAGTTGTTTACCTAAGAGGGTCAGTGTGGACTTGGAAGCTCAGTGTTGTAGTTGTAGGGAATGGGAATTATCTAGGTACCATGCAAACATGCATGTGCTGCCATTGGTTATAAGAACCTTAAACCAAAGGATTATGTTCATCCCTTCCTTTCTAAGGCCAAGTTTGACTTGGCATATGCACCATTGATACAACCTGTGCCATCTGAGGAATATTGGGATAAATGTGGTAGTGACCTATCCAACCTCCGGTGATTAAAAGGCCACATAGTAGGCCTAAGAAGTAAAGAAAAAAGGGAGAGGAGGAAATTGAAAATCCTTACAAATTGAAAAGAAAATATAAACCTATTGAGTGCAAGAAGTGTTGGTAGGTAGGACATAATTCTAAGAATTGTAAGGGAGCACCTACAAATGCAAAAAAGAAAAAGAAACAACAACGAACTATGCCATCAGATAAAGAAATAGCCACTGCCTTAGGTAGTGATTTGATTGAGTTGGAGGATTTTCTCAATACTTAGTCCTCCCCCACTTTCTCAAACTGGTCCAACTAATAATTAAGAAAATATGGTAAATTTCTAATTATTGGTTTACACAATTTTGTTTGTCTATATGTATTAATACAGATTACCTCTATTTGCAGGAAGCTCCTATCCTGAACACAAATATTCTGAAGCAAGCCTATTCAACACTAACACAAATGTGATAACAATAACAACTTCCTATTTTTATTTTATGAACTTATGTGTGCCATGGTCAACACTAAATTGAGATATAAATAACTTCATATGCAAGTACCACAGAGACTAGTGCTAACTTCTGAACCTAGGCCATGGAGATATTAGCTAGGTGTGACACTTGTAACAGGACTACAAAGAGCAGTACCAAGCTGTTAGACCACCAGCTTACAATGAAGGATTTCCACCAACTAAGCCTCCTGCCATTGAGCCTACTGTGGCACCTCATTCAAACCTCACTGGGAGTCCTACATTCAGACCTCAAGTAGGCAGCCTTTCATTTATGCCAACATCAAAATCTGCTCCTAGATTCATCAACCAAAGACACCATTCAAGCATCTACACCTGGAAATAGGAAAAGATATGTGGCCATGTTGGGAAAAGGACAACCTGAGTTGATGTAGTTATGAATGGAACTGTATTTTGGGATGTAATTAATGTTGTTGCTCTGTCAATTTTTTGGGATGTAATTAATGTTAGAAATCAGTCCATTTTTTGGATGTAATTAAGTAGTCCAGGAAGTTCATGTTATGAACAACTCAGTATTTTGGAATTTACCATGGGTTGGGATGTTGTGATAATTATGGGGGGTATGCTATAAGTAATGTACTCCTGTTGGGATGTTTTGAAACAATACTATGTCCTCTTGACATTGGTCCCATTTCATGGGCTTGAAATCAGATTTTATTTTCTTCTCAATTGAATTTCTATATAGCTTTACTTTAACACCAATTTCTTCCATGAATGAGATGATTATGCATAAATTAGATTCCCTATTCCAATTATTGACAGGAGATGCATAAATTAGATTATATTTCCAACTCCAATGAACAAATGCCATGCAAATTGGGCATGTGCTGGAATTTTGATCTCACCACTTTCCATCTTCCAAATTTTGTGCATGGATGCTTAAATTTTGCTGGGAATAAGAGATGATTATGCATTATGTAATATATATCTCTATTGACATTTCAATGCACTGTAAGATAACTAAAATTCCATCTAGGATTTGCATCAATCAATGAACTAAAACTGGAATACTTTCATTTCATTAGAACAAAATAGTTCACTGAACATAACCACATCACTACAGAGGCCATGGCCAATTACTACAAATAAATTACATTAATTCTTTAATCCACGGTGAACAAAACCCAATGGATAATACAACCCGAAAACAATAACCTACTCTAAGCCACCACACTTGGTTTTCAAACTGGACAATTTTTTTTTGTTCAACTTCTTTATCAACTTTCAGTTTCACTGTCTTAATTGGTTTTGTAGTTTGGAATACTATATGCATCATCCACCCACTAGAAAAACCCACATGTTATGTCTTTATTTCTATGCATTGGGCATCTGAGAAACCTCTGACTTGGGTTTTTTTGAGTCTTAGAAGTCAACTATAATGTCTTCCTTCCACAATCACATAGTGTTGATGACCACCTCCTCCGAGAGTCTGCTGTGTTGATGGAGCATGGACTGTGAGTTTGACAACATGAATGGCTATCGGATGCCGTGGCCTACACGATTCTGGATGATTCTCGTATCTAGAATTTGATGTTTAGGGATAGGATCTCGTGCAAGATTAGGGGATTGGGGGTCTCAAGCAGCTAGGGTTCTTCAACTCCTGATGAATGTGCCTTCCTTCCTTAGCTTACACGATTAGAGACGGATAAATAAAGTGAAAGTTCAAAATTCACCCAAGTTAGGTTTTTAATACAATTTAGGGATTTTCACAAACTTAATCAGATGCCAAATGGGGATGACATGGATAATGTCAAAGTAAATCATCATATAACATCACACATCATCACTTAAAGTTCACGTAACCGATCCTCAAGCGGGTTCTCACAAATCGTAACAATGGACTAAAGTGATGGTTAAATATATCTTTGGAGGATCATTTTAATGTCACAAATCTTTCAAGGACTAAATTGATGTTCAACAAAACTTTCGATGACCATTTTGGGGTTTACTCTAGATTAAATATAAAATTAAATGTGAAATTTAAAAATTTAAAAGACATACAAGAGATTTCATGAAAATATGATAACTAAGGATTAGACAAAGTCATTAAATTGATATAAATTTAAATTCATAATTAATGAAATCCTGGTAAATACTCTTTAGGAAATTTTTGGGAGAAAGAATTGCATGAAAATTGTTAAGCAGG
The DNA here is from genome assembly GCA_019955255.1 of Castanospermum australe. Taxonomy (NCBI): domain Eukaryota; kingdom Viridiplantae; phylum Streptophyta; class Magnoliopsida; order Fabales; family Fabaceae; genus Castanospermum; species Castanospermum australe. Next base: position 463,875 of record NSJW01000711.1, on the reverse strand, counting down.
AAAAGAAGTTATCTTTGAGCGAAATTTTTTTTTTTGGAAAGACTATTATTTTTATATTATATAATAGATATAATAGATTAAATATATAATTAAATATGAAATTTTAAATTAAAAGATATAAAAAATGCCTTATGAAAATATGATAACTAAGGATTAGACGCAATCATTAAATTAATATAAAATTAAATTTATAATTAATGAAATTCTAATAAATACCTATAGGAATTTTTTCAAAAAAAAAGTTACATGAAAATTATTGACCGGGAAAGGAAGTCTTATTAAGCGGAATTTCTTTTTAAAAAAACTATTACTTTTATGTTATATAATATAAATATAATATATATAGAAGATAACAGATAATCGATAGACACAATAGATTAAATATAAAATTAAATATGAGATTTAAAATTTCAAAAATATAAAAGAGATCTTTTGAAAATATGATAACTAAGGATTATACTCTATCATTAAATTGATATAAAATTAAATTTATAATTAATGAAATCTTAATAAACACTTTTAGAAAATTTTTGGGAGAAGTAAAGGTTGCACAAAAAATTATTGAGTGGAAATTTTTTTTTATAGAAGCTATTATTTTATATTATAATACATAGATAAACACAATAGATTAAATGTAGAATTAAATATGAAATTTAAAATTTAAAAGATATAAAAGAAACTTTCTAAAAATATGATAAATAAAGATTAGATGCAATCATTAAATTGATATAAAATTAAATTTATAATTAATAAAATCTTAGTAAATACCTTTAGAAAATTTTTGAAAAAAAGAAAGGTTACAAAAAAAATTATTGAGCAAAAAAAGAAGTATTCTTGACCAAGAAATTTTTTTTTAGTGAGATTATTACTTTTATATTATATAATAGATATAATAGATAGACACAATAGATTAAATATAAAATTAAACATGAAATTTAAAATTTAAAAATATAAAAAAGACTTTATGAAAATATGATAATTAAATAATAGACATAATTATTAAATTAATATAAAATTAATTTTATAATTAATAAAATTATAGTAAATATATTTAATTTTTTTTAAAAAATATACGAAAAATTGTTGAACGAGACATCTTGAATGAGATTTTTTTTTCATAATATTATTATTTTTATATTATATAATAGAAAGATAATAATATAATAGATGATTCTGCCTCCCGCTAACTCTTTCTCTACCTCTCGTTTTTCACTACATTTTCAATCCTTGACTCGCGCCTTTTACCAATTTTCAATTAACAATGTTGAAGGCCTTTATTGCTTTTCGTCATATGCCCGAGTCATTCGGCCTTTAGTTTTCAGTTCATCGATGTTTTAACTTTTTTCTACTTTACTCTCTTGCATCAATTTTTTTTTATTTTATCTAATTTTTTCCTTTTTTCTTTCCTCTACCCATTAGTTATTGGAAATTTTTATTAATTAATTAATTAATTAATTAATTAATTATTGTTGTTGTTGTTATTATTATTGTTATTATTATTATTATTGTTGTTGTTGGCAAGTGAAAGCAATTTAAATATTTTGAAAATTTTGTAATGGCTTAGAATAAATTTGTTAGTAATATTAGTGTTTACAAAATTCTTTTTGCATTTGAAAGATTTGTTTATAATTTTATCAGTATGAGAATTTGAGTAGCAATTTACATTGATGTTTTTATGAGAATTTAATTATGATCTACTGCTAAACATTTTTATACTGTAATTTAAATATATATATTTATATATATATAGTTAAAATTTTTTAATTATATATATATATAATAATTAAATAATTTTAATTATGACAATAATTATTTAAAAAATTAAATTTTTTAATGATATGTCAACATATAATTATATAATAGTATAAATCGAATTAATAATAAATTAAAATTAAACACTTGAAGAGTTTTTCCATCTTGACATAGTGCTAAGTAAGCAAATTTCATCTACTGCTATATGTTTTGAGTAATAATATTTAAAGCCCTTAATTTAAAGTATTACAGATTCTGTTACATGTTCATCTGCAAGTATTAAAGTGTTCAATTTCATTCATTTTTTTTTACAAATTATCGCTCCTTTATTTTGCTTATTTAACAAATCCGTGTATCGCACATGTAATTAAACTAGTAAAAATTAACTTGGAGAGATGTTATTAATATTATTACTTTATGTCCTAATAATTATTAATTTTGGGTAGTTCTTTTACTAAAATAAAATCACTTATTGACCCTTCTTATTTGTTATGACTAATATATAATTATAATTATAATTATATATTTATATTTAATTATTTAATTAGTTTGGTAAATTCTCTATTCTGTATTTTTAATTCAAATACTCCATCTCCTACTTTTATCAATTGAACAATAATTAATAAAGTTATTAAATAGTATTAATTATAAATAAATATAGTATTTATTGGTTTGGATAGTTTTTCTATTAAAACAAAATTATTTATTGACCCTTTTTATTTATTATGACCAGCATATAATTATAATTATAATTATAATCACATATTTATATTTAATTATTTAATTAGTTTGGTAAATTGACTAAATTCTCTATTTTGTATTTTTAATTCAAATACTCCATTCCCCACTTTTATCGATTGGACAATAATTAATAAAATTATTAAATAATATTAATTATAAATAAATATAATTTAATATAAATAAATTATTCTCTCTCTTTTCAGTAACATGTTTTTAATTTAATTTATTTTATTAATTTTTTTTATTAAAAAATAAAAATAAAATTAAAAAAATTAATTAATATTTATTTAATATTATCAAATATTAAATATTTTAAAATAAAATTTTTTTATACACGATAAATAAAAGCAAACGAAATAAGTAAATATTATAGATTATTAGTAATTAATAATAATTTTATTTATTTTTTGTAATAAATCTACTTTGTATCACACAATTACAAATCTAATATGTATAAATATCAAATTACAATGACAAAAATATAAAAAGGTAGTGAAAAATAAAACAAAATATAAATGAAAAAAATTAAAAAATCCTGTGAAATTTACGGGGTGATAAACTATTTAATTAAAAAATTAATAGGGTTAACCTAATGGTCAAAATGTTCCTCTTTTTGATATTTTCTTATTGTACCACAACTTTGATTTTTGAACATTCCCTCCTCTCCACGCTTTCTAGAAAGTCTCGTGTTTCTCAACCCCACAATTTGCTCTCGTCACCATCCCACAATTCTTTCACACAAGCTATTTTCGTACGACATGTGGAAAACGATGCTGCCACGTAACCAATCGGACACGTGTCGCATAGTCGAAGGTGAAGTTTACGTTTCAAATGCACACCAACCCTTATGTTAGTGTTCCTCCACCAACACGGAATACTTGTCCAGCAAGAATGGAAATGGCCAGCGAGCATATACCCTATAAAACCTCTCCGAACAACGAAGCCCAGTTCTAAAAGTCTCCAAACTCAGCCGGTTTTCTCCAAGTATCCGGTCACCTCCGCCATGAACGACGGCGACCGCCACCACGAGCGCAGCACCTCGCGCGCCCTAGACTTTCAAAATCTTAAAGTGATCTCTGCCGTGGGCCGCGGGTCCAAGGGCGTCGTGTTCCTTGCGAAATGCGACGATCCGTGCTTGAATGAGTGTTTGGCTCTGAAAGTGATCTCCAAAGCTCTGATTCAGAAGAAGGCGAAGAGCAGTGAAGGTTCCGGCGAGTACAAGAGAGTTTCCTTTGAACATCATGTGCTATGTCGTTTTGATCACCCGCTTTTGCCCCGATTGCGAGGGGTTTTGGAAACTGAGAACATCGTTGGCTTCGCAATTGACTATTGCCATGGTGGTAATCTCCATTCTCTCCAAAAGAAACAGACTGAGAAAATGTTTTCTGATGATAGCATAAGGTACCATTTTCTTTCTCTTTTGAAGAAAATCATAATAAGAAAAATTCAATTTTTTTGTTGTTTCGCTTTTTGGCAATTGTTTTTCCTTTTTGTATTTAAGAATCTGGGAATTGGGGAAAAAATAATATATTTCCTAATCAAACAAACAGATTCTGATTGCATGTGGTTTCGTTTCCTGTGAAGGTTTTACGCTGCGGAATTGGTCCTGGCATTGGAGTATTTGCATGATTTGGGAATAGTTTACAGGGATTTGAAGCCAGAGAATGTAATGATACAAGAAAGCGGTCATATAATGCTCATCGATTTTGATCTCTCTAATAAGCTGAATCCAAAGTCTCCTCAATCGCTGAGTTGCAACTCGTCGCCGGGTTCTCCATTGCCAGCGAAGGCGGCGACAACGATGACGACGATGACGACGATGACGACGGAGAAGGGCAGGAGGAGGCGACGGCTCTCACGGTTCTGCGGTTACTGTCACTCGGGCATCTCGCCCGACGACCCGGAGCCGCGACCCAACTCGGCATGGCAGAGCGAGTCCGACTTGGTGGAGAAGTCGAACTCGTTCGTCGGAACGGAGGAGTACGTGGCACCCGAGATTGTAGCGGGAAAAGGGCACAATTTCGCTGTAGATTGGTGGTCACTCGGCGTCGTTTTGTATGAGATGCTGTACGGTACGACGCCGTTTAAAGGGGAGAATCGGAAAGAAACGTTTTACCGGATTTTATCGAAGGCACCGGAACTGACGGGGGAGAAGACGGCGTTGAGGGATTTGATTGGGAGATTGCTGGAAAAGGATCCTGACCGTCGGATTCGATTAGATGGAATCAAGGGCCACGATTTCTTCAGAGGGGTGCAGTGGGACTCGGTGTTGCAAATAGCACGGCCACCGTATATTCCTAAGAATGAGGTTGAGGACATGTCGGGCTTTTCCTAAAAAAATGATGTGGAGTTGTTTGTCCATGAGATATTTTTTCCAGAGAATGATGAAGAGGGAGAGAAAAATAGAGTAGTGGAGAAAAATAATGTTCAGAATAATAAAACAGAGTGGGTTGGCAAGTTGAGTCATAATCCCACCGAAAATGAATTTTTTTTCATTTTTTGACTTTATTTTTTTTCATAACTATTTTTTAAATATTTATTCTTAATGTAGATAATATTTCTTCTCATTTATCAGATAATTAAAATCAAGCATTGTCGAGACTTGTAAATTTTTGCTTATTTTGGTTCCTGTTAATCTCAGTAATTATGAGACTTAGTATAATATATATATATATATATATATATATATATATATATATGTAATGATTCCAAATGAAGTTTTTAAATTTCAAGGAAGGTTTCTGTCATTAATTCCTTTAGTGTATTGTAATGATAAATTTTTGAAATTTAATTTATAATTAAATTTTTATTTAAAAATTATTTAACAAAAATTAATATAATTTAAAAATTCATAAAAATTTAATAAATTTTAATTAAGTTAGCGTACAAATCTTCAATTTACTTATTATTCAATTTTATTTTATTTTAATTTCAGTAATTTTAAACACAATTTTTTGTATAGACAATGTTTTTACTTATTATATGTCTGATAACAAATGCTCCTCTATTTGTACTATAGCTTTTAGGTTTCTTGATTGATGATGAAATTGTAACAAAATATTATTATTATATTTTAATAGTATATTCTCCTTCATACATTTAAAATGATAATAAATAAGAGAGAAAAATTTAATCTTTTTTCACTTTTTTTTTTTCTTTCTTTTTATCATTAAAAGTATGTGTATAGAGAAAAGTATATAAATAAGATGTAGAAGTAACAAAGTTGAAATTGTAAAGATGCATGTATATGCTCTTTTCATGGTAATTTTTTAAAACTGCAGAATATGGAAACCATAATAATTTATTTAAAACAGAAAACACTGTAGTCTAATAAACTATCCTTCAGGAAAGAAAGGAAGTAATTAGGTTCATCCAAACACCCATATATACATGCCATTTCCTGTATATTTTTACTCATTTTTTTGGTGTATATGAAACACAATAAATGTAAAGAATTTAACAAAATAAAAAATTTTATTTTAAGTAAAAGATTTAACTTATTTTAATTTAAAATTATTTTAAATTAAAATAAGTTAAATCTTAGTTAAAATAAAATTTTTTATTTTGTTAAATTCTTTACATTTATTGTTTTTGCTTCATTTGTATTTTGGATTTTGTTAATGGTTCTTTTGAATATTAAAATAGAAGGTAGGTTGCGCAAAGACTTTGCAGTTTGCACACATTGAGTTTACACAAAATATATGGGAAACTATAACCTACGAATATGTTAATATTTGAAAGTGAAATACATATTTAAGTATAAGAACTCTAATTTAATTTTTAGAAGTTAATAAAAAAAATTAATATTTATTACATAAAGTATAAATTTCAATCTTACTTTTTTTAAGAGAATAAATTTTATACTCAATTCTTAATTTTATGAAATTGATTTCATGGATTTGATCTTTTTCTTTTGCGCAAAAGACTTTGCAGTTTGCACACATTGAGTTAAATCAAAATATATGGGGAAAATATATGTTGATTTGTGAAAGTAATTTATACATTTAAGTATGAAAAACTGTAATTTGATTTTTAAAAGTTACATTCATAAAAAGAATTATATTTATTAAACATTAAGACAGTTAAAAAAAAAAAAATTTTGAAAACTTTTGGTTCATAAAAAAAATTCTATGATAAAAATATAGATGGGAAAATGTTTCTTATTTTATTGTTTTTGCAAGGCATGATGAGATGTGAATCTCTTTATCGTAATCCTAATCCTATTTTTAAAACGTTTCTTTGAACAATTTTCTTGAGGGTATACAGAATAATTATTTCAAAATTAGAATAGATTGAAAATAAAATAAAATAAAATAATTATTTTAAATTCAAGTTCAATATCTTTTTAAAATAGAATATTTTTACAAAGCTATTTCATTATTTGATATATGGAAATTTGAGATGGAATAAAATCATAATAGATTTCAATGACATAAATGCTCTTTATATAAAAGCTTAAATATCCTATTTTGTGATATTCTTAAAATAATAATTATTGTTTTTACTAAATTATTATAATTTTTTATTTTTCTAAAATTTTCAAATAATTATAAAAAATATAATTGAGAAAAGCATTAATATTAGTGTTCACATAGAATTTTTTTTTACAATTACATATTATTTACAAGTATATATGGGAAACTATAACCTACGAGATGTTAATATTATGAAAGTGAAATACATATTTAAGTATAAGAACTGTAATTTAATTTTTAAAAGTTAATAAAAAAATTAATATTTATTACATAAAGTATAAAATTTTAATCTTATATTTTTTAAGAGAATAAATTTTATACTCAATTTTTAATTTTATGAAATTGATTTCATGGATTTGATCTTTTTCTTTTGCTGTCAGACGTACGAATTCTTTATTCCACGTTAATTTTATTCCTTTTTTTTTTCATGACTATTACTACCTACCAAATAGTGGGAGAGTCTGAATTTTTTTTTTTTTGAAAGTTTCGTCGTAAATGGAGCACTTAAGGCAGGATTTGCTCCGTCAAAAGGCACAATTTTATACTCGTTCAGCTACCTCATATAGTGGAATATTTTCAAAAGCAATTTATTGTGAGTTTTGAATTCAATTAATTGATTAATAATTTTTCAAGGGTCAGAAAACGTTGACAAATGAATTGTGTGATTGAAAATATCAACTTTCCTTAAGTTGTAGTTTGACAAGTGACTTCCACCAAGCAACTAAGAAGCCACGTTTCTTTCGTGCCGGTAAAGAACATAATTATGTCTTTTGATCTTCAAAAAAAAAAAAGAGAATATAAATATGTTTTGCGCGTGAGAATAAACAGTCAAAATTGGACGTAGGGAGAGGGAGTGCACTTTGACACGGAATCCTCAAACTTGTATCGCTTTCCAGAACAGCTAATGTTATACCAATAGCAATAACGCGTAAAAGTCTTGTAGTGTGACAACATTTTAACTATACTTTATTTTTGATTCTAATTGAAGAATTCGTTCTATTTCGACAAAATAAAATCTCATTCTTATATTTACTTTTTCACTGTCAAAATGACCCAAATTTTTTAATTAGTGCATTTTTTTTTCCTGTGAGATTTAGCTTCGTTTCAGATATTAAGATTGTCTGTTATCAAAAAAATATTTTTTAATAGAATTTAAATTTTTAATATTAAAAATTTAATGATACGACTACGGCAAAGAGAGCGCAAAAGAAGCAAGAAGAAGCCAGCTTGGGTGAAAGATTTATGAACAGTCATAATAATAACTACTTTTAGTTGTTCAGGTAGATAGTAGTAGATAAGCTTTCTATTAATAATGAATTGCTATAAATAGATGCATAGTCTTGTATGTACCCATTGATCAATTTGAATAAAATTAAGTGGAGTTGCTTCTCACTCAATGAGGAGGTGCATCATTTGGTGCTTTCATTGAGTTTCACGGCTGAAGGAACTCGGCTCACTAGCCTGCTTGTTGCAAGGTTGGAGGAGTAATTGAGGTGTAAGTTACAATTGGCAAGACTCGAGGCATTTCATCAAACAGTTTCATTGGCTCGACTGCATGAACAAAAACACTTATGCTTACAAAACACAACCAACCCAAAACAAGGCTATTTTAGAAGCTATATTCCCACCAATACCAGAAACCAGAGTTAAGATACCCAATCCAATAACCCCAAAAATTACACAATGTACTCAACCAACAAACACCCATATTCAAATACCGACCTTTCTTCCTCCGTTTCCACTGGAGCGGGAGTACATCAAGTAAACCAAATACAAACCAAAATGTGAAGAAACCCAGTGCTAGCAAGCAGAAGATGAGAAGGGAGAAAGGGTTGCGTTATTATGTGATAAGAAGTACCAAGCTTAAGTGGTTTGGTTAGTTGAAGAGACATGTCCCATCAGGCAAGAGCTCTTTGAGATTGAAGTGTAGACAATGCATAAGCCCACCTTACCTTATGAGTATCAAACTCTTGACCATTTGGTCAAAGAGGTTTTGAACATGTTATGAACTAACTATTCTAAAAGTTTAAACTGTTTGGTGAAAGGGCATGAATATTTTCATATCTCTAACGTACCCTAATCATAAGTACAAAAACTCTTATAATTTATTGATTGGTCAGGAGGAAATAAGGGGAGAAAAAAGATGTAGATGAAGAATTAGGAGGGGTAAAGGTCAACTGTGTACTTGATGCTTAGATGGCTCCAGAAATAAGTCTCAATGCATTGGTCGGATGATTTCACCTGAATACACTTAGTGTATGTTTGGTATGAGTGTAAAAATGAGTGGTAAATTTTTATGGATGAAATTTGTATACAAAATTATATGCAAATCTCATTTATAAAAAATTTCCTCCCATATTTACTCTCCTACCAAACATACCCTAAGGATGATTGGTAAGTATAGGAGAAATTAATTCGGAGCATATTTTATTAGATAGTGAAAGCACCCACTTCATTATTATGAAAGTTGTGGCAATGTGATTAAGGATTTAGACAGAAAGCATCACCCCATTCAGAGGGATCATTGGAAGTGGTGAATTCTTGAAGTGTTCAGAAAAATGTGATCAAGTGCCAATTGACATCCAAGATCATAATATGGACCAATAATATGGATGTATAGTCTTTATATTTTTTCCATTGCATCATTATCTAACGTGATGTTTGGTATGCAGGAGTAGTGATTTTATTCCATATCTATTATATGAAATTGAGCATTCTTATGTTTGTTTGCAAAAAAATAATAATAATAATGGAACAGTGATTCCATTTCATGCCTCATTTTATTCTTAATTTTCTCATAGAGAGGTGTAATTGAGATTCCATACTCCAATGAGTGGGATTAAAATTATTTATTCTTAATATACCCTTAATAATTTTACAAAATTATACCTATTGTCCTTCTTATAATTTTTTATAATAAAATAATATCCTTCTTACATTTTAATTTATGGTGTAATTTTTTTATGGTCAAATTTTATGTACTTAATTACTTATTAATTTTGATGGTATTTTAGTTTATCAATATAATTTTTAGACTAGACGTGGATGGTCTATCTTTAATTTAAAAACTTATTTACAAGTAAAAATAAATGTGAAGTATTTACTTAACGTGATAACATTATTCTTTTAAAATATAACAATATTTATTCTAATCAAATTATTATAAAAATTTAAATTAAACATTATTGACAATGTTTAAAATTTTTTTTTATAAGGGATATTTATCATTTATATCAACTATGATTTCATTCTATAGTAATTCTATGTACCAAACAGTGGAGTGCCATTGAAAGTTATTCCATTTTAAAAGCTACCAAACTGTGAATTAAGAATGACCATTTCATACCATTTCATTCCATTCCTATTCCTTTCCGATTTCATAAAATTATCATTATGTGTACCATGTTGGAGTATTGAAAGAGTCAATATCCTAGTATATCTCATTCTTTATTGTATCCCTAATTTCTAGGGACTCTTTCTTTATTGTACCCCTAATTTTTAGGAATCTTATTCTTTATTACATTCCTGATTTCTAAGAATCTCATTCTTTATTGTATCTATAATTTCTAGGAATTCTTTATTTATTCATATTTGATTCTTGTATCAATTATATGTATTTATACTCCTTGCATCTCATTTCAGAAGGTAATACAATTCTATTCATTCTTCAAATCTCTATATGGTATGAGAAGGTTTGCTTCATTAGCATTCTTGATCCACAACTATGGCTTTTTTCGACTCTTCCTCTGTTCCTGATCAAACAAGCACCACCTCTACCCTTCCTCCTCCATCTGATCCAAAAGACCTTATTCACTTCAATACTACCACTCAACTTCCTATCAAACTTTTAGGCACTAACTACCCTGTATGGTGCCGTCAGTTCAGCTATCTTCTTATTGCTAATAATCTTATGGGAAATGTTAATGGAGACTCTCCCTGCCCATCTTTCTATACTCGTCAGAACAACACTAATATCCTAAACCCAACTCACTCATACTGGGTTCAACAGGATCACCTCATGTATCTCGCCATCCTTGGGACTTGTGAGGCTGAGGCTCGTGCCTTCATATCTTCTACTGACACTGTTGCTGATGCTTGGCTCATTCTTTAGCATGCCTAACCAACCGCTCACGTTCTCCAATTATGTCTCTCAAGGAGCGTTTGAATTCTACATCCTGAGGAACATCCACTCCATCAAGACCATCTCTGAAGAACTGGCCCTCATCGATCATCCCATTAATGATCTAGATTTAGTTATTCATGCCCTTAACGGCCTGGGCCCATCTTTCTGCAAATCTTCTGCTACTATACGGACTCGTGACACTCCTATCTCATTCCATGAGCTTTTTGATAAACTTGTGGACTATGAACTTTATCTTCTCCCAGAAGATCGTTTGACTGGTGTTAGTCCTGCAATTGCCAATTTCGCGCATCAAACCAACCATTCCAGTGGAAAAAGGAAATCCCTTACGACCACCCACAATTCTCTGGGCCTCAGGTAAGCGGTCTACCACTTCTTCATCTCCATTGATTTGTCAGTTTTGTGACAAGAGGGGTCACACTACTAAAACTTGCTACAAAATACATGGGTATCTACCTAAATCCACTATGCCAACAGCCAATTTTGCTTCCTCCAGTCTTCCAATGTGGCTTATAGACTCTGGGGTCTCGCATCATATTACAAATGACCTCAGCACCTTGTCACTCAAAGATGACTACTCTGGCAGTGATCAACTCCTGGTTGCCAATGGTAAGGGCCTTCCTATCACTCACTTAGGCTCTACCTCTCCTCCTACTTCTTCCAAACCCCTCATCTATCCAATGTTTTATGTGTTCCCTCTGTTACCAACAATCTTCTTTCCGTCTCTCAGTTATGCCAAACTAATGATGTTTCCATTGAATTTTTTCTATGAAACTTTGAGGTGAAGGCTCTGAGCACTGGGGCAACTTTGCTGTGCAGGCTAAATGAAGACAACATGTATAAACTCTCACCATAGTCCAAATCTCCATCTACTACTCATGTCAAGTCTCACCCATCCTTTCAACTTTGGAATCATCATCTTGGTCACCCTGCCAATCGCACATTAGATTATGTTCTCAAGTCTTGTAATCTACCTTTTTTGTCTCCCAATAAAAGCTGTTGTATGTCTCTCCAATAAGAGTCATAAACTTCCTTTTTCTAAATCTAGTTTAATCAGTAATCATCCTCTACTAATTGTGTATTCTAATGTTTAGGGTCTTGGCCCTTTTGAATTCAATTGATGGTTTCTCTTATTATGTCAACTTTATTCACCAATTCTCAAAATATGTTTGGCTGTATCTTCTTAAATACAAATATGATGTTTCTACCATTTTTCCCACTTTCAAGTTACTAGTAAAAAATGAATTCAATCCCAAAATTAAAACTCTTTATATTAATAATGGTAGAGAATTTCTTAAGTTACGTTCTTTTCTTCAGTTTAATGGTATCTGTCACTTGACAACTCCACCATATACCCCAAAACATAATGGTCTATCCAAAAGAAAACACCGTTAATTAGTTCAAATGGCTCATTGTCTACTCAGTCATTCTTCTCTCCCTCATTCCTTTTGGAGTTATGCTTTGCAAACTGCTGCATATTTAATAAATTGGTTACTCACTCCGGTTTTGAAAATGCAATCACTATTTCAGGACCTTTTTAAATCTGATCCTAACTATAATAAATTAAAAATATATTGTTGTCTTTGCTTTCCTTGGCTCACTCCATATGTCAATAATAAATTGGAGCCTGGGTCCAACCGTGTGTTTTTGGGGGTTATAATACCACTCAGAGTGCCTATATTTGTTACAATCTCAAGTCTCACAAATTTCATATGTAACGACATGTCACTTTTGTCAAGGAATACACTTCCCTTCTTCTTAGGATCTTTCTAAATTCTCTTGCTTATCTAATTTCCCAAATATGTCTTCTAATATCTCACCTTTCTTTCATTCTACACGTGCTTCATCCTATTCAAATCATAATATGCATATCCCACACAATCTTCCACCAAATCACACCATATCCACCGATTATCATTCACGTCAAGAGTCTCCCTCCATCACGGCTCCACCTACACACACGTCACACTTTAATTTCTCTCCTTCATCTCTGCCCAGCAATCTGGTGCAATGTATGTCTTCCATAATCTCTCCTTCTGTGTCTTATGCGTCACTTGTCTCTTCTAATCCCATATTATCTATTGTCAATCCTGAATCCCAGTCCACCTTCCCCGCATTGCCCCACTCTCCCTCATCTTCTCTGTTAATCATCAACATGTTGTCCTCTAGTCCCTTGGAAGCAGCACCTCCTCCTTGCAATTAGTCTCTAGCTCCTTCTCACCCAATGGTGACCTATGGGAAAGTTGGCATATTCAAACCCAAGCACCTATTTCAAGTTTCCAAATATCCCCTCCTCTCATCGGTGGAACCAACATGTGTCTCTCAGGCTTTTAAACACTTTGAATGGAAGCATGCTATGTCTGATGAATTTATTGCTCCAATGGCTAATGGCACATGGACCCTTGTTCCCTCAAAGCCAGAGTACAATATTATTTATAACAAATGAGTCTTTCGACTCAAACGCAATCCGAATGGTTCTATTGCCAGATACAAAGTTTGCTTGGTAGCTAAAGGCTTTCATCAATGCCCAGGTGTCGACTTCAAAGACACTTTCAATCCGATTATCAAGCCTCAAATGATCAAATTGGTCCTGTGTATATCTCTCTAAAAAGGCTGGAGTGTCAGTCAAATGGATGTCAACAATGCCTTCCTTCATGGCACCATTTCTAAAGATGTCTATATGGCCCAACTGTCGGGATTTATTCATCCCTCCTTACCTGGTCATGTCTGCAAACTAAACAAGGCTTTATATGGCCTCAAACAGGCACCACGCGCTCGGTACCATGCCTTGCATGACTTTCTTATTTCTTATGGGTTCAAGAACTCTAAATCTAACACTTCTCTTTTTATTTATCACTCTGGCTCTATCACGGCTTATTTTTTACTATATGTAGATGATATTCTTTTAACAGGAAATAATAATGCCTTTCTCAAGGATTTCTAGGCCTCACTTGCTGGCAAATTCTCTCTCAAAGATCTTGGCTGTCCATCTCATTTCCTAGGTGTTGAAATTATCCCTAGTGATTGTGGCCTCTTCCTAACACAACACCGCTACATCTATGATCTTCTGGCAAAAAGATAACATGCATGATGCAAAGCTCGTCAACAGCCCCATGGTTCGTGTTCTTTGCACCCTGCCCCGGATGCCTCTACTTGTGATATTACACAGTACTGTCAATCTGGTTGGCTCTCTACAATACTTAAGTCTCACTTGCTCGAACATTGCCTTTGCTGTTAATAAACTATCTTAGTATATGCCAGGCTCCAACTAGTGTTCACATGCAGGCTCTCAAGTGAGTCTTGCGGTATCTCAAGTCAACTATTGCCTATAGTCTCCACTTGGTTTGTGATTCCTCTCTTCATCTAACAGCATTCTGTGATGCAGACTGGGCCAGTGACACGGCTGATTGAAAATCCACATCAGCCTATATCATTTATCTTGGTCAAAATATAATCTCTTGGGCATGTCAAAAGTAAAAGACAGTTGCTCGATCCTCCACTGAGGCTGAATACCATACCATCACTTCTACAACAACTAAGATTCTTTGGCTGCAACATCTACTCTCTGAACTTGACCTCACTCCAAGTCAACCTTTTACAATTTTCTTTGATAGCATCAGGGCCACCTACTTGTGTGCTAATCCCAACTTTCACTCTTGCATGAAACATCTAGAGATTGATTATCACTTCATGCATGATCTGGTTGCTACCAAAAAATGTACAAGTTTCTCATACTCCATCCAGCCACCGACTCGTAGACTTGCTCACAAAGCGACTCTCTGGCACACAACATAATTTTTTGATGTCCAAGATTGGTATCGTTGATTCCTCCACCATCTTGCTGGGGTGTGTTGGAGTATTGAAAGAGTTATATCCTAGTGTATCTCATTCTTTATTGTATCCCTAATTTTAGGGATCTCTTTTTTTTATTGTGTCCCTGATTTCTAGGAATCTCATTCTTTATTACATTCCTAATTTCTAGCAATCTCATTCTTTATTGTATCCCTAATTTCTAGTAATCTTTTATTTATTCAGATTTGATAATTATATCAATTATATGTATTTTATACTCCTTGTATCTCATTTCAGAAGGTAATACAATTCTATTCATTCTTCAACTCTCTATATACCAAACATTAAGCAAGACTTCAAACTGATTTTGTGATTTACGTTTCTGAACTCCCATCACCCCTTAATTTTAGGGTTTCCTTTTTGTAACAACCAGCTAATCCCCATGTGTCGGTGTTTCTGAAACATTCTCCTTCCCATTATTTTGCATATTAGTTACTCTTAAAGATGCTCTATCATCCTTATTGATGGCTGCACCTTAACTTTACATGTATCCTTCTCAGTAGCTGTTGCCGGCAAACCCCCACCTTAGAAAATATGACAATCCCTTCCATGGTGGCCATGGCACCCATAAGACTGAACAAATCACATGCAATGCTTCATACCTCATTATTATAGCATTGCCCATTTAGCCAACACTTGCTCACCATAGGTTGGTTTAAGTCCAGCTTCATGCACACCCTAGCAAAACATCCCTTAGCTTAGCAACTTTCAGAGAATGCAAATCAACCTTAATTGGGGTCCCAACCACTATGCAAGAACTAAGAGAAAACTTTGATCAAAATATGCTAGATTAAGTCTTGTGAACTTGATCCAAACAAGAGTACGATCGATAGTAGCAGTTGTTGGAACAAACTCAAGGGTTGGGTCTATGTTCAAATTGTAAGATAATGATCGAATAACATCCATGGTCCACCTCCTATAACTTTGTCCCTGTTAGCTTCTATGTCAAAATTCACCATGAAGAAGCCATTTCCAACGTCCATTAGTTTGAAACCTCCTGTGAACTTCCAAATAGCCTTTAGAAGAAATTCTTGCATAGGCAATGCCTACCGTAAGCACTTCATTCAATAATTGACATGCATTATTATCTTTTTAAAGAGTGGTGTGCATTTAGAGCATGACCTACCAAATTTTGTATATTTCCATAACCAGATATCCTACATTTCTTCCAAGAAGCAGTGTTTGTTTTCACATCACCTATGTCAATCCTCATGCCGCCTCCATTCGGTGGTTTATCTGGAGAAGCCACCTCTATTGGCCGTCATGCAAAGAATTCAAATTCCACCTCCATTTTTTTTAATGAAACACAAGGACGGCTTTATGATTTACTTTGTCACTATTTTAACATAACTTAGCTATTTCTTTCATTATCAAAATTCTTGTGTAGAAATTGATATAAACATTGGCGTGTGGCTCTAACAATGTTGACTCTTTAGTCGGTAACTTCCATATATGCACCATTTATGACTTTTTAGTTGTAACTTTCTACATTAGCAACCATGTTTATATATGCATCAATGTACAATTATTATTTGTTACCTTCTAAAAGGTAAAAAACAATTGAAATAGATCTTTTTCCTCCATGTACATGAATTTACAAATTTTAACAATATTAATTGCAAAACATTATAAATACTAATAATATTAGGAGAGAATTAAAAATTCTCTAATGCATATAAAAGGAAACATAGAGAAGTCTATTCGATTTGGGTAGTAGGTAGGTTATAGATATAGCATGATATATGTAACACCTTACCTAAAATAGGCATTGTGTTACGTATTAAAATTTATTATTAAATTTAATTAAGTTAAATTAATGTTGAATTTAGTTTAAATTTATTAAAAATAAAATTATTTGAATATAAGGTAAATAAAATTTTTAAATAATTTAATACATTATTATAGTGATCACATATCCATATTAAATTCTTTTTAAGAAAATAAATTATAAGTCACGTATTGAAAAAATTCCATAATTTAATTCTATGAACCATAAAATATTACTCACAGAATAAAATAACACCCTAATCTGTAAATATACTCAATTGCGTGTTATCTGCTATAAAGAATATATATATCAAACTAAGCTATTAGATGACGTTTCATATAACTACATTCCATAACCATCATTTACATCCTGAATAAAACTCTACACTATTATACATACATTAGATTTCTAATCTGTATATAACTCTTTACCTAATGTACATCCAAAAGGTTATTAGCCTAGCACATTTTCCTGCATGCCAACTTATACACATATGTATATGTCAAAAAGAACTACTGGCCTCATTTGGCCATGCAGGAAATGTACATTAGAATCAATATCCTACGTATACATACTACGCTCCAAGCTAATCCTACCTAGTCTACTAATCATTACCACACGCAATTGCAAAAATAAACCAAGTTCTTCGGAAAGGAGACAACTAAGCTAGTATCAATGAATAGCAAAATGTAAATTTGCATATTTAATAAGTTGTTGGAGGACTCTAGAAATACTACACTTTACAGGGGTGAGAAATAAATTCTCAGTAGGTACTCAAATACATAAAAATATTAAAAGAATATAATTCCTATAGCATTTCCAACTATAACAAACACAAAAAACATAATTCCATGGTTAGTCAATAATTTCAAATATACATAGCAGTTAACATTTACCATCTCATGAAACTTTTCTCTATGTTACATGCTTATGAAGCTTAAATTAGGACTTGGACTTCTTCTATAACATTTTATTAGAAACTCTTTTCTAATCTTTATGGATCACCTCAATTTTTTTTTTCTAGAGGATCATATCTAAGCTTTATTCATTCTTTCTCTTTAATTAAGTAAGCATGTAATACATTGTGAGATGACTTATCAAGGCATCAACATCTCAATTCACTAACATAGGCATAACTTCGTAAAGTATTCACTAGAGTCTTAAACTCCACCTTTCTAACAAATTACCTATTTTCTTTCCTCATGAAACACTCTGAAATGACTACCTAGCACTTAAAACACATAACTTTCACTAGAATTTTTCACATAATCAAAACCTAGTGAGAAAAGAAACATTACTAATACAGATTATCTATTCTTAAATCAACACCATATCATGAAATCACACCATAAAATCATCAAACTCTCATTATCTACTAAAGGAAACATATCCAAGTAGCTTTTTCAACCAAACTCCCAAATTCCCACACAAGGCCATGGGCCATACGCACATAACCACTCATGAATTTTTCATTCCAACAAGCAAGAAATATTCCATAGAAATAATTATATACCACAATTCCAATAAGATTACACAATTACAATAAAAATCAACAAAACATCCCCTCTAGAATCCTAGTGTGGCCATGAGCTAGGGGTGCCAAAATTTGCAATTCCAAGGGAGTTTGACCATATTTCATGTACTAGAAAGACTCCACAGCACCCAATCAAGCTCCTAACCATACAAAAATCCTCAAATTCACATCCTAACCTATTTCTAATACAAGAGCTCTAGTATGTCACCTTAGAGATCTTGGGTTTCCACTTGAATCTAAGGTTAGAATCTCAACCTAAATGGCTCACCACACTCAAAACCATTCATAGATACTCTTAAACTTCTAGAGAGAGAAACTAGCATAATTTTGAGTTATAAACTACCATGAAAACTATGGTTTGAAAGAGAAAAAAAATTGGGCTTGAGTTCCCTACCTCTTGGAGTTGCTGCTCAAGAAGGGTCCTGACTTGTTTTTCTTCATTCCTTTCCTTTTTCTCATTCTCTTCTCCTTTCTTCCCCTCCTAGTCGTGACCTCCCTCTCTCTCTCCTTGTTTTCCTTTTTTTTTTCCTTTTTCTCCTCATCTTGCTTGGCCGACGGGTTAGGACATGGTGGAGATTTTGGGTTTTGTTTTTATTAGTTTTATATTACTTATATTATTAAATAAATTTTATAAATTCTAAAAAATCCAAATCCTTGGTTGATTTGTAAGTAGATTAGTTAGATGGGAAGTAAATGAAAAAACTAAATAATAATAGACTTAATTACTCTAGTCCAACAGTGATTATTTCTCCTATCTGATTAAAATTAGGCACTCATCTAAAATTTATTGGTTATTTTATACTAATTATATTTTTACTAATGTAAATCTTTTCAAATATAAATTTTTGACTAAGTTAAAGTATGGTAATTTCCCCTATTTAATTTTATAAATGCTTAAAAAAATTTATTAATAATTTATAAAATAAATTTTGCTAATTTTGTGTTTAAATATTTCACTGGATAAAAATACCCTCAAATGAAACCCTACAATTATCAAATTGTCATTGTATAATTTTTATTATTCCTTTATAAATTTTAACTATTTTTTCCTTAAGTAATTTTTACTGTCTTTTTCTATTTAAACTATTAAAATAAAATATTAATAATTAAATAATATATTACTAATATTGACTAATAACATGAATAAAACTACTTAAAAGAAAATTAAAAATTTATTTTCACTTAAATGAGGATGTTAGAATGTATTGTCTTAATGTTTATAATTAGTGTCTGTTTTTTCTTGAATTAGGATTTTTCTTAGAGAAATTTTATGCCTTTTATGTTATATTTTGTTAGTTTCCATTTCTTATGCACTTAAAGGTTTTCTTTGATGTTTTTAGGTGTATAATTAATGTTTTCAATTTGTTAGAGTTATAAAATCATTCATGTGTCTTCTCCTAATAACTTAAGTTTTTAAAATAGTTACTTCATGGTACGATTGATTTTATGCAGAAATAGTGATTTCATTCTATGTCTATTTCATTTATTTCAAATTTACTTTACAAATTCAAACTCTTGAAATTTTCAAGCCAACAATTACCTGAGATATTGAGAATAGACATACATAGAGAAAGAGAGCATGTCCACTTCAACTGATAATTTCTTTCTCACAAAATAATAATGATACTTCATCAAACATTATATATTCATATATTACATAAATAAGATACACTTAAGACAAGTTAAAATTTTCTTCTTTCTTTGAGGCCCATTTATTTCATTTACATTAACTTTGATTTTATATGAAATGGATTTAATGTAAATAACTCTAAAATGGCTTGGAAAATCCCTCATTTCTAAAAGTTACTAAACTATGGATTGAAAATGATTGTTTGTTGCAACCCATTCCTATTCCATGAAATCGTCATTCCTGTTACCAAATATGATGTAAGAATAACAAATTTGTAACTTCAAAAATAGATTTAGATTCTTTCTTTTTTCTTAAGAACACGATAGCGTGTATTATGAGGATGAAAGGGAAAGACAAACTTTTCTGCACAATGACCCACCAATTTATGCAAGTGTAGTTTGTGGCTCCTCTCTCTCAATATATACATGATTATGTTTGGTTCTTAAAAAAAATGATATGATCTAAATACAGAGAAAACACAGTTTTAGCATTTTTCTAGTTGGGGTGCAATACAAAAGTATACATCTAATATAAATATTTTAGTAAATTAAATATTAGAGCAGATGTTATTCGAATACGGGTTAGGATTTTGGAGGTGTAAAATTCACCCAAATTTAATCAGTCTACTAGTTATATGTCCCGCGCATTGTACGAATTATAATAAATGTAATATTCTATTTTTAATATTATATTTTTTATTTAATAGGTATAGCTAATTTTTAATTTATGCTTATTAAAGTATTAAACGATTTGTTTAAAAATTTGTTCATAAAATAGTGCCATTAATTACATATCAAAATAATTTTATTATGTAATATATATGTGCATAAAATGAATAATTAATAGTGCATTTACTTGTTCCTCAAAATAATCTTACATATGCATAAAATAGATATTTTGTAAAACAAATAAAATGGATAGTTAATAGTGTCATTTCTCAAGGTTCATATAAAATAATTAATTAATATGTCGTCAATTACTTCTCAAGGCATAGTTATATTTAGAAAATAAAATAATAGTTAATAATATCAACTCTCAAATATATATATATATATATATATATATATAATGATTATATTTTTATTTTGATATATTTCACATAAGAATCACGCAATGAGTTTCATAAGTGTACGAATCATACAATATTATAGTTTAGCAAACTATAAGATCAATTTTACAAAGTCTTTGAGTTAAGTTTTAGGTATTGATAAATTTTTCTAATTAGTTGGATAAAAACATTGAAAAATATAAAATAAAAAATACATAAATTAAATGACTCAAAACAAAAATAAAAATTAATAAACACAATAGATAAATTGAAAGCTTAACCAAATGCAAATTGACTAAAGATCAGAATCCACCAAGATTAATTTTAACATCAATTACGTCAGTTATTATTCCTAGATAATTATTTCATGAACATCTAGCGGCCAAGCATATGTTCATGGAAAGTATATCGATTAAGTCCTAAAAATTATAATCAATTACATACTTTTTATTAATCTAATCAACAGTAAACTATCAAATCATCATCTGTGTCCCTATATAGAAATCACAATTGATATATAACAATTACCGTTAACACTCAGATAGTAAAAACAAACTCAAAGCATGACTGAACTCATCTAAAACTTTATTCGAACTAACTGATAGACAAATAAAATAATAAATATTAAGATCTCCAAAACTGGTAATAATAATCTAATACAGTTTTTGCTAAAATCAACAAGGTTTCATGATCACCTAAGCAGACAAATCTAGATAAACATATAGGATTTAAAAGATAACATCTCCTTAATCCATGCCCTCTTGTATACCTTTTTGCACCATTTTCTACACTGTGCTTCGAAGCTCGTTGGCTTGCCCCCCCTGTTTGCCTCCTTTGGTTCTCTTTTTATAGCTACATTAGTTATTTCCTTATCTAAGTAAGTGATCGTAGGCCACAACCCTAATATTGTATGCTTTATTTTCTTAATTAACAACAATTTATCAAATCATAAACTGTATTCCTATATAGAAATCACAATTGATATCCAACAATTACGTCAACACTCAGATTAGTAAGAACAAACTCAAAGCATGAAAAAAAAACATGATTGAATTCATCTAAAACTTCATTCAAACTAACTAATAGGCAAATAAAATAACAAACATTAAGATCTTTCAAACTAGGTAATCTACACATTTTCTGCTAAAACAAACAAGGTTTCATGATCTCCTTTAGCAAACAAATCTAAATAAACGTACGGGATTTAAAAGATAACTTCTCCTTGATCCTTACCTCATGTATGGTGTGATACCCTCCCACACCATCTTCTGTGCGCGTTGTGCTCAGAAGCCCATTGGCTTGCCCCCTGATAATTTGCCTTCCTTGATTCTAGTTTTATAGTTACATTAGTTGTCTCCTTGCCCAAGTAAGTGATCATAGACCACAACCCTTCATATCCAAGGCAATATCTTCACTTGATAATGTGATCTCTTTTGGATTGTATGTACATTCAAAACAAAAGTAGCATTAAAGTGTCCCAAATCTTTAATATCCAATTAAATTAGTGCCAAATCTACTCCAAATCTTTAATATATAATTAAATCTATTTCAAATCTTTCAATATCCTGCAAGATTGTCACAATAAATTAGAACTAATATCTTCAAAGAAAATAATCAATAATATAACAAATTTATTAAAATTAATTAAATTCAAGACATAACAAAGCCTATTTTTATATAAAAAATATGCAATTTTAGGCTATTATTACAACCCCCAATCAACTTATTGCTAGTCCCTAGTAATGAAAATGACATAAAATAAAACTCGAAGCGAAAATATCTCAAATCAATTTAATCAAATCCAATTAATTTTTTTTCTTAACTCAAGAATATCAATCATGTCCCAAAACACTAAAATTGTCACAAAAATTTTAGCCATCATCAAAACTCAATTTGTGTGAATAATCTAACTACTACGAACATAGACTCCTTGCCTCAAAATATCATAATTAGAATCTTATCAGAGAACACACTTCAACAATGCAATCTCACAAGTATTACCCTCAACAAGAAAAAAAATCACTCAGAAATAAGGTGTCCCTCATAACAAGTATATGTGACTAGAGCAATAGTAATCAAATCAAAGTTCTCACATATAAAATATATAGAAAGAATGCTTAACCAAGAAAAGTAAATATCGTTTCATGAAAGGATGCCAAGAAAATATTTAATATTACACCTTCAGATCAGCTATGCATGTACATTGAAAGAAACTATCCAATCCCTTAGATCAAATAAGACTTTATTAACTTGTAATGTTAGGACAAAGGTAAAAACATAAAGGTTAAAGTAATAATGTATATCAAAAGTGTTTTAAGAATGTTGAGAAAGCCTTTTTTTTTTTTTGCACTTTGATTTTAACATCTCCCTCTTTCTTTTTTTTTTTTCACCTTATTTGCCAACCTTCATAATCACCAACTATACTTTTTTTTTTCACTTTTTTCTCTCTTTTTTTTTGCCTTTTTTTGCAATTTTTCTTTTTTCTTTTTCTCTTTTTTTTTTAACTTCTTCCAATCTCTTTTTTTTGTTCTTTTCATTTTTTACAGGTTCTCAAAATTCTCCTTATATCACTCCAAATTGCAATAATGCTTCTTTTTTGAAACACTTGAGAAATGGTTAAGAAAGAAAAGACTTAATAAATAGGCTCAATGGGGGAACCAGTGGCAATATGAAAGAATAAATATATATTTTCAAAGGCTCAAAATAAGAAACATGGCCAAATATTATCTTAGGGAATTGCATAACGCTACCAATTTCCATGACATCACTTTCAAGTGCAATATAAAATTTTTCTTTAGTCAACATCAATAATAATGATAATGAAATGATCCAATGAAGGAAACAAAATTATGACCAAACACCAAAAGATAATTTGAAGGCTAAAAAAATACTCTCACAATAAAATTGACTGGCTCAAAACTCTCAGGATTAAAAATTTGTGTCCAAATGCTCTCCTCAAGTTGTCTAATTAATTCAATGTTTCAATAAAGAGATATAAATGAGTATCTACGTGAATGTGTAATAAATTGAATAATGATGATAGCAAAAAATTTTCACTCAGCAATAGCATAATGAAAATATGACTAAAATCTCAAGTAACTCCCACCCCTAATCAAAGTCAAACATTATCCTTGATGTTTAAAAATTAAATTTAGACTCATGAAATAAGCACTAATATGCATCAAAATAATATTGGGACAAAAAATAAAAGATAATGGAGAAGAGTCACATACCTGAAATTCTTAGCAAATAAGAGGGGAGAAGAAAGGAAAAACTTAACCCTGAAATTCTTTTTGTTGGCTGACACTATTTACATCCCCATACAAAGGCTCCGAATTTTGGGAGGTTCTAAAGCCAACTCAAGAACACTAATTACTACCAAACATCATCACATATCAATCATATGTCATGAATTAGTCTTTAATTTCTCATTAATAAGAGTATCCAAAAATTTAGCATAGGCAAGCATCAATTTAATAGCATATAGAAAAAGCAAATAGATCTGTACCTGTTTGAGAACTTCTAAAATATCACCAAACTATGATGCTTAGGATTTTACTAGATTATTAGTTAATAGTGGGGTCACAAGCACAAACTCTATGATGTCAGTCTCTACAACTTCCGGGAATAGACATATTAAGCTCAAGGGAGGAGTGACCCTCATTTAAAATTTGCTTATCCCCAAAATTATCAACCTCTTCTAACTTCTCACTATTTTCCATTAGCATTACATCATTATTATCAACATACTTACTAGACCCAAATGTTACATTAAATATATAATTTTCCTCAAAAGGTATTAACTAATTAGGACACTATTCTTTCTCTTCTTTTTGCCATCTGAGTTGCTACTTGATCCACTTGAACTTGTAACCTAGCTATAGCATTAGTCTTTTCTAGGATAGCAATTTTTGCCTCTTGCATAGCTTGATTTGTGGTTTCTATGAATTCTGTAAGGGTTTTCTTCTAATGATAACTGTTAGATTGACTTTCTTCTTGGGTATCCATTCTTATCTCATGCACAACATTGATATTTTCCTAGTTGATAATTTTCAAATCATGTATGAAAGCTTTAAGAGTGTCTTCTAATGATGAGAGTTGCCTAAACTGCTCTGCCTCTGTAACCTAAGTAGGGACATAAGGAGGTTGATAGTAGCCTTGGTTAGGTGGATAGTACTGATTTTGATTTTCTAAATATTGACCACCTAAGTTATTGAAATAATAATTTGTTGTCATGAAAATTAGTATGGCTTTGCCAATTAGGATGACATGGCTCATAATATGAATTAGCAAAAGGCCTCCTTGAATTATTCAATGCCACATATATATGAAACATGCATAGGACTCCAACACAAAGAACACATCATGATGAACACAATTAGTATAACTCATTTGATTATGTGATCATAGGCACAACCCTTCATATCCAAGCCAATGTCTTCATTTGATTATGTTAATCTCTTTTGGATTGTATATGCATTCAAAACAAAATTAGCATCAAATGTGCTCCAAATCTCTAATATGCAATTAGATTAGTGTGCCAAATCTACTCCAAATCTTTGATATCAGTTCCATATCTATTTCAAATCTTTAACATCCTATTACATACCACAATTAATTAGAATTAATATCTTTTATAAAAAATAATCAATAATGTCACAATTTATTAAAATTAATCTAAATCAAGATATAATAAAGCTTATTTTTATATGAAAAAGTAAGTAATTTTAAACTATTATCAGAGTTTATGTAGCATTATTTATAGAATATATCCAGTAGTGCTTGATAAGTGTTGCAATTAATTAATATTGGATGTATGTCTATGTGAATCATTATATGCATGATACACATTCAAGGTGTCATATATTTATGAATCATGCATATCGGGATGTTGAATTATTAAGTTGGACAAACTATGATTTGTAATTAATTATGTCTTATAGGAAAGTCCAAACATGTAGTGGAGCATTACAGCAAGAAAGTGAAAGATCCTAATTATGTTCAACTAAAATAGATTGAAAATGAAGAGATGCACCAAGAATTTTGAAAATTTGAAAATTTGAATATTAGAAGCTTGGAATAAATCAAAAAGCCTGTGGTCTCAAATGATTTTTTTTTTTTTAGGCTTAGTCTTTTATGTAAAAGATAGAAATTTTACCAAGAAGAGAGCTCAAATAAGTTTTTCAACTTTATTTAATGCACACATATAGAATTGATATTTTTAACATTTTATTTTATTCTCTAAATATTACTATACACACTATTAATAAATTATTTTTTATAAACCTTGAGAAATGACCCTATTAATTACCCATTTTATTTTCTAAAAAAATATCTTTTTTATGAATATGTAAAATTATTTTGAGAAATAAGTAAAGGCACTATTATTCGTTTCATATACATATATATTTTAAAATAAAATTATTTTGATATGTAATTAATAACACTATTTTATGAATAAATTGTTAAACAAAAGGTTCATCACTTTCATAAGAAAAAATTAAAAATCAATTATAACTATAAAATAAAAAATTATAATATTAAAACTGAAATATTACATTTATTCATAATTCGTACAGTGCACAGGACATATAACTAGTAATCTGATTAAATTTGAGTGAATTTTACTCCTCCATAATTGGAACATGTATGGTATTACATACTTGACCGCCAACCCCGTATCCGAAAAACATCTACTCTAATATTCAATTTATTCAAATATTCTTATTAGATAAAAACTTTTGTACTGTAAAAAATTCAAAAACATTAAAAGATTCATTTAAATAAGCTAGAGTTTTGTATCACTATTAGAAAAATACTAAAACATGTATTTTCTCTGTATTTATATCATGTCACTTTTACATGAACTTAACAATATCATGTTATGAGAGACTTCACAAACAGCATTTGCCAAAACTGGTCGGCCATTGTGCAGCAAAAAGTTTGTCTTTCTCTCTCATAAGACACACTATCATGTTCTTTAAAAAAAAAATCTAAATCCACTTGTTCTCTTAAATTTGTGTAAAATTACAAATTTATTATTCGTACAAGCATCCCCTTTGAAAAAAGGAATGGTAATTTCAAGAAGAATGAGAATGCGATGCAATGAACCATCATTTTCAATCTATAGTTCGATATCTTTTTCAATTGAATAATTTTCGAAGTCAATTTAGAGTTAAGTACATTGAATCAATATATTATGAAAGGAAAAAATTATGTAAATGATATAAATGTCTCTCTAAGAAAAACGAAAAGTTGAACTTATCTCAAGTATATATTATTTTTGTAATATAATGGAGTTTAATATCTTTGTAATATAATGAATTGTTGATGTTGACAAAAGAGCAAACATTATTATTTTGTGAGAAAAAAAATTATCAATTAAAGTGGAAATGCTCTTTTCTCTATGCATTTTTATTCTCAATATCTCGTGTCATCGTTAGCTTGTGAATTTCAAGAGTTTGAATTTGTCGATCAAATTTCATACCTTCATTGCCTGGTATTGCGCCTGCTTTTCGAAGCACAACGACTGTAAGGAAAAAATAGACACACATGTTAATACTCTATACTTTTTTTATAAGATATTTTATTTTTTTCAAAATTTATTTTTCTGTGAGAGTTTGGATAATAATAACAATGTTTCGTTGAATTATTAATTTTTTTTTACAATATTGCTATATATTTGCAAAGTTGTTGGTTTCTTTTAAATTTAATAAAAATAATAGGTGTCATTTCGTTAAATTAACAACGCAATGTTAGAAAAAGAAAAATTAAATATAATTCAAGAGAACATGAAATCTTTATCCCATCTCTTTAGACCGGAATTGCATTCATCATTCTCAAATTAATGCAATGAGACATAAAATAAAATTCAGCATTCCATTTTGTTTTTGTGTAATAAACATAAAAATTCCCTCTTTCCAAGAAACAAATCATCCTTCTAGCATACCTTACATGTTTTCAGAATTTTGGTTTACTCAATTTAGGAACAACGGATTAGATATGCTTCTTCTTCTTGCTGTGGATTTTTATGTGGATTTTTTTTTTATTTTATATGCTGTCTAATGGGAAAAAAAAATCAGACCAATTATTAACCATGTTAGCAATGGGCTAATCCGTAATGGACATGCACTATAATCTGTACCTATCTACTACCCATGTCTAAATCTAATAGACTTGTCTCTATGTTTCTTTTTACGTGCATTAGAGAATTTTTAATTCTCTCCTTTGATCTTATTAGGTATTTATAATGTTTTGCAATTAATATTGATAAAACTTAGAGACTCATGTACATGGTGAAAAAAAAATTTTTTATATAAATTGTGTTTTACCTTTGAGAAGGTAACAAATAACAAGCGTACATTGATGCATATATAGAATGTTGACAATAAAAGAAATAGACAAGTTATGTTGCATAAATCAATATCTTTATTTTTGTATATGGAAGACAAAAACTCAACCTAAATTCAAAGGGAAAGTATAATAACAACAAATTAGCAAGTTACCATTAAGCAGTCGGCACACTTGGCTATAAATAGAGTTCGTCATCTAATGGTTGAGCAAAAGTTCATTGTTGAAAAAACATTACAGCTTAAAGATCAAATTAACCGTAAGATGGAGGATAAGAAAATGGTGGCTCTCTGTGGGTCTATGATGGCTTTTGGCTTGCTTGTGACAATGTCGAGTCCAAGCCAAATTGATGAGGTAACTTGTTCTGCAGTTATAACTGATTTGCTGCCTTGCAAGACATTCTTGTTGGGTCCTGGTAAACCACAACCCACTATATCTTCTTGTTACGCTACGCTGTTACTATCTCAAGGCGCCAACGCAACGCAAAACCGTAGGAATTTATGTGCGTGTTTGAAGGGGGCTACAGCTGTGGTTGGTTTCAACCTTGAAAGAGCTAAACAACTCCCTGAACTATGGAAAATCAAACATTCGTTTCCCATTGACCCCAAACTAAATTGTAGCTCGTAACTCTCTCTCTCTCTCTCTCTCTCTCTTCTTAATTTTGTATGTAATTTCATGCAGAATTTCATGAGACTATTGGAAGCTTGGATTAAGAAGAGGCATAGAGAATTTCGATAGCATTATTTAAATAAATATATGATGCAAATAATTGTTATAGGATTAAGCAATGCTATGTACAAGCAAAGTATTTATATCAAGGTTCTGAAAACCGAACCGATCACTAAACCAATCGAGGTACTGATTCAAGTTTCAATGGTTCGACCGTAGTTCAACCGTGGTCAAATCAAAATATAAATAAATATATATTTATATTTATATATAAATATAAATATAATTATATTTATATATATATAATTATTTATATACTAAAATAAATAAATATTATAAAAATACAATACAAATTAATAATAAAATTATTTGAAACATAAAAAAAATATGTGTCATAAACTAAAAAAATATTACATTCATATAAATAACACAACATTAATCCACATAATAATATAGCATACAAATTAACTAAAATAAATATAATTCACCAGTTTTTAACCGGTTCATTGGTTTCTGACCAGTTTTTGAACCTACCGATTTTGGGAGGTTGCCTGAACTGATGAGGGGATCGGTTCCCGGTCCGACCGGTTAAACTAGCCGGTTCAATTCGGTTTTTAGAATTGTGCTTATATGTGAAGCAAAGAATCATACGATTATGTTTATGAATTAAATTAGCACTGTTGTCTTGTTCTATGCCTTATGAGTAATTGAAAAAGAAATGGTAATCAAAATAAGCTAAAACTGTGAATGCAAATATAAATATTTACATGCGTTTGCACACCCATAAAGGCATCAAACACAAAAGTTTTTCTTTTATCAAAACCCTCTACAAAGATATTAGTTATAACATTATCATATTAATTGATTCTAATTTAATTACAATTAGCATCCCACCCGTTACAAACATTATTATTACAATACATCTCTTGTCGTAAGCAAGTACCAAACCTCCTATTGGGTTTGTTCCTTGCATACGGATTTTTAGCGAAAAGTCCCAAGACATTTGATTGCCTTCATCTAATCCTCAGTACCACTAACATATGAAACATGCAACTTGCTGCGATATTGGCATCTACTGACTCACCTAAATGAGGAGAATATAACATAATTTTTTTTAAAAGAAATTACAAATGCTTTCTAATTTTAGTATGAAAATCATAAAATAATGTTTAATGAATTAATTCATTTAAAATGGAGAATGCAAGCTCGATTGATTGGAGCAATGTGATTTTTTAGGAGTCCAAGTCTTTGTGTGCTAATTTAGGATTCATACCTTTTAATCTCACAAACTCAAAATGGTGATATCTCTGGAGATTTCGCGAGGGAGAATAGAAATGGAACATATTAATAAAATTTTCAGTACTAAATTTGCACAGAAAAAAATGATGAATGGTAAATAAAGTAAATTAGCTTCCATATAAAGCAGCTAGACCACCATAAACCTAGACCATGTCCAATTGAATTTTGAAAAAAAACTTAATAATATCTATATACGTATGTAAAATTGTCATGACAAGTAATTAATAACATTATTAATTATTTACTTAATACACCCTTTGACAAATGAAATTATTAATTATTTATGGTATACTCTAAAATAAATACGCCTTGAGAGTAATTAGTAGCACTATTAATTATTTATTTTATATAAATCATGAGAAATGACAATATTGATTTACCATTTTATCCTCTAAAAAAACTACCAATTTTAAAATTTTCTTTGAGAAGTAATTAATGACATTTTTAATTTTTTATTTAATACATATTTGATAAATGTTATTATTAATTATTTATTTTATTCTCTAAAAATAACTATGCCTTGAGAAGTAATTAATAAATAATTATTTATTTATTATAAACCATGAGAAATGATTCTATTAATTAACCATTTTATCCTCTCAAAAAAACTATATATCTAAAAAGTTCCTTGAAAAGTAATTACCGAAATTTTTAATTTTTTTATTTAATACACACTTTGAGAATTAACATTTTTAACTATTTATTTCATTCTATAAATATAACTATTCCTTGAGAAGTAATTAATAATATTATTAATTAACTATTTTGTATAAACTTTCAGAAACGACACTATTATAACTACCCATTTTATTTTCTAAAAGAAATTATCTATTTTTTTTGCATATGTAATATTATTTTTGGAAATAAGTAAAATTATATATTTTATGCACCATTAATTATTTGTTTTTATATATTATTATTATATATATATATATATATATATATATTATGAAATTATTTTGATATGCAACTAATGACACTATGTTATGAATAATTTGTTAAACAAATGGTTTAACTCTTTAATAAAAAAATTGAAAATTAATTATATCTATTAAATGAAAATTGTAATATTTAAAATAAAATATTACATTACGATGCACGAGACATATAACTAGTAAACTGATTAAATTTGTGTGAATTTTACACCTCCAAAACCTAAACCTATATGACATTACATCAATCCATACCAAACCGCCAACCTCGTACCCGAATAACATCTAATCTAATATTCAATTTATTAAAATATTTATATTAGATAAAAACTTTTGTAACGTAAAAGATACAAAAGCATTAAAAGATTCCATTAAATAAGTTAGAGTTTTGCACCCTATTAGAAAAATTGCTAAAACATGTATTTTCTCTGTATTTATATCATGTAACTATTTTAAGAACTACTCAGTATCATATCATGAGAAAAGAGTCACAAACTTAATTTGCACAAGCCGGGGGGTTACTGTGCAAAAAAGTTTGTGTTTTTCTCTCTCATAAATCATAATACATACTATTGTGTTAAGAAAAAAAAAAAAAGAATCTAAATCCATTTGTTCTTTTAAATTTGTGTGAAGTTACAAATTTATTATTCTTACATGCATCCTGTTCCATAAAAAGAATGGTAATTCCATGTTATGGGAATGGGCTACAATGAATGATCATTTCTAATCTACAAGAAAGGCAAATATTAGTTAATTAATTTCTACATCAAACATGGCTAACAGAAAATATTTAATAATCAACTGGTGTTTTTCTCTCTAATATTTCTTTTTCCCTTGTTTTTCTCTAGCTACGTACTCTTTTCACATTCAATTTTCTTTACTTTCTTTGCGGAGGTTGACTTGTGAATATAGGAAAGTTCCAACAATTGCAATGGCAGATCCAAGGGACATTAAGGAGTCTAACTGGATCCTTGAACACCAAAATCAAAGATACAATCACCACCACTCTCTTCATTGTCTTTCCCATTGAGAAAGTTAATGAGCTAATTTCATCCAGGCTTGGTAAGATGATTGGTTATTGATAAAAGAGTATAATCCTTATCATTATCTTATCTCTATTTTATAAATAAGTTATTTAGGATTAGTATTATTTTAGGAATCTTATTTTGTTATCTTATCCTATCTTTTTTTATCTTTTGTAACTGTTTTTCATTAAATAATAAAGTACAAACCAACTATTTTGTTAAGCCAAATTATAAACTTCTACAATTTTAAAGATAGTAAAACACCCCAGATACCAACACCCATACACAAAACGTGGATGGTTTTCCTATAGCTTCAATTGGTCGATAATACCTCAAGATCCACTTAGATCCTTCTACCACTATAGCCACTAAAGACAGGTAGTACAATGAAACTACAGTAATTTAGCCATATAAGTTCAACCCATCAACTTATTTCAAATTCTGTAAGCTTCATTTAGAATATATATTCATCAACACGAAAGAAACGCACCCCGTAATCCTTGTAAGTTGAAAGACACCTCACTAACAATAGCTAAAGAACAACCAAGCACGATGGTTAGAATTGAGAGTCAAACCTGTATGGATACCTGACATCAAGGAACGAAGAAAAGATGACAGAGAACCGTTTCTGCAATATTTGATGAAATCCCAAAAAAAAAAAATTAAAGTCAAAAACACGAAATCCAAAATAGAAACACAAGAACATTCAAGAACCAAAAACACAAAATTAAACTCCCATAGTCATTACCAATGGAAGGAAGAAGTAGAACTCCACAAAAACACGGTTGATGGTCGTAGGTGAAGTGTGTCGACGCCGTTGAGGATTCAGAGAGAGTAAAAGAGATTTAGGAGTGTAAAATTGGGTATCCACTGAAGTTGGCAAAAACACAATAACAAGTTGAATTGTACTCCTTTGATTTTTAATTTCTCTGCAAACACAATTATCTTTCTCAAACTTTTTTCAAGTATAAACACTTCGGGAATTGAAAAAGTTTACAATAAACACATGTTAAACCTCATCACGTGCAGTTTTTTATCTAAATTTGGACGGATATTACAATTTCGGAAGTGCACACTTTTGAAAGTTGGCATATTTTTAAAGTTTAAGGGCCAAAGTGCATGTAAAGCAAAGTTAAAAGGAGGTTTTTCAAACTTTTCCCTATTATCAATTCTGTTCAGCGAGGAGGAGGCGTTTTGTTCCATTTCAGGCAAGTTTATGCTACAAGCTCTGATCACACTACATGTATATGGGCATTCCAATAAGAGGTGAGAAAAGGACTCTGACTCTGCTCCACGCAAATAACAACCATCTCCAACATCCACTCCATTTTGCTTCGATCTATCCCTTGTAGAAATGATGTCACGATAGACTCTCCATAAGAATACTCTGGCTTTGGGTGGAATTTTCAGCTTTCAAATCCTGTTCCATAATCCTCTAAATTGCTGCATGGAATTGAAGTATTCATAACCTTGCAACTGAGTGCTTGCTCTGTCTTGGATATGTTTATTCCAAGCTATTTTGTGACCACT
The DNA here is from genome assembly GCA_019955255.1 of Castanospermum australe. Taxonomy (NCBI): domain Eukaryota; kingdom Viridiplantae; phylum Streptophyta; class Magnoliopsida; order Fabales; family Fabaceae; genus Castanospermum; species Castanospermum australe. The sequence continues at coordinate 430,129 of NSJW01000711.1, read as the reverse complement.
CTTCACAAAATAGTCGCCACGTGGGTCATGAAACCAGTAGGAGTGAGCTAACACGGTAACCTTGAGTTAGCAGGATCTCAATGATGTGTGATGCAGTTTCTGCCAGGAAGATCCCTCTAACAAGCATTTCATTCCATCTACGAGGGTTTGAAAGCAATAATTGGGATACATGGCTCAAAGTCAGATCCTGAATTATAAGATTACCCACTTTAAAGGAAGGCGGATTGGGTAACCAAGGATCATCCCAAATTCGAATAGAAACCCCCATCATCAACATGCCACAGGGTGCCTAGCTCTAATATACTTCTTCCTGCCAATAGACTTGTCCAGGTAAACGAGGGACTAGTACCCATTGAAGTATTCAGAAAAGTACCATTAGGGAAGTATTTGGCCTTCAAAATACAAGATACCAGTAACTCAGGAAATTTCATAATCCTCCATCCCGGCTTGGCAAGCATAGCCATGTTAAATGTATGTAGATCCCTGAAGCCTCAACCCTCAACACATTTCAGCCAGCACATTCTCTCCCAGCTCAACCAGTGTATTTGTCCTGTGTCAGTTTGGTCACCCCTCCAAAATTTGCTCAGCATCCCTTCAAGTTCCTTACACAAAGAAATTGGAATTTTGAAGAAAGCCATGGAATAAGTTGGAATAGCTTGGGCTATTGCGTTAATCAACACTTCTTTACCTTCTTTAGAGAGTAGTTTCTCCTTCCATCCTTTGATTCTCTTCCACACTCTATCTTTCAAGGATTGAAGGGAGTGATTTTTTGATCTTTCCAACCATAGAAGGCAAACCCAAGTATTTCTATAAAAATGTCACCAACTGAATATGATTCAGATTAGCAATTTGAGCTCTCAAAGTAGAGTTAACAACCGGGCTGAACATTAGAGAAGATTTCTCAAAGTTTATGACCTAACCTAATGCCGATCCATATAAATTAAGGCTTCTATAATTGCCTTACAATCTTCAATAGTTGTTTTTGCAAAAATAAGGCTACCATCAGCAAAGAATAAGTGTGAAACAACAGGGGTAGCTCTACAAACTTTCAAACTTGATAGGTGATTGCTTTCTTCAGTTTCTTGTAGCATAAAGGATAAACCTTCGGCGCAGATGACAAATAAGTATGGGGAGATGGGATCCCCCTGTCCGAGTCCCCTTTGTGGTTTAAAGGTATTCCCTGGAAAGCCATTGAGGAGAACAGAATAAGCAACAGATGAAACACAATTCATTATGAAGGAGATCCAGTTATCATTAAAGCCCTTTCTTCACATGATATTTCAAGGAAGGTCCACTCCGCTCGATCATTAAGCCTTGCTCATGTCTAGCTTCATGGCAAGGTAGCCATCCTTACCTGATCTCTTTGATCTTAGAGCATGAATGAGCTCGTAAGTGATGAGGACATTATTTGATATATGAAGCTTCTGCACAAATTCACTTTGAGATTCAGAAATGATGTAAGGAAGAACTATATTCAGCCTATTAGCTTGAGTTTTGCTAATGATTTTGTAAAGCACAATACAGAGAGATATGGGTCTAAATTGAGTCATGTTTTGAGGAGCCTGGATCTTGGGAATAAGAACAATGAAGGTATGGTTTTTGTCACCCAAAGATGTACTACAATTAAGAAAGCCCAAGACTGCATTTGTCACATCTTTATCAGGCTGGATAGATTTCTCACTTATACTCTTCATATCTCATCACATAACCTAGCTAGAATCCTTCATTTGAGTTCATCCCATTCAGACCATCTTCCCATTTTGATGAATACTAAGGGAGTTGCTGGGAATCCGCTGGTGGCCACACAAGAAGAAACCATTCAGATTTGAAAGAATGTGGACCATGCATCCTGGTTGTGAGCGAATTTTTAATAATTGCTGGCGTTTGGGTGAGGAGATTGCTTCATTACCTAGAATTGCTTCTAACATCGCTTACTTGAGTAAGACTTTGAAAAATTGGGATAAATCCTCATTTGGCAAGGTCGGAAAGGAAATACAGTAGTTACAAAAAGAAATTCAATGTTTGGCAACCGCAGACCCATCAACAGAAGCTTTGGCCAAGCTTAAGCATATGAAGCAAGGTCTAAATCAACTATTGGAGAGAGAGGAGATTATGTGTCATCAAAGATCATGAGTGCAATGGCTTAAGGAAGGTGATCAAAACACAGAGTTCTTTCATGGTAGAGCATCTGCTAGACAAAAAAAAAAAAAAATAGAATTGCCAGACTCCAAGGTGATGAAGGTAATTGGCAATCTAAATTCCAAGAAATTGAGTCAGTTGCTAATAATTATTTCATTAATCTACTCTCCACAATATGCCTTAGCAGATTGGATGAAGCATTGGCAAGTGTGGACAGGAAAGTAAAATGAGGATAAGGATCACTTTCTAAATAGGCCATTCACGGCTTTAGAGGTGAAGGAGGCCCTCTTCCAAATGGGGCCAACTAAATCTCCAGGCTGAGACGGTGTACCTGCATTGTTCTTTCAAAAATATTGTTCTTTCAAGTTAAAACAGTTAATAACCTATCATGTGGTCACATTCGCAGAAATTCCATAAGACAATGAGATTATAAGCCAATAAACTGAAATAACCAGAGTTAAAGAAAGAGATTCACACAGAAAATAAATTACTTGAGAAATGAACCCCTCACTAGCTATCTGAAATCTGGAATATTACATTATGTTGGTAGAAAGACAAGTGAAAATAACATAATTATGCAAAATTTTGCCTATAAAAAAGGTGCTCAGTCATATCATGATGTAAGTTAATTTTAGTAATTTTGTGCATTATTAATTATTTATAGAAAAAAAAGTTAATTACTAAATGACAGAAACAAGTGAAGCAATAGAAGGATGCACAATATTGAAGCTGGGGCGAAACAACAAAAACCCAAAACAAATGAAGCGCTGGCCCACGGTCATAAACAAAAGGAATTAGAAGAACCTCTAGCAATGTTGTGTTGTGCGTCCTGAGAGAATTAGGACCCCAAAAAATCAAATAAAAGAATTGCAAGAAATGGTGAGCATGCATAGGAACATCTAAAGTTAACAGAAAATGAAGTAGCTGGGTCCAAGAGAGACCGAGATAGCCTAAAGCTAGGTGTTTAGTGGGAAAAAGAAGGGAAGATTGATTTTTTAATTATAAATTGAGAACATTATAAAAAATTTATAAAAATGAAAGAAGAGAAGATATAAATTTACATGATAATTTTTTATTTTAAAAATTTTTAAATAAAGAGAAATTGTAATTAAAATAAAAAATTTATATCTTTCCTTTTCTTTCCCTCTAAATTCTTCCGTCCAAAATATAATCTAACGGAATTACAACGGTTCGTGTAGGAATAATTGAATGAAGAAGTAAACCTAAAAAGGACACTCAAGTAAGCTGGGCGGGTGCAATTAAAATTGGAAAAGGGAGAATCAAAATTGAGAAGGCCAAGGCGCGGAGGAACGTGAAAAAATAAATAAATAAATAAATAAAAACCTGAAGCTGTGCCTGATGAAGAAGCATTCTAATGGAGTTGAGCACTGACATATTTTTATTATGTCTTTAAAACATGAATACAACTGATTATTTTTAGTTTGTTAGATTATTGTTACTAGTTTGTAAAATTTTCTTTTTGGTATGAACTAGTTTATAAACTGTAAAGTTTCTTGTTTTTTATTTGCCTATCAATTTGTATAAATAAATTTTTATTTATTTACTTAAAGTTGAACGAAAATTTGCTAACACACAATTCATTCCCTTTTGAGTGAATAGTTGTCATGTTTAACAAACTCTTTATTTTCAAATGTCATTGCCACCGATTTTGAATAAAAAAAATCCTGGAATGTGGAGGACCCTGCTGCCTGTTTCGTGCCATGACTTTGTTTGGTAATATGATTTTTGGGCCTTGATTCTGAAGTAAGACATAAAACAGAATGAGTATTAGGCTTGCTTTGAAATATATCATTGCTTGTTTGGTTACCTTTCCATTTCCTTGTAAACGAAAGGTTACAGACCAAAAAAAACACAGTGGCCCACTTCTAAAATCCAATTGATTATATAAAACGAATCACTTTTGACAGTTAAAAATGAAATGCCAAAAGGACAAAAAATAAAAAGTTATAAGATTTCTTCTAAATTCATAGCCTTTACTTTGCTTTTCTTTTCTTATTATAATAGTATAAAGTTTAGCAGAAAGAAAAGTTACCACATTTCAAAGTTAGCACATGTCATAAGTTTTAATAAATTATGATAATATTTATATATTACCTATCAAAAAATGACTCTAATACAATTTGAGGCCAATAACTTTTGAACTTTTTTTTAGTAATATGATTCTTGTGATTTGATTGTAAAGTGAGAAAAAACTGAATTGGCATTAGGCTTGCCTTGAAATGGATTATTGCCCCTTTGAGTACCTTTCCTTCATTTTCATTTCCTCGTAAAACAAAAAAAAAAAAAGGCCCATTTCCAAAACCATCGAATATATTTAAAAAAAAAAATCACTTTTGACAATTAAAAATAAAATGCCAAAAGGAAGAACCAGAAAGTTAAAAGATTCCTCCCAACTTTATCGCTATTACTGTGGTTTGTAATATGATACTTGGGCATTGATTCTAAAGTGAGATAAAACTGAATGAGTATTAGGATTATTGATTTTTTTAAAATATTTCATTCGAGATATTAAAGTTATTCTTTCTATCAAAGGGTTTTTTAAGATTAAAACTCTTATCCTATGTTTGAATGGAGAGAAAAAATAGAGAGAAAAGAAAACTTTTAAAATTTGAAATTTTCTCTTGTTTAAATCAAGAGAAAACATAGAGAATAAAGAAACTTATAGAAACAAAAAATTTAAAATTTTCGCTTTTAGATTTTCCTCCTTTCCAAAATTCAAAATCTTCTCTCCTCTCATCCAAATAATGGGTTAACATTGTAAGAAAAGTTTATCTTACTATAAATCTAGCTTACTTACAACTTAACCACACCCTTATAAATGATATTAGGCTTGATTTGATATGAATCATTGCCTATAAGGCATCTTTCCTTCCTTTGCATTTCTTATAAACAAAAGACTACAATAAAAAAGACAATGGTCCATTTCCAAAATTCTATTGAATATATTGAAAAAAAAATCAGTTTTGACAGTTAAAAATAAAATGCCAAAAGAAAAAACCCAAACGTTATAAAATGGAAATGAGAATTGCGCCCCCAAAAAAGTGAGAAACAAGGAATATGTATTTTATGGCAAGAAAACAAAGTCAGGAATATGCGTGTTCTATCAAAAACAAAAGAAAAGAAATATTTTATTACTTTGATCACAAGAATATATTTTATTATTTTACTCTTTCTTTAAAAATATTAATCCTTTTTTATTTGATCGGAGATAAATTCTACTGGACTAGCAGAAATATAAAAATTTGTAGTGATTTGCAAAAAATTAAAAAAATTGAATTTCAGTATCAACCTACAAAAACAAATTAGCAATCTCTAGTACTTTTTTAATTTCAAAATCAGTCGTCCTTGCCCTTCATATGTGTGTTTGTGTAATTCTAAAAATAAGGTAATATTACTAGAGTGAGCCAACCCAACTCACCTAAATTAGGAGAAAAGTAAGTCGGATAAGTTGACTCATAGCAAAGTTGACTCAAATCATAATTTATTTTGACAACTTTAGGGTAAGGTAAGGCCTTCTCCAATATATTCCATATTATCTCTTTGTTGGTGAAGGTCTTCCCAGGAGTATCTAAAGTGTTGACAATCTTAGAAAACATTCCAAATACTTCTTATCTTTTCATCTTCCTTCATTATGAAAAGCACATCATACATCAACATCTTAATATTTGCTTCCTTAACTAGTTCCTTCATATATACGTGACCTCCAACTTGTCTCACATACCATCTTGAGACATTTTTATAATCACTTAGATTGGACAAGAAAATATAGGTGATTAATAGCCTTGGCATTTAGCTCCATCTCCTTAATGTCTTGGTAACTCCATTAACTTCTTAGCTTTTAATTAAATTTCAACATTATCTACAAATTTCTTAGGAATGGTTGGACCATCTCTTCTATTTGAAACTAGAGAGTTTAAGTGTAGGAGTTGATAGCTTGATATGCATTTAATCTACAATCATATTTCAATAAATATGCCAATACAAAATAGGTGATTTCAACTAAGATTCAAGATTAATAGTAAAAGACAATTGCAATCATTACTAAGACCAAGTATGGTGACCTCAATCTCAGCACACTTATGCTCATTGAAAGTGAATAAGTCGACTTATGTGATAGACAAGTTGACTTGTAAGGTCCAACAATGTTAAGATCATTTTATGTTAACATATGACACTCATGTGACAATTTATGTGAATCATATATATGTTAGTTGGATGGAGCCCGTGGAAGGGTTTTTTTTGGCACATACAGTAAAAAAAGAACGAGTCTTTTAACTATTTTTCAAAACGTGGGCTTAAATAGCACAACTCAAAGTTTGAGAGTTTTTTTTTTTTTGTTTACATTTTACCTAATTATTTTACTTAAGCACATGATGCCCACATGATAATTTCCATTAGTTAGATTGATTTCCATTGCTAGAGCACATGATGCCCAAATAAACATGTCTATTGACTTTCTTAAAACTTGAGAATAAATCGAAAATGAATCGCAAATGACCCAAAATTGAAGATTTACTTTTTTGAAATTTACTCTTAGATTTAATGTCTATTGGACGTCATATGGTCTATGAAAGTGGTAAGTCAACTTATTTAGGAGACAAGTTCACTTTCAAAGTCCAATGATGTTAAGATCCTTTTGCATGAGGATTGATACTCACTTGACGATCTCTATTAATTAAATGTATGTATGTTAGATGGAAGGGTGTTTTTGTACATTTAGTAAAGAATAATCGAGTCTTTAGACTTGGGCTTAAATCACATATGACCCAAAGTTTGAGTTTTTGTATTTATTGGCATTTTATCCGATCCTTTTCCTTGAGCACGAGACACCCAAATAATAATTTTTATTAGTCAAATGCATGTCTATTGGGACGAGAGATTTTATTGCTCATTCATTTAGTAACAAACAAAACATAGTTTGAGAAACGTTTAACTAATAACAAATCAAAGGCTATATATGTGTACTCTTTATGTCAACAAAAAAAGTTATGTGATTTTCTTCTCTTTCAGTGATTGCTGTTGAAGAGCCGCCAGACAACCCGCTCTTCTTATCAATCGCCGCAAACTTCGTTTCCATTTTGTTTGAAGTCAATGCATTTTACTCATCTGTTAAATTTTCCAAACATGGTTACCAAACTTCATGGGAAACACTTTTCTTTGCTCACCATAGTTGGTGGATTTCTAATTTAGGGACAATGAGATAAATGAGAGATTTATCATAAATCTCTCCTTTAATTTAAAAGTTTTATTAAAAAAAATAAGAAAGATATAAGAATTTTTAAACTAAAATTCTCTTCTTACTAATTTTTTTTTAACATTTTAAAGTTCCTCTCATTTAGAAGAATTTGAAAGATTTAAAATATCTAAGTTAGAAAAGAAAAATTTATTAATTAGCCTTCTATTCTTCTTTCTTTCCTTTTTCTTCATTTTCTATAAAATATCTTTTCTTCTTATTCTCTCCAAACTCTCCAAACATAACCTGAGTGACTCTTCATAAGATTCAATATAATACATTTCAGTTCCTGTGACAGAGAATTAATGGTATGGCAATCACAACTCTCCCTTATTCAAAGCAAAGGCATCCTTACTCCAAAAGAATTATGATAGTGTTCATATGAAATTTCAGTTTTATATTTCATGAAAATGATTGACTAGTGAATTACTCTATTAGCTATAAAGAGTGTCAATCAAGTATATGCCAATAAAAATTGGCTCAACCAGTAAGAATCAAAGCTATGTATTTCAAAGAGTCTTAGATTCGATTCTTGTTTGAGCTACCTTAACTCATTGGTAGGCACTTTGATCTTGGAATGAAATAGCTTTCTTTCAGTCTAAATTTTTGTAGACAAAAAAAAAAAAAAGAATGTCAATCAATGTACAATAAAGTCCTAAAATTTTAGTTTCTTCTGTATAATGGGACTGGTATTGGCATATGACAATTTATTGTGTAAAATTACAGTTTATAGTATTGGTTTGCGACATCTGTCAAGAAACCCTTTTATCAGGTCATGTGGCAAAAAGGTTCCATGACAACAATGTGTTGAGACCTGTACTACATACATGTCAAGATATAATATCCCATTCAAAATTTTTAATGTTGAACTTCGATACATTAATCATAATTTCTTTAAGAAGCGTGGTTAACAAGCTTTTACAGATAATGCATTATGCATCTACTTTAAAATTTGTGTTCCTCTAAAAAGCAATTAAGCTTGGTATATATATATATATATATATATAGAAGCACCACTCGGGCCTTAATTGCCCTTCTGGCTGGGACTTGTCTTGCTGACATACCAAGCTCAACACTCCCATTTGCAACCAGCAGAGAAAAAAGCACCATCCCAGGCTTGAGGCTGCTTTTTTTTTATGCCGGACTCAATGAGATATTGTTGGTAAAAATAAAGGATTTTAAATTACGGTTGTGATATGTTACGATTGTAGAAATTGCAAAAGAACAATATGACTGAGGTGGCCGTAACGGTTGGTTGTAAAAACTGACTACAATAACAATATTGCAGCCGCAAACCATGGGTAGAATAAACGCTTCCTTGCCTGCACATGGTGCTGATCAGATCAATCACTGCAAGCAGCACCTTCTTTCTCTTTATGCACAGGATGCCTTATGGCAGCAACTATATATGGTTTGGGTTGAAGAGAATTGTGGATCGAAAATTTGAGTTTTACGATATCAGAAATAGTCTTGATTTTCCATACTCTGCATTTTTTGTTGTTGCCTTTTCCACTGCACAGATACAAATGCCTTTCTGCAGTAAGTCCTTGTAAGAAGGATCGTTAAGGTGAAATTTGCGCCCAAAAAAAAAAAAAAGGTCATAATTCTATCAATTGATGAGTTTAGGCACTGTTCAATATAAACTTCTCCTATTTTCTGTTTCAAGGTATACTCGCTTCTTCTGCTCGGAACGTGAAGGCCTCACCAGGTAGTAATGGGTGAATCACAGTGCAATGTCCAAATTAGATGCCATGCTGCAATGATGCAATAGGGCAATCCCACGATGTATTCAAGAATTTTTCATCCTCATCTTAACTTAGACAATAGAGATAATCTTTTTGCAATCATGATTTACACTGGCATTGCATGTGACATGTCTTAACGTTGGAACAGGAAAGGCTTGGGATGTCATTTTGCATTTATCGTATTATGCACCATCACTCCTTTCAGATAGTTCAATCGGGTGCTGTGGCTAACTGAGTTTCTATATTACATGTATGTTTAGTAACAAATTAATTTTTAAAAAAATAATTTTTTTAATTTTTTTTATTAAAACTTTAATTATAAACTATTTTAATTATAAAATAAATTAATTTCAAATATATATTTCATACTGTCAAATTTATGAGAATATAGACAAAGAAAATGGGTAAATAGGTTTTGAGAATCATATCTTGCGATCACATCAATTCACATGCACCATGTCAAGAAAAGGACAAAAGAAAGTTGTCAGAGTACCCAACCAATCTCAACAACCTTGGTTGAATTGTTTCACAATTATTATCATTTGTGTGTTCTAGCTATACAAAATTTACGAATGGCAAAATCTTGAAGGTTCCTGAACAAAGGTTTGATTGATGGTACAATTGATGTAGCCCGGCTTGAGGAAGCAAAAACCTTCCTTGCCGTTCTTCCTATCTTTCCAACCACAGTTATGATGAAATGTTACCTAGTCAACTGCAGACATTCACATCAGGAATTAAAAAATTACAGGGTTTCAGAATCCCTCGCTCAGTTTCTAGCAGTGTTTCCCCTCGTTAACATGATTGCTTCCGTACATCCGTCTTAACATTTGAAACACACTTATAAAGACACAAACTTCTGAAGAAAAGTAAAATTTTCCAGCCACTTGAAAGGAATTGGAGTGGGGTAAGCAGTTGGCGCTATCATCGTCAGGGTCCATGGCAGCGGCTGCTATTATTGAAGCTAAGAGGTGGGAAGCGACAAAAGGATGAAATAACACTGTATTTTATCCCTATATGCTTTAACAACAGAAGCTTTCCATATATTCATTGATGTAGTGTGAGATTATCTTTAATTATGTTGGTTAGTGCTTATTTGCTTCGATAATTTTTTTATTTAAAAAATTACACTCATATTTATTTAATAAATTATATTTATCTTTCTTACTTTATACATGATTTCTATATATTTTTCTTAAAAATAATAAAATAAATAAGTAAATATAATTTTTAAATAAAAGAAATATCGAGTGTACTTGCACTGTTTAGAGAAAAATTATTATATACTCATGAAGTACAATAAATATATATTTTAAAAAATATCTCCACCATTGATTTTAAGTTATTAACATATTATTTATGTAAATTTTTTTAAAATTAATGATAGAAATAATTTTTAAAGCATGTATTTATTATATTTTAAGATAATACAATAGTTTCTCCACTTTAAGAAAGCCAACGTAATTACTCCTAACAAATTTATTCAATTGATGGTATTAAAGCAACCATCATTTGATGACTTTGAAAAAGCAAGTCTTATGTTAGATGAAGCTGGGACATTTGTGTTAATGTCAATATAGATAAACGTACATTTAGCTTTTTGACATTGTTCCTCAGCTTTTTGAGGTCGGGAATCCCCATTTCCAGCACTTGTTTTCTGTTTTTCCATGTTCTATGTATAAAAGTGTCTTTTGTGGTAGTGCCTTCGAAAAGCAGGCTGAAGGTAACACACATTTTTGTGAAGTATAATTTAAATATGTTTTCCGTTTTTTTGGGGGGGTCAACGTATATGCTTCTTCGGTTAAGAGAAACCAGAAAAGCCCTGATGTTAGTGAATGAATCACACAGTAACACACATATTTGTGAATTGTGAAGTATTATTTAAATTTTCTTTTTCCTTATTTTTGGGGTCAACATATATGCTTCTTCAGCTAAGAGAAACCAAAAAGCCATAATGTTGGTGAATAAATCACAGTAAGTAGAAGCTGTTGCCTGCTTTTTTAATAGTATTGACTCACCTCATCAATTTGTCATTCATGATAATTCATGACAACTCCATAACTTAAGTTCAAATTCTAGAATCCTTCTTGATAAGCGATATATAATATTACTGTAAATCCTTATTAAAATCTGACATTATCTATTCTTACATTGATGCATGCATACAAAGGTGTACATGCATCAAATCTAACTCATCAATGTTGCATTGGAAAACGGAATACCTTCAAAGTTTAGACATCTTATACGTTGAGCATCAGATATGTCTGTCATAAAAATTTAAAAATTATCAAAGTTTCCTATAAATTCATGGAACCTATATTTGTTGCATATAAAAAATTTAACTAGTAAACTATAAAATTCTTATTTATAATGGATTTAGATTATATGTAACTCTTTATATATCCTTTATTACTTTTATTTTTTTTTATTTATTGCAATGATCTACATGAAAATAAAGGTAACTAGTTTTTTACCCATGCGATGTAAAGTATAAAAACATTATTATATAATTATTAAATATATATAAATAATAATTAAAAATAACAAATTTATTATGAATTTATGTATAATGTATGAAAAAATATTCATAGACAAAAAAAACTTTACCTATGAATATATTTAAATATAAATATTTAAAATATTATTACAAATAATAATATGTATAAGACCAGACATAATATTCATACAGAAAAAATTTCTAACATAGAACTTGACAAATTTGCTGACCAAGCCTAATTTTAAATATAAATCATAACAAATAATAAAAGTAAATAATTAGTTGCATTATTGCATTCTTTTATCTACATGTGCAGTAATAATATAAATTATTAAAGATCTTATAGTTATGAAAAAAATCAAAATTTTGTTATATCATTTTTTGTATTTTACACTTTACAAATCTTTATAAAAAATAAAAAAATAAAAGTGACATAATAAATTATTAAAAATTAATTGTTCAATAAGATATTGTAATAATCTCATTTAATTATTTTAAAATAACTATGTATTATTTTTTAAAAAAATACAATAATAATGTATTATGTCTTACGACGATGAGTTATTTAATCTATGACCATAAAAAATAAAAAATATGTTAAAGCAATATATACGTTGCAGCGAAAAAAAATAAAACTTTTTAAATTTAAGAAAAAAATACCAATACTCTAACACATATAAATATGTAATAATGTATAATAAAATTATTTTAATTAGTCTCCTTGAGTTAATATTAGTGGCCCGTCTGGGCAGTTGTCTCCTCCAATGACACTCATTCTCCACTATTCCAATTCCTCCACTCAATTGGTGGGCATTTCGAACAGGTGTAGGATGAGGCAGAGGTAAGGTTGCAGAGTGTTGCAATCCAGGAATAGACTTACCAGCCCTTTACCAATCACCATATTGGCTCTCCAGTGATGAGACAGATTCATGAACCTCGCATTCGTCTAAGACGTGGCCTAACAATCCACACCCATAACAAAAAGTTTGGGAGTCGTTCATATTGGACAAAAAAAAAGCATTGTGGATCCTCCTGATTTGGCAATTTCAGAAAGATTCCTCTTCGCAGAGGTTTGCGAACATCCACATCTATCTTAACTCTGAGACATTCCCCCTGTGCCATTTCATGTTTGTCAGAATCTACCTCTAAAACCCAACCAAGCGTAGCGCCTATACTCTCCCCCACCTCCTTGGTCATGAATTGCAATGGTACATCGAGGATTCTAATCCAAAAAGCAGAGTGAGTAAAAGTAAGATCAGAGGGTCGCTTGCTCCCGTCATATTCCTGTATGATCAGTAAATATTTATCAAACGCCCAAGGTCTCCCCAACAGAACACGATCATGATCCTTCTTATTCATGAATTCGAATAATATGACATTTTCTCCGAGTTTTTTGAATTCAACCCCCTTTTGTTGACGCCAAATTCTCTGCATAGAGCGCCCCAAAGCATTATGATTGTATGGACGCGTGGTGATGAGACACCCCACTAATCTGTACACCGCCGATGAACTCGAGCTTCCACCCTCCGCAACTTTAATTCCTATTGACCATCCTTCCTCCTCCGATAGTTTAAACTTTTGCCACCGTGATACTAATTCCTCTGCCATGGGAATAACAGAGGGTTCTTCCCACGCTATCAGAACAGGATAAGGAGGATGGGATAACACTCCCAGAAGTGAGACAATAACATCCATTGAAGCCCGATGAAGTGACCAGAGAAACCTAGCCGCCGCCAGGGCTTTAAGTTTTTGTTATTAAGATTGTTAGAATTAAAATAGTATTTAATTAGTTATTTTAAATATAATACGTTAATGTAGAATTATTTTGTAAAATAGGCCCGTCAATGAAATATTTAAAATATTGATAATTAGAGTATCAAATTATAATTCTAAATATTTATTAAGATACTAATGATATCAATATTTATTGATAAAGAAGCAAAATACTTTATTAATGTTTAATAAAATACATTAATAATGATTCTTAAACACTTATTTAAATATTGATTTATATTTTAAATAATAATAATTGTTTCAGAATTGTATCACTTTGAATTTGAATTTGTCTCGTGTCAGATATTGATTGTGTAAATTTTGAAATCACTTTAAATTATTTTAACTATGGTATTAACTTTTATTTAGATGTTGAATATTTCTCTTAGTAATTATATTTTATTAACAAATATATATATTCAAAATTAATTATAATTTTAAATTTTGAGTTTTAATCAAAGAGGAGATATGTTTCATTGTGAGTATGTCACTTGCAAGAAGTATCCCTGCTATGTATGAAATAATATAAAATATGATATAATGTATTAAATTATATAAATAATAAATAAAAGTAATTAATTTAAGAATCTTATATCATAATTTCAAATAAATACATGTCATAATGCATTAAATATCAAGTAGCAACTTGAACTGTTAATTTGAGATTTTGAAAAAATCATGGTCAAAAGATGCATGTTGTCATGGAATTTTTTCAATATATTTTTTCATTTCATTAAAGTAGCATAATAAAATCAATATGGATAAACACAAAGAGTAAATTTAAGAATATTCTTCCATTTCATTAAAGTAGCATAATAAAGTCAATATGAATAAACACAAAAAATAAATTTAATAATAAAGGTACTATCCAAACAAAAAACCCTTAATTAAGTCTTAATATTAAAAAATAGAAAAAGAAAGAAAATGTGTGTCTACAATTTGATTGAAAAATAATATATTCAAGGTAATCACAACTCCACTAAGTCTAAGGTTTTACTGATCAAATATCACACTCCTTATAAGTTAACTTACTACTTTAAACAGCTATAAAAAAAATAGACAATAATTTATTTGGCGTGAGAAAAAAGAATTGATAATAAATAAGAAATAAAGTACACAATGAAATTTTTTTACAAAAAAATAAACCTGAAGGAGATCATAGAGATAGGAACAAAAGAGAATGAACTACAATAAATGAAGACCAAGTCAGCAGACTATGAATAGTAATAGACCACATAGAAAAGTACAAATTGAGAAAAAACATACCAGAAAATGGTATGAATGGATTTTTCTTATACGAATAGAATTTGTAATTATATTTATATTAAACTATATTTAAGGAATTATTTAAAATTGATTATATTTTGAAAATTTAAATTTTAATCAATTAATTACTGAGATATCATCTCTAATTATTTATTGATATTAATTGAGCTATCCATATCTATTTATATTATTGACAGAAGGCAAAAAAATCTCTAATTGTTATATTTTAATTATTGATTGATATGATATTAAATTTTAATGAGTCAATTAAGAATTCTAATTAAATTAAATGTCTAAATAAATGTTGACTATAATCAATATTAAATACTTAATTTTAAATTATAATTATTTAATAAAAATATTATAAAAAAGTACCATGTGTTAAAAAAAAATAAGAGATGTATCTACGTTAAAAAGTATCACTTATCATAATTTTATGAATCATGATCTTACTTTTTATATTATATTAATTTTATCCTATTCATAATAAGCACGTCCACATTAAGTGATGGTGAGGTGTCAAAATTTCAAGACTAGGCATTTATTGACATTTAAACCCATTTATCAAATTAAAAAATTTCCAAGACCACGTATTTATTTTCCCCAAATATTTATTTGGTGGAAGGATACTATGACCAGAAAATAAATGCCTAAAAGACAACTCACATTCCCACCCCCAGATTTGAAGCGGCATTGACAAATGTAATTGTCTTATTTAGACACCAATTTCTTTTATACATCCATATAAAAATGACTTAGTTTTGTGGACTACTTAATTTCAAATGGCGTGGAAATGAATTAAAAATTGTCTGATAAAATAATAATATATTAAAATGCTGACATTAGCAAATAGAACCATAAGCTCCATGCGATTTCAAAACCTAATAAACGGTCTAATTTCGCTTTTGATGAAAGTCAGTGGACACTGTGTGTGAGAGTGACATGACCCAACCTAAAATGAGAACTTGTGTCAGAACATTTGAATTTCATCCAATGCATAAATTAAGGATCCCGATGGATGGGGACACACAATTATTTGAACCCTTAATCACAGGTGCGCCCTTTAAGAAACAAAGGAAATCATGAAACTGGCAAGCAAAAAGAAAAACAAACAGCGGCTAAAGTCTCCCGACAAAATTGGATGAATAAAATAGCAACCAAGAAATCATCATTACATCATTTACATTTGACGCATAAGATTTTACTCAATTATATGAAAAAAAAAATTGATATTTAATTTTAATAAATAATAGTTATATAATATATAATGCTAAGATTTTAAATATTGTAATATACATATTTATTGTTTTAGATAATTGATAAGTTATGATTTTAAATTTTTTAAAAAAAATTTATAGGTCAGAACCTTTAATTAATTTTTAAAAATTTTTTTATTTTTTTTATTTTCTTTTTTAATTTTGTAAATTTGTTTTCAATTTTTTCAACTCATTATTCTCATAATTTTTTTAATATTTTCCTAGCATCGCAATGACGGGTAGCCTTGCTAATTGTGATGAAACTTTTACCTGCCCCAACAGCTGATCTCTCGTAATTTGGTTACACTTTTTTCACTTATTTAATTATTTAAAATATTAAATTATTAAATTAATTTTTAAAGGTTTTACAAACTTTATATTAGCATGTGAGACATTAAAATTTTTTATTAATTTTTAACATATTATTTTATTATTTAAATTATTTTTTATTTAAAAATTAATATAATTAATATTTAAATTTTTTTAAAGATTAATTTAAAAGATAAAATAATCTGTTATGAATTATAAAATAAATTAAAATCTCTTATAAACTAATATAAAATTAATAAAATATTTCGATTGGTAATTTAGTCTATTTAAAATCATAAATACTACTACAATTTATAAAATTAAAACACGACTAACTTTGAAATAATAAAAAACGTGGTGAGAAAAGTGTAAAAAAGATTGCAGCAGAATTACTCTTTTTAAAATTCCATTATCAAGGTATCATCATTAGTATCGCCTATTATTATGCTTAAGTGCTTTCTGTACAGAAAGAAACTTTCTACAACTTTAGAAGGTTCAAATATAGGTACAGAACCCTTGAAAGTAATAAATGTGAATATATATAATCAAAGACGGTGTACTATAATACTACCGCGGCAATGTCAACTTTCTCAGTGTTTTATTAGTTACAGCACAAAACAAACATGACACAGTAACTTCGAAGAACACTATGCAAGGATAGAATGCAAAAATGTGTTTAAATTAATTTATTTTATAATTAAAATAATTTATAATTAAAATTTTAATAAAATTTTTTTAAAAAAAATAATTTTTTTTAAAATTAATCTATTATCAAACATATATTAAATATCATAGATGTTCGTAAGGGACCTAGGTTCTTTGCTGCAATAGAATCAATTAATTCGGGTATAGGACATTAATTTATCACACCAAAATGAGACTTTGTCCCTGGTCTAATTAACTTGAAAACGAAACCTCATAATGAGGTGAGGCACAGCTCTAGAAATAGAATGTCGAATATATGATTCATCAAGGCAAAGGAATGCAATTGTTGAATTTATTATATTTTTATTGATAAACTTGTCTCTAAAGTTACGTGATAGTCATCGATGAGTATTAGTTCGAACGAAAAAGATTTAAATTCTCTTAAAAATTTTAGTTATAGAGATTCAATTCTTAAAATAAATATTATTGAGAAAGATCTCAACTTTAATATCTGATTTTATCCTAAAAAATTAATTTTCCACTCATTAAAGAATACACTTAAAACCAAAAAGAAAAAGTTACATGATACTCTCTAATTTTAATACATCAACAATTATTTTCACTCTATTTCTATATCTGCCAGCCTAATTGTTTTGGCCAGCTTGCAGTGACTTTTTATTTATCACTTACAAGTTGGCCACGTGACTTTTTGGGTTCTCGGTTTATTTAAAAACAAATCTATTAGCCTGATTTATTTTATACCTTTATTTTTCTTTTTTTAAATTTTTTTGTTTTTATTACTTTATCTTTTTTTTTAATTTTGATAATTCAACTTAACTAAACATATCTCACATCGCTAAAAAGTCATATTTTAAACTTATATGTTCCTACAATTTAAATATGTAGATAACTTATAATAGTTAGGAACATATTTACTAGCAATTTCAATGTTTAGCATATTCTTTTCCAATTGAAATAACTGTTTATAATTTGTATTATTTTAATTTGATAATTTGATTCGTGTAGTAGTGTCATCACAACCTGAATGCCCTCCCATCGGTGAGTCGTGAGCTATTGGAAGATTTTGGCTCGCACGGCTGAACATTGCCCTCCACTAGGTTACCCTTTTTGAGTAGCTCTCTCCAAAACCAAGTGAAATGGGGGTGGCTACTTGAATTAGACTGGAGGGCCTCAATAATCTTCTGTACCCACGGGTCTCCTGTCCGCGAATTTTTTATGTTGAGGAAAAAGTCCTTATCTACATTGCTGAATAGTAAGGAGAGTAACTCAGCATTTGGTCTATGAGACAAAGCATTAGCAGCAAGATTGGCAGTGCCCTCCTTGTACTGTATCTTAAAATCAAAGCTCATGAGTTTTGCCACCAACACTTGTTGGAACGGAGTGTTCAGTCTCTGCTCCAGGAGGTACTTCAGGCTTCGCTAGTCAATCTTAATGACGAAGTAGGCGTAGAAAAGGTAGGCTCCCCATTTCTGCACAGCATATATCACAGCGAGCAGCTCCCTTTCATAGACTGGTAAGGCCTGATGATGCCGTAGGCCAAGAGCCTTGCTGATATACATAATGGGGTGTTTGTCCTACATTAGACTACACCAATTCCATTGCCAGAGGCATCCGTTTCCACAACGAAGGGCTTAGAGAAATATAGTAATGCAAGCATCGATGTTGTCATGAGGGCCTTCTTGAGGGATTCAAAAGCAGAATAATACCGAGTACCACTACTCAGCAAGAGAAGAAACCAGAATGAACCAGAAAACCAGATTGAACCAGATGAGGCTGCAGAACATTTTCTGTTTTCAATTAATTCTAATTATTATTGTTACTGCTGTTACTGTTACTTCTGTTAATTTTGTTTTCTGTTGATTTGTTTCTGTTAGCTGTTAGTTTGATTAGTTAGTCTTCTATTAGTTAGTCTGTTAGCTGAAGCTTGATGTATATATATGTATGTAAGTTAACTTTCATATTCACAAAGTGAAGAATCAATTTCCTTCCACATACATTTTCGTTCTCTAGCTGTTCCTATTCTGCAGAGTTGTTCTGCAGCTTTCTACATTCTGCAGAATTCTATAGCAGGTGTTCCTATTCTGCAGCTTTCTACATCCTGTAGAGTTGTTCTGTAGATTTTTACATGGTATCAGAGCTCTCTCTAAGAGAGCTCTGCTTCTGTTGCTTTCAACTATGGCAAATTTTGCTAATGAAGCTTTTACAGAATCCTATCAACCTTACTACTTGCATCCGAACGAGAGAATCCTTGCATTAGTAATGGTTTCACCGCTTCTTTCAGGCCCCAATTACCATGATTGGGCAAGATCCATGATCATGGCATTGGGACACCAAGAATAAGCTTGGTTTTGTTGATGGCTCCCTTCCAGGTCCAGAAGCTGGAGATTCACTTCATCGAGTCTGGTAAAGATGCAATAATATGGTGCTTTCTTGGATCATACATGCATTGGAGCCTACCTTGTCTAAAAGTGTTCTTTGGGTCAAGAAGGTCAGCAATGTGTGGAGAGATCTTAAGGACAAATTCTCTCAAGGAGATGCCTTCCGCATTGCAGAATTGCAGGAGGAATTACACACTTTAAGGCAAGGTGAAATGTCTGTCTCCACTTACTTTACAAAACTGAAAATCATTTGGGATGAATTAGATGAATTCAGACCAATACCTAACTGTAAGTATGAGGTTCCTTGCACCTGTGATGTGTTATGATATAATGAGGCAATATAGGCAGAATGATTACTCTATAAGGTTCTTGAAAGGCCTAAACGAAGAATTTTCGATAGTGAGATCTCAAATCATGCTAATGGAGCCTATACCAACCTGTAAACAAGGTGTTCTCATTGGTAGTTCAGCAAGAAAGGCAGAAAAGAGATACCACATTTGATTATGGTAAAATTCTGGCAGTTTGCACTGATGTTACTGCAACAGAATTCAGAAAACCAGCATATGGTAGATGCCAAGCTGGAAGAGGATCTGCAGGCAGAGGCAACAATTCAAACAAGTTCTGCACATATTGCAACAGACCTAGACACACAGTGGAGACATGTTATCGAAAAGCATGGTTTTTCCACCAGGTTTCAAATTCAAAAACCAAACTGCAAGCAGTTAATTCTGTTGATCTCCCTAGAGATAACGACAGGTCGGTTTCTGAAAACAATGTTCTAGAAAATTCTAAAGGAATAGATCAATCACAGCCCAGGTTTTCCTTTTCTCCAGAGTAGTGTCAACAGATTCTAGCCTTGCTTAAGGCCACAAATAACGATACAACCTCTCACAATGCTGATTAGATTAGCACTCATGCTGCAGACAACCATTTTACAAACCTCTCAGGTACTGTCTTTAGTCTTTTAGCAAATCCTACCTCAAGCTCCTGGATAATAGATACAGGAGCCACAGACCACATCTGTTTTTCTTTGTCACACTTTGTCACATTTAAGAGCATTAGTCTCATAGCAGTTAGACTACCTAATGGTAAACAGTTAACTGCAAATTTTTTAGAATCAATTCAGCTCTCAGATAACTTGTTATTATCTGATGTTCTTTATCTACTAAATTTCTATTTTAACCTCATTTTAGTGACAAAGCTCACCTCTTCTCTTGCCTGCCAATTGATATTTTATCATGATAAATGTGTGATACATGACAAGCAAGACTCGAGGATGATTGGTACAGCTAATATTGAAGCTGGCTTATACACATTGATAGTCCCTAATCCACTCAAACCTACTTCTATAATAAACATCAAAGCCATGTCTGTAAATAGTAACCTTCTCAATGGGTTTCGCCCTATGGCATTTTAGGTTAGGACGTCCATCATCTGTCCCCATCACTGTATTACAGAAACAAAATGCCTCCATTTCATGTAACATGAATAACATTTGTGACATTTGCTATTATACTAAACAAAGAAAACTTCCATTCCCTACTAGCAATGCAAGATCTTTACAATGTTTTGAAATGTTACATGTGGATATCTGGGGTCCATATGCTATTAGTGGCATCCATGGACATAAATATTTTCTTACTGCAGTTGATGATTACTCAAGGTACATTTGGGTATCCTTGATGAAGACTAAGTCAGAAGCTAGGGATCAACTGTAAAATTTTGTCAACTTGATTGAAAACCAGTATGAACCAAAGTAACAATTCATCCGAAGTGACAATGGTAAAGAGTTTTCCCTAACTGAATTTTATAGTAAAAAGGGGATTATACACCAGACCACATGTGTAGAAACACCACAGCAAAATGCTGTGGTAGAATGAAAACATCAGCATATACTAAATGTTGTAAGGGCATTAATGTTTCAATTCAATTTACCCCAACTGTTCTTGACTTATAGCATATTGCATTCAGTGTATCTCATCAACAGCTTACCTAGCCCCTTATTATCACATAAATTTTCCTATGAACTACTGCATAACAAGGTGCCATCTTTAGAGAATTTAAACGTTTTCGGCTCCTTATGCTTTGCTGCAACTATCACATCACATAGACTCAAGTTTGATGCTAGAGCACGAAAATATGTTTTCTTAAGATACAAAACTGGAAGTAAAGACTACATTCTGTTTGATTTAAACAGCAGAGAAATATTTTTGTCTAGACATGTTATTTTTCATGAGTTCACATTTCCCATTTCACAACAACTCAACTCATCCACGGCCTGCTGACAGTATGCCCACACTTCTACTACCACATTATAGCCAACTTTCTGATTACACAAATACACTTGACCCGTTACCATTCACATGCAATTCACCTTCAGACACCATACCAAATGAGGCTGTAGAAGCAGAAACTGTTCCTAACCCTCCAACTAGAAATTCTACCAGAATTCAGAAAACAACCAACCTACTTGCAGGACTATCACTGTGGATTGTCTACTTCAAGTTCAGTACCAAATCATACCTCAGGTAATGCTTATCCTTTATCAGATTTTATCTCCATATAATTCTCTTTCTCCAAAACACAAACACTTCACCTCTTTCATTTGTCCACCACAGTAGAGCTAACCACATACTCTCAAGCTGTCAAGCATAGTTGTTGGCAGCAAGCTATGAATCAAGAAATCACAGCTTTGGAGCAAAATCTAGATCTATGCTGATCTAACCCAGAGGAAAAACTCCTATTGGATGCAAGTGGGTTTATAAAATTAAGCACAAGTCTGATGGTTCTGTAAAAAGATATAAAACCAGATTAGTGGCCAAAGGATACACTCAGCAAGAGGGAATTGATTACTTTGACACATTTAGCCCAACAACCAAAATGACAAACATTCGTGTGTTATTAGCAATTGCAGCTGCAAAAGGGATGGTTCCTTCAACAACTGGATGTCAACAATGCCTTTTTACATGGAGATCTTGATGAGAAAGTCTATATGCTGGTTCCCCAGGGTGTTATTCCTCCCAAACCGAATCAAGTTTGCAAACTAAAGAAGTACCTATATGGACTTAAGCAAGCCAGCAGACAGTGGCACTCCAAATTGAGTTCTTTCTTGATTTCATCAGGGTACTATCAATCAAAATCTGATTACTCATTGTTTACGAAACAGAATGGATCATCCTTTACAGCAATTATGGTTTATGTTGATGATATCATCATATCAGGAAATGACATGCAGGAGATTTTTCAGCAATCAAAAGGTTTCTCGATACAACCTTCAAAATCAAAGATCTTGGAGATGTCAAATATTTTCTAGGACTTGAGATAACAAGGTCACATAAAGGTATTGTTTTGTCAAAAAGGAAATATGCTTTAGAAATGTTGTCTGACACAAGGCCTGCTAGTATTTAAACATGACAAGACACCAATGGAGTCTAATATCAAACTACATCAAAGTTCTGCAGAAGCCTATGCAAATAGTTTAGCATATAGAAGGCTGATTGGTAGGTTACTCTACTTAACTACTACTCACCCAGACATTGCATACCCAGTACAGCAGCTCAACCAATTTTTGTCAAATCCAATTGTTGCACATTACCAAGCTGCTACAAGAGTGCTTCAGTGCAATCTAGGATATGGATCTTTTTACAAGATTTTCAGTGCTTCTGACTGGGCTGGCTGCACTGAAACCAGAAGATCTATAACTGGTTTTTGCGTTTTTTTAGGGGACTCTCTCATCTCATGGAGATCTAAGAAGCAGACAACAGTCTCCGGGTCATCCTCTGAAGTAGAGTACAGGGCCATGGCAGCCACCACTTGTGAATTATAGTGGCTGCAGTTTCTGTTGAAAGATTTTCAGATTCCATTCACTCAACCAGTATTGTTGTATTTGTGACAACCAGTCTGCAAGGTACATTGCAGCAAACCCAACCTTTTATGAAAGGACTAAACACATTAAGATAGATTGTCACATAGTTCATGAGAAGATACACAGTGGCCTTGTCCACCTCATGCCAATCTCTTTCACGAATCAGCTAGCTGATATATTCACCAAGCCTTTGGCTACAACTTCATTCCTTCAAATACAAAACAAGCTGGGCATGTATGACATACATTCTCTAGCTTGTAGGGGGGTAATATCGAGTACCACTACTCAGTGAGAGGAGAAACCAGATTGAACCAGATGAGGCTGCGGAACATTTTCTGTTTTCTGTTTTCAATTAATTCTGTTATTACTGTTACTGCTGTTTACTGTTGCTTCTGTTAATTCTGTTTTCTATTGATTTGTTTCTATTAACTGTTAGTTTGATTAGTTAGTCTTCTGTTAGTTAGTCTGTTAGCTGAAGCTTGATATATATATATATGTACATAAGTTAACTTTCAGATTCACAAAGTGAAGAATCAAGTTTCCTTCCACATACATTTTCGTTCTCCAGCTGTTCCTATTATGCAGAGTTGTTCTGCAACTTTCTACATTCTGTAGAATTGTTCTGCAAAATTCTATAGCAGGTTTTCCTATTCTGCAGCTTTCTACATCCTGCAAAGTTGTTATGCTTATTTCTACACGGAAAGGGATGTAAGTGTCCAAATGAACCCTTCAGCTTTCAGCATATCTGTAAAGGGCTTGGCTATCTTGCCAAAATCACGTACGAATCGACTTATAATAGCCAACGAAACCCAAGAAACCACGAAGCTCTTTAAAGCGTGGATAGCACTGGCCAACTTGAAACCTGTAGTCAATTTAGAAGGTTTTTATAGCGACACCTGCTTTGGAGATAATATGGCCTAAATACTCCACCTTCTTCATTGCAAAACAACATTTTTGTTGTTTTAAGGAACAACTGGTGCTGTCGTAAAAGATTGAAAACCATGGTTAGATGCTGCATATGAGAAGCCATGTTAGGACTGTAAATGAGAATATCATCAAAAAAGATTATAACAAATTTCAACAGAAATGGTTGACAAATAGCATTCATTAGGGATTGGAAAGAGGCAGCTGCATTGGTCAGGCCAAATGGTAGGACTAAGTATTCGAAGTGGCGTGGGTGAGTCTTAAAAGCAATTTTGTATTCCTCTCCAGCAGCCAATCTCAGTTGGAGATAGCTTGATCTGAGGTCCAATTTAGAGTAAATTGGAAGCCACCAAGTTCATCAAGGAGATCATCAATCAATGGGATGGGAAAATGATCCTTAACTGTCTGATTGTTAAGACCCTATAGTCCACGCACAACCTCCATGACCCATCTCTTTTCTTAACCAAAACAACAGGGGAAGCATAGGGACTATTAGTGTGCCGAATAATCCCTTGGTCCAACATTTCCCGGACTAATTGATCAATGGTGGTCTTCTAAATGATGAAGTAACGATAAGGCTGCTGGTTCACAAGTACCGAGCCCTCCTTAAAAGGAATTTTGTGATCAAATCCGGGTCTAGCTGGGGAAAGGCCCTTAGGCTCATTGAACAAGGTTTTGAAAATCCTATTCATTGGAGAATTTTTGGTCTAGCTGTACCAAAAAAAAAAAAAGAAACAATAGGGTCTGGGACATTAGAGTCAGGGGTAGTAGAAATAGCCACGCAAAGATAAAGGGCTATCTATAGAATTAGTGTCATGCAGGGCTGCAAAAAACACAGCTGGGCACCCTGTTGCAGAGCTTGACTAAAGGACTTGTTATTTATGAACTTTAGGCTCGGTTGATGGGCCCCACGAAGCACAAACCTCCTGCCATGAATTGTAAACTCCATTTAGTATTTTGGGCTTGTGTCGTTGCTCTCACGTGTTCCTTTTATTTTTCTCTCACGTGTGTTATGTGGTTGCTCTGGATAGGAATCCAGGCAACAAAATTAGTTATGCATTTCCTTTTCATTTCTGTAATTGGAACTTCCTATAAATGGGGAAGATTGTACTGGATACAGATCATCAATCAGTATATATATTTTCCTCTTCCTTCGAATTCTCTAAATTCATCTATTACTCTGCCTTTAATCAATAATGTGCTTTATCCTATAGTATTTCCTAGTTGTTTGCTTGAGGTTCTCGGGTTCTTTAGTTCCCCTGAGCTTCCATACCAGTTTCCCTGTCACACAAATTGAAAAAAAAAAATAACTATGAAATTCACGGTACGGTGGAAACTACTTCTATCTCTGGAGATTGTTTGTGGGATAAGACACGAATCCGTAATTTATCAATTTGAAGGCTGAGATGCCAATTAATAATCTTACCTAACAAGGCAACATTGGAATGCCCAGTGGCGTGAATAATAGGGGTAGAAATAGGTTAGGTTATGCTTTGTTTAAAAAGGCCTATCCTGTTGTATAAAATACTGGTTTTGAGCTTGGCCTATTACTTAACAATTACTTTTTAGGTTCGGTTTGACTTTTTCATGAAAATATAAAAGTCTGAACTGTCTTGCAATCCTATTTAAAGGCTTACATTACATGAAAATTTTAAATTAGGTTAACAAGTTTATGCTTTAAAATATTCAAATAGTCAATGTCTTTAATTAAAATTATTAAATTTTATTTAAAATTAATAAATTATATAAATATATAATGATAAATGATATAAATATTATAGTTTTTAATTTTATATATATATATATATATATATATATATATGTATATGTATGTATGTATGTATGTATATATATATAGGCTGGCATATTAGGTCAAATAAATATTTTATAATAGTTTAAGTCTGATCTATTTAACTAAATAAATTTTTATGTAAAAGCCTAAGCGTATCTTATATAATCATAGGCCAGGCCTAATAAGGCAAAAAATAAGCTAAGTCATAGGTTCTTGATAGGACACTACCCTATTCTCACCCTTACTCGTTGGTAATTAATTTTTGAAAATCCAATTTTGGAGGTCTAGCATGAGTAGCCCAAGAATTGGTTGCCAATTTTGCTGGTCCAACTTACTAATAATAGATAAGATAACATCTTATCTTAATTATATTTTATTTAAGATTTAGTTTTCCTATTTTTATCTTTTTGTTGCATTTTTTATTATTATTTTTTATTATCTTATGAAACAATAACTTCTATATAATAAAATTTGTTACCATCACTCACGTTGAATGCAATACGCCTTCCATTCAAAACTTTTTCATAGTACAGAGCCTCTTCATGGCTAATGCCATATTCAGGGTGTCCACTTCCTCAATCACCACCATCTCCAATTCCCTCTTCACTCTTAATGCAAAACTCCAATTCTCCTTTCGATGATCTCTTCCCCTTTGACCCATGCGTCTTCAGGCAAGAGAACTAATTAGTCCAACCTCGAGTTTGCCCTTATTAAGAGTCCAGACTTTGGAGGCTTTATTAATGGTGAAACTCTAGTTTTCATTCTGGCGATCTTCTCCCCTTCTATGCATGCATCGCATGCCAATAGGTTTGATCAGCCCAACTCGAGGTTCTCCTTTGGCATAAATCCGATCATCTCGTCAGAACTTAGATTACTAATAACCTCCTTGAGGAGACACTCAATCATGTCATAGAGTCAATGCCTATCCGCGATGTTTGGTTGCCACTCCAAGATACCTTATGCAAGGATTCCACACTTTCCACGTATGATTATATCATTTACCACTATGATGCTTCCCCTTATACTTATACTTCATATAGTTACAATCCAAACTTGGACCTTTGTACGGCAATGTCCAGTTTGAAAGGGAGTGATAATAGATAAGATAACACCTTATTTTAATTCTATTTTAGTTAGGATTTAGTTTTCTTATATTTACCTTTCTATTGCATTTTATTTTTATTATTATCTTTTTACTATATTATGTAATAATAATTTCTATATAATAAAATCTTTGGCTATTGCTCGCATTAAATGCAACAAGCTTTTTATTCAAAACTTCTTCACTTGTTGAACTGGTTTCGATTTTCAAGACAATTGCGTAGATGAAGACTTGTACCCAAATAACATCTAGTTGTCTAAAGAAAAAAAAAAAATCAATATTTGTATATTGAATTTGATTTGCTTGCCATCCTCAAGGTAGAGCTAAGAGCTTCGTAAGGTATTGAACCTAGTTTACTAACCGGCAATTGTCAACCTACTTTTGAAGATAAAAGATGTTAGTATGTCAATGAGCCACAGCTGACATGACATCTGATGGTAGTGAATTCAAACCTTTCCTTTGCACATTTTCCCGCTGGACCTATAGCAAAAGACGCCAGCACTTAAAAAAAAAAAAAAGAAAAGAAAAAAAAGAGAGCAAATGTAAGAGTGGGTTCATGTAATTGGTTTCGTCGAAGGTCCTTTTCCAAAGGTAACTGATTGAGTATACCAATTTAGTGTGTTTAGGTCTTTTTGATTATTATTTTATTTAGGCCCATTTAATACATTGTATAAAGAATAAATAGTATAATATAATTAATTCTATTTACCTTTATACAACATTTAGAGAAAATACCAAATAATAACTTATGCAATCAAAATAATGTATAAGATAAAATAATTTAGTTCTTATCTATTATACGGTCAATGTTAAATAAAATTATTTTAATCAGATATTATATTATCTAGTACTTTGTCCAAACATTATAAAATGGTATATAGTATTATTTATACTATATTATCTATTACTTATACAGTAAACCAAATAAGGCTTCAATTAATTAAAAATCTAATTCATTAATTATGAGTCCCCACAATATTTTTCTAAATAAAAAAAGATAAAGTTGTGAGATGGGCTACTAATACTATGTTTGCACGAGGGTTAGGGAAATTTATTTAAGTATACCCCTTATTTGAAAGTTTTATAAAAAAAAAAAGAAAGAAAATAAAATTTTTTAAGTAATCTTTCAAAACTCTCATTTACTAATTTTTATAAACATTTTAAAATTCTCCTAATTTAAAAAACTTTAAAGGATTTAAAATATCCAAATAAAGGAAGAGAAATTTATTAATTAACCTTCATTATTCTCTTTCCTTTCATTTTTCTTTGTTTTTTTAAATTTATTTCATTTTCATTCCTTCCAAACTGTGAAACGTAACCTAAGCTACTAGTCCATTAATTTTAAAAGTTTGGACATAGAGACTAGGTTAAGAATTACAATAACTAATTAATTTATCCTCCAAAGGTTGGTCCTTCAATTGGATATAGTTTCAATGGGTCTCAGAAAACCTTAGCAATCAATTACATGAGTCATATATATGAGAGGAAGAAAGCATTATAATAAGGCTATGTTTAGGAATTTGGAGGAGATGAGAAGGAAAAGAATTTAAAGAAAAAAAAAAAAACGAATGAAAAGAAAATAGAAAGCTCATTAATAAATTCTTCTGAAATTCTTTAAATTTAAAAAGTTTTAAAATATAAAAATTAATAAGGGATTATTTTTAAGAATTACTTAAAAACACTTATTTATTTTTTTTCTTTTATAAAATTTTAAATAAGAGAAAGACTTACGATAAATTTTTCTTTTCTTTTATTTTTTCTTCTTAACTCCTCATACAAGTCAAAAAAAAAAAAAAACATAGCATAGGGAATAAACATGCATAGAACGAGAAAAAATTAACGAGTACTCAACCAAATACAATTAAACAAGATACCTCTAGTTGCCTTGACCCCAGCCTTGAGGCGAAAGCCTAGCCATATATACTTCACGTGAATGAAGATCGAAACCCACGTAGTCTCTGATAAGATTGATACATTTAGAAATCAACCAAGGCCCACGGAATCCTTTTTAAAAAATAAATGTAGGTTTGATTATTATTTAGAAAAAAAAATTGACTTCTATGAATCTAAATCAAGGTTTCAATCACATGGAAACTCAGATCCCTTGGAAATCCAAGGGAAATTTTCATAGAAGTGACCTTACCTTGACTGTTCAAAGACAAATTAACTTTCATATTAGGCTATGTTCGAGAATTTGAAAGAAATAAAAAAAAATATTAAAGAAAATAAAAAAAATAAAAGAAAGAAAAATATAGAAGGTTAATTAATAATTTTTTTTATTTAGATATTTTAAATGTTTTCAAATTTTTTAAATTGAAAAAATTTTAAAATATTTATAAAAATTAGTAAAAAGATCTTTGAAAATTATTTAAAAATATTTTTTTCCTTTCTTTTATAAAACTTTTAAACAAGAGACAAGCTTATAATAAATCTATTCATTCCCTCATTTTTCTTTCATAACCCCGTGTCCAAACATAGCATAAGAGATCCATTATTCTTTTGTATCACATAGGAATATCAAGTCACATGAACCCTTAGCCAAAACTGATCGAACAAATATGAACTAAGGCAAGGGTGAATTGCTTCTTTAAAATATAGTAGTAACTTTTTTTTGGTAACATACAGTAGTAACTTTTACTAAAGAAAAACCCTGATGAATGAACAAAATAAATCAATAATATGAAAAATATTATGTAATTAAAATTTTTTTGTCAGAATTTTTAATAAAATAATTTAACATATTTGTTGACTCTTAGATAAGTAAGTAATCTTATCTCTTCATTCTATCTAATAATTACTATTAATTCTAATTAAAGCTTATAAAAAAATTTAACTAATTTTTTAGACCGCCTAGCATTAGTCCAACAACATATACTTACTCAAATTTACAACATGAATCAAAGCTGAGTTAATTATAAAGATGGAAAAAATTATAAAGAAATAAGACAGAGACAAAGTGCAGCGATTTTATCTTCATTCGGTCTCAAATTGTGACATACGTCCATTTCCAAAATAAAAGGTTGATAGTTTTTCACTATCAAACTTTGAATAATAGCTTCAAGCACTCACAGCTAAATATACATGATAGTGACTATTTTTTGCAACGAACATCGCAACAAAAAAAAAAAAGAAAAAAAGTTTCCATGTATCCTTACCTAAAATGACGTCACTGGCTCTCAGAAGGCAACCTCTATCTCTCTTTCTTTCGCTAGCTAAGAAAAAAACCTCACACTATTTCAAATGCTATTGTGACAAGCTACGAGAACATTTTGGGTTAATGTTTGAATACATGATAACTAAGAAAGTAGTAGAAAATGGCACGATAAATATTATAAAACAGAATAAAATATAATTTAAATTTTTAAAGTTTATTTTAATATTAAATTATTCTTTTAAGATTTTTTTTGTCCCACTAAATTCTTCTGAATTTTGGTCTGATTTAAAAATATTAATTTTTTTATTAAATGAAATAGAAGTTAACATCCAGTTTCAAGTTACACCAAATTTTAATAAGGTTTAGTGAGACAAAAAAAATCAAGTGGGTAATTTAATATAAGAATAAACTTTAAGGTATAAATTGTATTTACCGCATAAGGTTTTCTAATAAAATGGTCACGTGGTGAGCACGTGGGTCACGTGGTGTGTACATGGGGGTAATCTCTATTTTATTTAACAGCAAAATTAATATTTTTAAATCAGACCCAAGTTTAGAAGAGTTTAGTGAAACAAAAAAAGAATTTCATAAGATAATTTAATATCAGAATAAACTTCAGATGTGTAAATTATATATTACCATATAAAATAAGTGTTTGAAAGTTATTATTTAAAAAGAATAAATGAAATGGTAATGAAAGGACTCTAAGACCCTCTTTACTATTCAAAACTTCAAATTTATTATTTCTCTAAATTGAGGAGTCAAGTAGGGAATGACGCCGTATGAATAGGAAAATTATAACGAAAGTTTAATTAAATCACTATTTTATCCATTTTCAAGTGATTACTCTTTTATATTAGGGTAAAATCAAACTAGAAAATAAAATTTATAAAGAGCATGTTTGGAACTATAAATTTTAAGAGTTATTTTAATTTATAAATGAAATTTTTTATTTTGAAGGTTATAACTTTAAAAATGATTTTAAATCAAATTAAATCACTTCAACTTAAATCAAATCAAATCAATTCTATTTTTTTAATAATTCCAAACATAGTGTTAGTCTTTCAATTCCATCCTTTATATTATAACTTTTAAATAAGAATGAGAGGACTCTCTTCCATTCCTTCATTAAAGAATCAAACAATAAAATGACATATATATTTCTGTTACACTTCTTATCTGTCTATTCCATTCCATTATTAGACACTTTCTTTTATTCTCTTTAAATTTCTCAAACATAGCGTGAATCTCTTTAAGTTCATAAGCAGATGAAGCCTTAAGAAGAAAGACAATGTATAAGTACTCTATGAAAGATCTAAATGAGCTCAGATTTATATTGTTTTTTTCAGTAAGCTTAAACTTAGGTTAAGGGGAAGGTCTATTCCAATCAAGGGTTAGGACATGCCTCTGATCTCATTAAACGCATATAGAAGTACTTATAAATAACCTAAGAATTGAACCCAAGTCATGATAAAATATGAGTAGAAAGCTAATCAGGTCAGCCAACTCCCTTTGACTCAAACTTTTTGATATAAAAATGTCACATTTAGATGAATTAATATATTATAACTCATGGTCATGAAGATGAATTGGTATTTTGTCACAGATCATATGGACAAGAAGATCATAAACTTAAATATTATATTTGTAATTCATTATCATATTTAAACTAAATTTTACTTAAGAAAATATATATTATAATTCATTATCTCTAATTGCTCTTCGTCTTATGTCTGATTGTTTTCATATTTGGTATAATGGAAAGGAAATGAATGAAATAGGAATAAGAATATCCTATTCCCTTATTTGGTGAAAAAATCATCCATTTCCTTGTTTGGTAGAATGAGGAAATACACATTCCTTGTGGAATACCATTCCTTTCATTTTTGGAATTCTCATTCCACTCTCGCCCTCATTCCTACTTCTATTCCCATTACATTCCTTTCAGTTCCATGACATCAAATGTGCACTAAGAATTTGGAGGGGATGGAAAAAAAATAGATTTTAAATAAAAAAAAAACGAAAGGAAAGAGAAAGAATTAAAATGGAAGGTTAATTAATAAATTCTCTTTTTTTTATTTGAATATTTTAAATCCTCCAAAAAAAATTTTAAATTGAGAGAACTTTAAAATATTCGAAAAAATTAATAAAAAAAAGTTTTAGAGGATTACTTAAAAGTCCTTATTTTCCTTTTCCTTCTTTTATAAAACTTTCAAAAAAGGAAAAATCTTATGATAAACCTCTACCTTTCCCCATCTTTCCTTCCTAACCCTCCCCTAATCCAAACGTAGCATTAATTAACTGGTCCCTCAGGGTGAATTTTGCTAGGATTTAGTTTTCTCTTTTTATGTTTACATCACATCCAAAAACCAAAAAATCTCAATATGTCAGGTGTTGCTAGAGAAATTATTGTATGTTCTTAGAGCATCACGTAGGATTCTACTCCATGTATTTATATTTTGACATCTCAGTATTAAATGATTAGAAAACATAGTTTCCGAGATAGAATTAAATATTCTACCTTGGTGAGTGTTTGGTAGAAAATTTGGTCATTCTTTTATTTGGTAAAAAAATCTGAGAGGAAATACTCATTCCTTAAGGAATGTTATTCCTTTCATAATGTTATTCCTTTCATTTTTAGAATACTCATTTCATTCCCATTCTCACTCTCATTCCTATTTACACTCTATTATCTTCCTTTTCATAATACCAAACGTATATTAAGAGTTTGGAGGGCATGAGAAGGAAAGAGACTTAGGCTATGTTTGGAAGTTTGAAAAGGAAAAAAAGAGAACAAATTAAAATAAAACAAAAGAAAAGGAAATGAAGGAGAGAGGGAGGTTAACTAATAAGTTTCCTTACCCTTGTTTGGATGTTACAAATTTTCTAAATTGAAAAAACTTCAAAAGGTTCATTAAAATTAATGAGAGATAATTTTGGAGGATTAATTAAAAATTACAATTTCCTTCCCCTCTTTTCATAAAACTTCCAAACAATGAAAAAATTTATGATAAACTTCTCCCTCTCCTTATTTCTCCTCACAAATCCCCCATCCAAACATTTCCTTAAAGAAAACGAAAAGAAAGAGAAGGAAGAATAATGGAAGGTTAATTAATAAAGTCACATTCCCTTATTTAAATGTTTTAAATTTTCTAAAATTCTCTAAATTGGGAAAATTTTAATGCTATGTTTGGATGGAGGGTTGGAGAGGAAAAATGAAGAAAGAAAGAAGTTTATCATAAGTCTCTCATTATTTAAAAGTTTTACAAAAAAAGAAGAAGAATGGAAATAAGGATTTTTAAAGTAATCATTCAAAAATCTCACTTATTAATTTTTGTGAATATTTTAAAGTTCTTCCAATTTCGAAAGATTCTGATGGATTTCAAATATCCAAATACGGTAAGGAGATTTATTAATCAACCATCCGTTCTCCTTCCTTCTCCTTCCCTTCATTTTCTTTAAAATCTCTTTCCTTCCCATCCTTTCTAAACTCCCAAACATAGCATAAAATGTTTACAAAAAAGTAGTAAGAGAAAGAAAGGCTTACTTAAAAGTTCTTATTTCCTTTCGCTTCTTTTATAAAACTTTCAATGGGAGTGGCTTATGCTAAACATCTTCCTTTTCTCATTTTCTCTATCTAACGACCCATCCAAACATAACATTAACTAATTCTTGAGGGTGAATTTTGTTAGGAGTCAGTTTTCTCTTTTTATTTCCGCCTCACACCAAAAAAAACAGTCTCAATATATAGGATATTGCTAAAGAAATTATTATATATTCTTAGAATATCATGTAGGATTTTGTTCTATCTATTTACATTTTGACATCTCAATAGTAAATGATAGGAAAAATATAGTTTCCGAGATAGAATTAATTATTCTATCTCTGTGATTGTTTTTTTTTTAAATAATTATTCCCAATATCATAAATTCAAACTTACATGTTACTATGGTTAAAAAGAAACAAAATACATTGCTTATACGTATATGATTTTGCCAATAACATAACATCATAGTTTGTTCGAACATATTTTCAGAAGTGACACATGATATACATATCTATGGCCACAAGCATAGCAACACTTTGAAGCAGATACTTCACCACTGGTGGGGACGCAAATTTAGTGGCGTATATCTCTAAAGAGTGGTGTCAAAAAGGATACATATATATATATACACACACACACACACACCAGATTCTGATTTCTTTGAGGTTATGGGGGAACTTATGGCCAGCCCCAAGATTGGGAGATTAAGACTCCTTTGTCGTTATAGTTGTTGGCTTTTGTAAATAGTTGCTAGTGTGTAGCTAGTTTTGAATATTCCTCTGGATAACTTAATATATTTTTCTACATCTAGATAGTTTTGTTAGGTAGCCATTGGCTGTCTATATATGTCCATTTTGCTCCTATTTGTCATATATTGGAATTTATACTTTAGGTAGGTTTTACATGAATTCTTACCACCTTATTTTTTTGTTTATACATGTTCTTAAGTTCCCTGTTGGGGGAGGTAGGTATGGACGTTGAACAACAATCTGAGGTTGAGGTTGAGGCATCACCGTGCCTTGGGTTGTGCATTCCCAACAGTGTAGATGCTTCAGCCCCTCGTGGTTCCTCTCAACCCTATCTTCTAGGATTGGTCATGATAATGCATGAAGGCTAAAAATAGGAATTTATCGATTTCTGACATACGACACTAATATTCTGAACAAAATTTAAGAATGGATACTCTAACGAGCTAGATGGGGTTGGGAAAATACTAGCAACTATGTAGTGAGAATGAGAATGAATTTAATTATACTTGAAGTGACCCTCCTTAGTTGAGTTGTTATAGGAGTGTTTATCCTTAATTGATAAAGACAATCCTTTAATTAGGTCCATACTTAAGGGTTTATCTTCATCACCAAGCTCATTCTTAAGTTATTTGATATGGTATCGAGATAATAGCTACTATTACATTACCTCAGTTATTCACGTCATTGTGGTAGGTCATTTAATTACTATAAGGAACAATTTCTAACCTTTTATGAAAGTGAGACAATTAATATTTTTATATATTTATTCAAAAAAAACTCATTTAATATTAGTTGTTTCAAATATGCTTAAATATCCTTAAAAAGTTATAATTTCAATTCTACCCACGAGGTGTTTGCGTAATAAAAGTGAGTTATGTCCTTTAACGTAAGAACTAAAGTTCAATTTTTAAGAGTCATATCTCATGAGAAGAAACATACAATTATCACTCCCGACGTATGGAGATTAGGCTTATAAGACAATTCAAATGAGTCGAACTCTATAGGAATACTCCTAATTTAAAAAATAAGGTTATAATCTCAATTATTATTGCAATCGGATAGTGACATAAAGAGATAAAAAGATATTGATGCATATTAGCCCTTCCATGAATACGGGGTTATTATAATCTTATAAGTTCATTTGGTTTTATGTTTTAAGTTTGAATATTTATTAGCGTGATGAACTATCCATGGGTTTTGCTATAGACAAAAGGAAAAGAACAGGGAAAATTCTTAGCCTTCTTTACATGGTATATATTTGTGCTATCAACTCACGCGGGCTATGATGGATTCTGAATCAATTGATAGTATCTTGAAAAAGAGTTCAACAATTAATACTTGAAATTGTAAATACCATTGGCATCTAATCTAATTTCAAGTATTTGTAAAATTTCAGAACATAAAGAACCACAGAAAATTTACAAACTTAAAAAGAGTAAATCAACGTTTGAAAACAGTTTATTTTTAAGAAAAAAAAATTTTTAAATTTTTTTATTATAAGTTATTTTAAATATAAAATATACTAATTCAAATGCACACTAAATAATATCAAGTGTAAACTGTAATTGATTTATAAAAGGGTTTAATTCAATTTGTTGTTTAGGATGAAATTTTGATTTTTGGTATGAATCAGAAGTATTTTTATAGAGTTCAGCCCATTTGAATTATCCTATAAGTTCAATCTTTTTATGTTAGGAGTGATAATGACATAACCCTTTTCATGAAATAGAACTTCTAATAATTGAATCGCAATCCTCATACTTAGAAGTGTAACTTATTTCTACTTTACCAATAGTTTAATAAAATTTTAATTTTGTCACTTTATTCTTTTGGATATTACTAATATTTTATCTCTATATGATTTCATTCTAATAATTTAGATTATAAATTCATTAATTTTTTAGTCAACAATTATAACTCATTTCTTTTTAAAAAAAATAAATTTCTTGCATTAGTAGAGTCAAATTTAAAGTTTTATAAATTAATATATTATTTTAGTTTTATTTATTTTTAAAAAATTCTCAAAGACATAATTAAAAAAAATAAAAAAATAAAGATGCGTGTATGTCGGTGAGATTTGAAAAAGGGTAGGAATCAAATTCCACGGGTTACCAAAACGGAGAAAAGGCCATCGAAAAGTGAGCACTTAGCAGCAACGTCAGTTAAAGTCATTTAAGATCCTTTCCCACACTGCGCGTTATCTTGTTAGTCGCTGCCCCTTTTTTTTTTATTTGAAATGCGAATTTATCACTCACTGCCAGCACGTGCTATTCACACGAATCTTTATTTTTCAAAATTATATAAAATTAAAGAAATGTGCGCTTTATCAATTTTTAAAAAAAATACATAATGTTAAAAAAAATTATAAAAATTATTAAAAATAATATACATATATATAAAATATTATAAAACTCATTAATTTAAGTCACATAAATTAATCTATCCATTAAGGAGGCATTGTTTGATTAGACAAATTTTAGTTAGTATTTGATGAGAGATTTTTAAATATATTTTTTAATAAAATACTTTTATAATAAAAAATAAAAATAATTTATATAAATAATGTGACATAAACTTAATAATATACTATAAAAAATTATTTTATACTTTTTTTAAAATAATAAAAAAATTAAAATTAAAATCAATTAAAAAAATTTAAAAAAATTATATTTTATAAAAAAAATTATATTATTATTATTATTAATTTAAAAATTAAATTTATAAAATAATTTAAATAAATTAAACTTTATAAAAATACTCATAATTCCAAAAAAAAAAAAACTCTTAAAACATCAGCCAGTAAGTAAGTGGATAGCTCAGGAGGAGGGGTGTCCCAACTCCCAAGTGATAAATTTGACATTTCTGTCGGCACCTAATCTGGCAAGATGATCAGCATAGACATTGGCATCACGTAGTCCGCGTGAGATATTTTGTACTAAGTATAAATTTTTCACATTTAAAAAGTTAAATTTTATAAATACACTAAAATAATGTAAAAAGTAAATTATTAAAATCTTTAAAAAACGAAACTTAACACAAAAGTTAACTGGACAATATTCTTACAGTAGAATAAAAAAACTCAAGTGTATCTTAGTAGTAACTGTTTATTTTTAGAAAAAAATTATTTTTTTTCAAGTTATTTCTGTAAGAAGTAATTTTTTATTTTTTTAATAATAACCTTTTTAACTTATTTTCTTAATAGTTTTCTAAGATATTACTAAATGAAATACATGCCAGTTACTTTATATGTTTTCAATATATTCAATATTTTACTATTTCATTTAATATACATATTTTATTAAATATTAAAGAAAGTTATTAAAAAAATATTTTAAGAAAAGATATAACATAACTCTTTTGATTATAAGTTATTTTTAAGAAGTGACAAATAAATGGAATAAATGAGTTTTGGATTAGTTTATTAATAGATAGATAAAAATAAATTAATAATTTATTTAAAATTTTATTAAAAAAATTATTTAAACTTTTCAATCTATTTTGATCTATTTTAATGAATACATATCTAATTTATTTATTTTCAATTATATGTATCTAGAATTTTCGTATGTCTAAATACATTTCATTCTTCAAACTATAGGAGATCCATTTACAATAGGTGT
The DNA here is from genome assembly GCA_019955255.1 of Castanospermum australe. Classification (NCBI taxonomy): domain Eukaryota; kingdom Viridiplantae; phylum Streptophyta; class Magnoliopsida; order Fabales; family Fabaceae; genus Castanospermum; species Castanospermum australe. The sequence continues at coordinate 392,096 of NSJW01000711.1, read as the reverse complement.
AAGTTTTGGTACACTTATTTTATTTAATAATTTTTTATAAACATTAAATTTTATCAACTCAACTGTTAGATTGAAAGCTTTTATAAAGTAAATTAAGTTTACAAAATCTCATATAATTTAAAAATTAATTGATATTCCATCATATCACTTTATTTTAATGTATAATTTATTTTTTAAAAATATAAATAAATATTGATTATTAAATTACATACCTTATGAATGTTTCGATTTATTTTAAATTTGATATGCACATAATCATCAAAATAATATCACATTATTTAATAAGTTAAATTGATATAATTTTTATTTTATAAAAAGTTATTAAATAATATAAGTTTTCAAAAACTTATACTTTGATATAAACAAATCTCACTATATATATACATATGGATCTAAAAAATATTATAATTAATTCATTAACCATCCATTAAATAAAATTATTTTAAATTTATTAAATTCTATTATTATAATTAAATATATCAAGTTATATTTAGATATGGTTAATTGAATAAGTTATAAATTTATAAATCTAATTACAACTATTAACTATTTAAAAGACAAAATAAATTAACTTAAACACTATTCTTTTTAAATATTTAAACCTTTTTATATTCTAAAAATATTCAATCCCGATTCCCACCGTACTGGTTACCTTCCCCAGTTCCATCATCCTCAACGGTCAAGCGCCTCCTCAAATGTGTAAATCGAAGCGTACCAGAAAACAAAAAATGTGTAAAACGAAAGGCCAACCAAACCTTGACACGTGTAGTTAACAGAGTCTTGTCCGACACGGCCTTCTCCTATTTGCTGTGGTCCACAACTATAACCCTGTACCTCCTGCACTGTAGTCACTCTCCCGTACCCCTCAAGCTCCACTTTTCCACCATATATGCCCCTTCCCAAAACCAAATCCAAAGCCACCTTCAGTGGGTAGTTCTCCAAATTCCTCCATTCTTCTTCTTCTTCTTCTTCTTCTTCTTCTTCTTCTTCTTCTTCTTCTTCTCGTTCTCTCGTCAATGGCTTCTCTACCCTTTTCTTCCTTGATCCTCGGAATCTCAATGTCCCTCTTGATTTCTCTGTTCTCGCCCTTCGCATTCCCTCAACTGCACCTCTCCGAAGCTCCCGGCGAACCGCGTCTACGAGAACTGCACCGCCCTCCCCACGCTCGGCGCCTACCTCCACCACACCTACAACGCCTCCAACAGCTCCCTCTCCGTCGCCTTCGTCGCCGCGCCGGCGAAGTCCGACGGGTGGGTCGCATGGGGGATCAACCCGACCCAGAAGGGCATGGTGGGCACGCAGGCCCTGATCGCCTTCAAGCTGAACGGCACGGTGACCGTGAAGACCTACAACCTCACCTCCTACAAGGCCATCGTCCAAACGGAGCTCTCCTTCGCCGTGTGGGACCTCTCGGCGCAGGAGTCGGACGGCGCGATCACGATCCTGGCGACGGTGCAGGTGCCGGAGAAGGCGGACAGCCTGAACCAGGTGTGGCAGGTCGGGCCATCGGTGACCGACGGGAATCCGGACAAGCACAACTTCGCGCCTGCGAATCTGAAGTCGACGGGGCTGCTGCAGGTGGGGTCCGCCGCGCTGGGCAACGCCAGTGGGAGTGGGAACGCCACTGCTGGCGGTGGTGGTGGCGACCACAGTGGTGTGGCTGCCTTAGTGGGGGCAAGATTTGGTTTGGGATTTTACTTGGGGCTGTTTTTGCTTTTCTTGGGTTGTTTAAGTCTCTGATTTTTTCCCCATCCCCTCTCTTCCCAACAGATGAATAATTTCTATTTTTATTTTTATTTTGGGTCCTTTTGTGTTACTTTGAATTTTTTTGTGATCCTAGTAATTTTCTTGTTATGTGTTGTTTGGACCGAATAGAATCAATAGATGATGAGATTTGTGTCCGTTAGAAATTCAGTGTTCAGAATCAAGATCAGAGCGTAGTTTTTGGTAAATTATTTGCATCAGATTTTGATTTTAATTAATACCAAAGTTGTTTCTCACACCGAAAAAGGGAAAATAAGTGGGGATTGAGGTCGGTGTGGACTGTGGACTTTTAATGCTTTCAATTATTAGTGCATAACTTTTTTTCCTTTTTTATCTTCCATGTGAGATATGCAAATGCTGCAAGGCATTGAAATTTTTATTTTTTAAAATTAGGGTATTCTCGTTCGGATGATTTAAATTTTTTTATAAATTTAATTTTATCAAATTAAAAATAATAAAAATATAATTTTTTTTATAAAATATAACTTTTAAAAAAAAAATTATTAAATATAATTTATTCTTATTATACTAACAACTCCAGTGTAAGGATTGAAAATGTGTCTTCTTTCTGTCTCCAATATATCTCTTTCCGTGTCTTAAATGGACTAGTCAACTTAACAGAAAATTAATGCCCAACCTATATTGTCAGAGAAGAGACATGATCCACAAAAGATGTGTTTTTTTTTTTACTTAATTTTTTTTATTTAATTGAAAGGAGAGAGCAAGTTGAAACAGAGGATTTGAATATCCTCACGTGTAAGCCTTTAATGTCTGTCACTCTTTCTTGTTCTGTTTCTGGTTGACAATGTACGTGCGAAGTATTTAAGCTACACAACACGCGTGCCATGAGATATTTTTCGAACCCTTCTCTGTGAACCCATAAACAAGAAAATTCTATTTCGTATCTTCAATACAAATGTTGTCACAAATAGAAATGTTTTTGGAATTAGAGACAATGTAGTATATTGTTATATCCATTAATTAGACTGGGAAAATTTGAAAACAGAGAAAAAAAAAACAAGGGTTGGAAAAAAGTATGTGAATCTAGTAGAATCAATTTATGTTGTTCTTTTATTTTTGGGTTGCGAAGGGCTTTCATTAGACAGAAACATCAAATCCTTAACGTCAGGGACTAAAAACAGGGAATGGGACAAGCCCAGAGTACTTACAATTATGTTGTTTGATCATTGTTGTTTTCTCATGAGTGCCTTCATATGTAATAGAAATTTTTGGGTATTTATGCGTTTGGCTTTTTTTTTTTTTTGGATAATTGAGTATGTGTCTGTATAAATATTTTTTTCAATAGTTAATATATGTGACTAATTTTTTAAAAAATTATATGTATTTTTAGTATGACTCATAAAATTATATACACGTCAATTGTTGAATAAAGTATTTATAAAGACACATTTTACTTAAAAAAAAATTTATATATGTAATGCCAAAGGGTTAAGGGCATAAATAGCCCTCTCGAAAGTAAGTCAATGTCAACTTCAATTTGTTTTAGAAAAAAAAATTATGTCCTCTTGGCATAAATTAAGTTAGTTTACATCATACATACACCCTGCAAAACGCCGTTTATATATATGTATATATGTATATATATTGAGGTTAATATCAAGGTGTTGACATTATATATCAATATTATTAATAATTATACATACTTGTATTTTTTTTCCTTATAAGTATATCCTACAATACTTATTGCAGTCATAGGATGTTGAATTAGAATCAGAATGAGGAAAATGAATCCTGTATTAATATAGGAGAGTTCGAAAAAATAAAAGATTGGGATATGGGAAAAAGCTTAAATTCAATTAACAGGTAATTAACTAATTATACAATTTTAATATATAGTATATACAAAATAATTAAATATTATAATTAATTAGAGACAAATTTGGTTTGACATTCTATATGGGTCTCTTTTTGGTTTTCGTGTGCTGCGATAATTTCTGATTTTTTCCATCTTTACTGATGAATAATTTTCTTTCTTTCTTTTTTTTTTCTTTTTCCATGATGCCTATAATAGTAGATTAGTTGTCTCTGTTAGAAAATCCACTTTTAAGATAATATTTTTTTTTGGTTAAGAAATAAGAACTTTTTATTTGGATCGGATTTTTTATTAATACTGAAGTTTATTTATCAAGAAAGTGCTGTTTTTCATCAAAGTTCATGTCTTTCTAAGCACTGTTATCAAACTTTGCTTAGATTGGTCGGTTGGATTGGTAAACTGGTCTTCTAGTCGCCATTAAATGAGTCATATTATTAATTTAATATAAAACTGTTTAAACTGGTCAACTCTTATGGGATTTGGTTAACTCAGTTCAATTATTAACTCGATTAACTCGTCAATTTGATTCAAATTAGATTTGCTGGGTATAAATTATTTGTGTTGTGAATTTCATTACTTTAAAATTAACTTACTTGTTTAAGTAACTTTTATATTTTTTTTATCAAATATTTATATATATTTAGTTTTATGTGATCCAACTAATAACATACTGATTGAAATAGTAATTCTGTACCTCTCTTAAGAGTATGTTTGTATTTGAGAAGGAAGAGAATGAGAAAATTTATTTTAAAATTTTAAGTTTAAAATGTTTAAGGATTCAGCGCCTCTAAAGTGAAGGTTTCAATTTAGATGGTAAATTGAGGTATATTAAATGTTAATAAAAAAATTAATGATTGAGATTATGATAAAATATATACACATGTATAACAAACTATGAGATTGTTAAACTTCACTTCTTTAATTTTTTTATTAATGGTTAATATTTTTCATTTTACTTTTTAAAGTAAACCCCTCGTTTTAAAGGAGTCAAATCTTTAAAATAAGTGTTTTCTTTTTTTCTTTATTCTTTTTAACCCAAACATAACCTAAGTCTATCAGTGGTCGAAATTTTATAACTATTTCTAAACCTTTCAATGTGTATATTTTCGCTTGTTTAGTTTCTTCTTGAGTGTGTGTGAGGCTCTTAAGCAATGTACAAAGAAATATCACATATCTTTCTTTGGCAATATATCTCATATCATTATCTACGAGCCCATTATTTTGTAGAGATTTAGAGAAGTAAATGTCTTTCTCAAAGCAGAGAAGAGACCTTGGAGTTTATTATATACACAAACTCAGTTACAGGAGATAAGCCATATGTGGCTAACGACTAGATAAGATAAAAACAAGAATTGAAATTAAAAACATAAATAAACTAGCTAAACCACATTATATGGAAGTCTCTCCGTTATCATATTTTACGCAGAAATTCAACCAAAGTCGTCTTGTGAGTCTGGTTTCATATAAAGTGGATATCGTCATATTGCAATAATAGACAATGTAGGTTGTTAAATTCCTTTATTGGTTTAGAAAAATTAGACCAAAAAAAAGGTTGAATTTGGTAAATGGATGTAGTGAATCAATCTAGTGCGTGTGTGTCTATATATATATAATATATATATATATATATATATATATATAAGCAATTTTGTAATTCATCCTCTTAAATGTTTAGGTTCAATTTTCACTATCAATAATCGCTCCTCAATAATCAATATACAAGTACTATTATAAGTTTTTATTGCAGTACATACTCTGTCCTTAAAATGAGACAGACTTTCTCTTAACTTTTGTTTTAAAAAGATAAAACTAAGATGAATGTTGTTGAAAGAAAGAAAAATCTAATTGCTCTAAATAATAGAATATATTAGTTATTTAAAGAATTTAACTCATGTAAAGTGTGAGGTTTACTTTAAAAAGTAAAAGTAATAAATATTAACATGAAAAAAATAAAGAAATAGATTTTAATAACTTCATAATTTATTATACATATGAGTGTATTTTATTATGATATCAACTATTAATTTTTTTATTAATGATTAATACTTCTCACTTCATCTTTTTATTTTTCTTTGTCTTTTAGCTAAGTTTATATTGTTAACTCTTGTAATAATCTGTTCTAATGCGTTTTCTTTTTTATCTTTTTTTTTCTGGTTGTATCCATGGTTGTCTGGAGTTTGTATTCAATTAATAAAAGTTAATTTTCTTCTTCTCAATCTGCAAATCTATTGTTCTTTCGATGATTTGTATTTTATCTAATATTTTAGCTTAATTTAGAGTGTTACCACCAGGGATGCCGATCGAGTAAAGGGCTAGGAAATTTTTATGTTTGGTAAAGTGTAATTTTTTTAAAATAATTACTTTTTTATCTAAAAATTTAATAAATAAAATGTTGATTATAAACTATTTTATAAATAAAGTTAATCCAAATATGTGTGCATTATGTATGTATGAGGGCCATCCCAAAATTTTCTTAAAACTTTTGTAAAACACAAACAAATTTAAAAAAAAAATTTAAACATAACATCCTCTAAATAATTAGATTTTTTGAGATCTAGTTCTCTCCTGGCATAGGTCATCATTCCAACTTTTATGATGAGGATTATGCCTAAAATATTTTATCTATATATCTAAAGTGTTTTTTTTTTTTCAATAATTTCAGTTTACAAGGGCACGCAGGGACATGGATCATAATCCAAATTCCATACCCTATTATTAAATGAAGACAAATTTCTCCCATCCTTATTCTCGAGAGGCAAAATAAAACGCTATATATGAAATGGGTAATAATGCACTTTCTCATGCCTCAACAACTATCTTGAGATAAATATCGAATGGTCATTTTAGCACATAAAAACACAAATAATTTATGATGCCAAAAATTTGCTGGCAAAGAGACCATCCATTAAGAGTTTCAAGCCAAACTCTAAAAAATAAAATATCTCCAATTAACAGTGGTTCCTTAAAAAAGTATTAGAAAAACTTATGGTAAAGATATTTCTCAAATTCATTTCATCAATAATCAGAAAGACATAAAAGATCTATATTTCCACAAGAATGATTAGAGATTAATACCAAAAAAAAAAAAAGAATGGTTAGAGCTTGCTAGAAGACAAAATATTTTTGAGTAAAATGTCAATCATTCTTAATGTCATAATTATGCAAGGACTCAAATTAGAAGAAAACTTGGTTTGATAACTACTTAATGGCTTCTATCAAATTTATGGTGAAACCTAAATCTCCTCCTAAAAGGAAAAAAAAAATACGAAAAGCATAAATGAAGAAATACAAAGAATATATTGTAACTTGCCTTGATCTTTCCATAAGAACACATGCATTGTAATTTGAAATCATTGACTTGGGATTTCCAATAATTTTTGGTAATGCTTTTTTTCTTTTTAATTCAAATGACCTTAGTTTTTTAACACAAGTTGACTCACCTGAACCTTTTCCTCATGACAAATTGCACCATTTGAGTTTGAATTATGGGATATTGCCTAAAAATGACCTTAGTTTAAATGGGCCAATATTAATGTTGAATGAAAAAGTAGCAGCTCGATATTTGATGTGGTTGAAGCAAAAATTAAGAGGATCTAAATCTCAATAGAGCTGTTACTGAATTAAAATGTGTGATACTTTAAATTTGAAATGAGCTGAGCTACATTCTCCAAGAGAAGAACTGAAATGAAATAACACATAATAAATTTGAAGAGCATGAAGCGAGTTTACTTAACTAACATAAAGTAAATTCTAAGAAGACATCTTACCTTAATTTTGTATGCTCTCAAAAAGTGTCCATATGGAATTTGGCTTGACATGACTTAGCTGTTCTCGACAATAATTTTTGAGAGTAGTACCCATGCCAAAATATTGAGTGGGGAGAATGATTATCAAGTTCATGCCTATGAGGAGGCAAGTTTCTTAGGAAGGACAGAGTGATTACCAAGTCTAAGGCTAGAAAGAGATTTTGGACCTAGTGCTACCTCAAAAATTCCCACTCCAAAATACAAGGCTTCTTTTTTAGTTATTTCAAGGGTTACCTTAATGTTATATTTGAATGTTAAGTAAGAAGAGAAATGGGAAGGGAATTAAAGAAAAAAGGAAAGTTTGGATGATTTTTAACTAGAGAGAGAGATAGTCCCCTCAAAGCCTAAAAATTTTTCCGTCTCAAATTTGGAATAAGGAAGGAAAAAGGTTTAGTTTTAAATTAAATTAAAAGAAATAACTCACATTCTCCTCTTTTCCCCTCTTTTTTCATTTAAACATCTAAATAGAGGCAAATAATTTCCTTCTCATCCCTTTTCTTTCCTTTCCTTTCCTTCTCTTCTCTTTCCATCCCTTCCCCCTCAATCAAAAACATCAAAACATAGTATAAGAATTACCTTAGTAATAGAGGGTCTACTAAAAGGTTAGTTGAACAATAGTTTAAGTAATAATTATAAAAATGCTTTTCATTCTTTTTTTTATTTTTAAAATTTTATAAAGAAAATAGTAAAAATAAACATTTTTGTTTTCACTATTTTTTTACAAAATATTGAAAATATATAAAAAATAATAATATAATATTTTTATATTATAAATGAAAACATATTAATTAAAAATAAAAACAAAAAACAAATTAAAAGCCTTTTAAATATGAACATTTGCATTCCATCCATTCTTTTTTTTTTTGGCAAAAGCGTTCAATGCAATCTTAAACAAAGGAAGCCTTCATGGTTGAACTGCTATTAATTTGACGAAAGAAGACATCCTTTATAGTTGAAGTGTTACTAATTTCGATGAAAGAAGACACATATAGGTTGGGTTTTGGTCTTCCGCCTGGAACAGAATCGTTGAACAATAACACACTTACAATTTTCTTCTGTTTCCTTCATACATGTGTCATGACTGGAGTTATAACTGTCCCATTTTCGCCACCTTCGTATCTTTAGTTCTTTACAAACATAACAATATCTTCTAATCAAACAAAGAAAAAAAAAATCATAATATTTTTTAGGAGATTTAACCCTTCTATAGGAATAGAAGAGTTTAAAAGAAAAAAAAATTATTTTGATTTTTTATTTAAAAATTTTTAAAATAAAAAATAAAATTAACGATTATTAAGTAACTTTCTTTATTTTTATTTTTTATTTTTATAAATATTATATAATTCTCTGATTTTAAAATAAAAAATTAATCTTTTTTCCTTCATACTTATTTATTTAAATATATCTTAAGAGTTTATTTTAAAAAAATAAAAAATTATAATTATTAATTAAAAAATTAATTATAAAATATATGTATATATATAATATATTATAAAATTATTAAAATTTACTCTCTCAATTAAAATTAAGAAACAATTATAAATGCAAATATCGTTGATTGTGAGTAATGCAAATATCGCATGCCAAAACCTTAATTAAAATTAAAAGACAATTATAACTATAAAAATAAATTATAAAATAATCAAAATTATAAAATCATTTGATTTTTTTTTTCCTTGATATTTTCCTTCACCTTTCCTCCATCTTCCCCTCTTCAGTCCCGCGCCGTCCCTCTCTCTCTATATATTCCGCCATATTCAATTTCCTGATCTCCCTCTTCTCTCCTTCACAAACCCGACAATGGCGTGTCCAACATTTTCCCTTTCTCGCCTTCTGGGTCTTCTTTCACTATCGATGACGCTAATCTCGCCGGCGATTTCACTCACCTGCACCACCCAGAAGTTCAACAACAACCACCTTTATTCCAAGTGCGTGGACCTCCCCGCGCTCAACTCCTTCCTCCATTGGACCCACGATTCCTCGAATTCTTCTCTATCCGTAGCCTTCATAGCCACGCCGGCGAGGCCCGGAGGATGGGTTTCGTGGGCCATCAACCCTACGGGCACCGGCATGGCCGGAGCTCAGTCTCTGGTTGCCTTCAAAAACGACGGCGTATTGACGGTGAAGACGTTCGACCTCAGGTCCTACAGTGCCATTGTCCCGGGGAAGCTCTCGTTCGATGTTTGGGACTTGAGGGCGCAGGAATCCGACGGGGTCATGAGGATCTTCGCGAAGGTGAAGGTGCCGGAGAAGGCGGAGACTTGGAACCAGGTGTGGCAGGTGGGGCCCTCCGCCACCGGCGGGAGGCCGGATAGGCATGATTTTGCCGGCGGCGAATCTGAATTCGAAGGGGACCCTGAGCTTGAACGGAGGGCAGAGTCCCAGCAGTGGTGGGGTGGACTCAAGGACAAAGAAGAAGAATGTGAGTTCCAGTTTACATAACTTTTGCTTTTTTGAATGGGTGTTTGTTATTTTCTCATTTCATTGATGGGAGTGAATTTTGCCGGTTAGAAATGCAAAAAAGCCTGCAACTATGTTCGGGGTTTTTCATGAACCTACTACAAACATGTATCTTATCCCTAGTTTATAATTTTTACTTTATTTGATTGATTGCTTTTGGTTTAAAGTGTATAATATATGGTTATCTAGAGCTCTTTAACAAAGTGTTAATTCAATAATTTGTGATTTTCTTGAATGACAGATTCATGGAGTGCTAAATGCTGTGAGTTGGGGTGTGCTATTTCCCCTTGGAGGGATCATAGCAAGGTATCTGAGGACTTTCCCTTCTGCAGATCCAGCATGGTTCTATCTTCATGCTTCTTGCCAGGTTTCTGCTTATATCATCGGGGTTGCTGGCTGGGGAACTGGCCTCGAGCTCGGAAGCGAATCAAAGGGGATTCAACACGGTGGTCATCGCAATATTGGAATTGCCCTCTTTTGTCTTGCCACAGTACAGGTAAACCGCGTCCATTCTACTATTTTTTTTTTCAATTGTAGTCTAATAGATTTTTTTTAAATTCAAAATCAAAGAAATAATGAGAAAAATGACTAATTTTCAGACAAATTTTTGGGTAGGCATGCGCTTATACAGCCGCTTTATTCAACAGTTGACATACATGATCAGTTCTCTAAAGAATGATATGTATTTATAACATTATTTACAAAATTTTACACATGTCAATTATTAAATGCATTGACTAAGTAGACACATGCACACATGCTTACTTAAATCCAACTTCCCATGTTTGAAGGTATGAGTTTTAGAATTAGAGTAGTATTACCATCTGCTTAATCTATTTTTCAGCTGCTTAGGGAACTATAGAAGAAGCTTAACAATATTAACTATTACAGCCTCCATATTTGGATTTGCAGATATTCGCATTGTTCTTGAGGCCAAAAAAGGATCACAAATATCGATATATCTGGAATATCTATCATCATGGCATTGGTTACACGATAATTGTCCTGGGAATTATTAACATATTCAGGGGCTTTGACATCTTGAGTCCTGAGAAGAAATGGAAATCAGCTTACATTGTGGTTATTTCTGCACTGGGTGCCATTGCCTTCTTGTTGGAAGTGATCACTTGGGTTGTTGTCTTGAGGAGAAAGTCCAGCAAGTCCACCAAGCCTTATGCTGGATACAACAATGGACAAAGCAGGCAACAGCCCCATAACATGTAGTCAAGCAACCACAGTTGTCCTGGCCCCTCATAGCAGACTCACTGGATTTGATGTTATGTGCATATAATCTACTTTTTCCTCCTATTTATTATATATTTTTGTATAATGCTTGGTTTCACAGTGATTCTATTGTATATACATACATCATTGGTTTTAAATTATATATTGTTGTTATGTGATTTTTTGTAATCTCAATGCAACTATAATTACGGTCACATTAACCGTATTTTTATGTAATTATTCATTTGTTCTACAATCATAATATAATAACAACTGCAAGTGTAATTGCAACCCTAACGTACACATTTTTCATTCTCTGTAATTAGGTTATTCGTTAAACTTCTATATGCTTGCGTATTGAAACTACTACACTACAGGGACTGATGGTGTTTTCTTTATTTGTGTCTGTACCTTACTCCTTTAGGATACAGTTATTGCAATTACGCATCTAGTTCCAAGTCTGGGAAGCAGTGTTTGATTTTTTTTTTGTGTAAAATAATTTAGGTTAAAAAAAAAAATTCGTTTCAATCTAAGGTCAGAGGCTTACTAAACACTTATAGGTGTATCTGTAAGTTGAAAAACTCAAAAATTGAATCCACGTCATGATGATGAAGTATGAGCCGAAGACAAATAAGATGAATCAAACTTGGTTGAATGTTAGTAACAAGCAAAGAATTTTTTGGTAGGGACTAGGCCTAATAACAATGAACTTATGTTGCTAAATTTCACAGGACCCTTTTTGCAAACGGAGTGCGATGCAGTTCCGTACCTTGTTCAATTATGCAGGCAAACCAGAGCACAGCTAATTGTCGCTTTTTTATGTCAACTGCATGTGATGCTCATCAACTGCTTGGGAAGGTTCCAAAATGGGAATATGGCAGCCAACTGGGTGATATAATATCCTGCTTCTGTGGTACGAATTGATGTGTGCTAACGTTTATTGACTTACCGGCTCTAGAAGCGATACATAGAATCTGACCATTATGATTATTTGCAGATCAAAGTTTCTACACCATTTTTATATTATTAATCATGTATAAATTTATAACTTGTATAAGAATTATGTACAAAAATATTGTTCAAATAGCAGAATTGTGGATTATAATTGTTATTTGCATATCAAAATTCTCACATTATTTTTATATTATTTAATTATATCTAAATTTACAGTTAAATATGTATATTAAATGATTAAGCAGATTAAGAATCAATTACATTTACACATAAGTAATCGATATAAAAATAATATATAAAAAAAAGCATGTTCAAATATCAGATAACTCGTGATGCTAATATGACAAATCCAATCATAAGTAATGCAATAATTTAGGATACTCATTACACTAAAGGGATCATAATGTGCAGTGAAAAAAGCGACGTCTCTATTTACCTAAAGCCATTTGCCAACTAATCCTTGGGAAATTTCTTGAAGTTGTCTCAAGTGATGAAAAGGTAGAAAGACTCCATTGGCTTGGTGAGATTTTGAGGGAATCCACTTTTAGTTAATTGGCAGAAAAATTCACTTTTTCTTAACGTTACTTACAGAATCTTATTTTATGGAGTAAATTTTTAATTTAATTTTTTAAAGATTGAGTTGATATTATTTTAATTTTTTAAATAATATTAATATTAATTTAATTATTAAATTATAAAATATAATATTATTTTAATTTATTAAAAAAATTAATATTAATTTATTTTTTAATTATTAAAAATTAATCTTTTAATTATATAAAATTAATATTAAATTAAAAAATAAAATTAATATTAATTTATTTTTTAATTATTAAAAATTAATCTCTCAATTATATAAAATTAATATTAAATTAAAAGATAAAATTAATATTAATATTTTAAAAAATTAAATTAAGGATTTACTCTATGTTATCTGAGCCATTTTTTATTCTTTAGTGCCCTTAAAGTTAGGGTATCTTATGGCATGCAACTATGCAAGTTCCTAGTGCCTTTCTCCCCACAACTTCTGCTTTCACTTCCATTATTCCCTTCCATTATTCCTGCATTTGTTGCTTTTATTGCAATCATAGCTTCGTGTTACGAGATTCCCACATGAGGTGATGTGAAGCATGCATGGGGTTCTTCACCCTCATAGATGTCTCCCCTTTGCAAGGACAGTTGTTATGTCTTCTCACTTAAAAAAAAAAACATGGCATTAGGTTATTAAAGAAAAAGAAATCACCAACAAGATGGATTTCAATTTGCTTTGAACAGAATATTATTTAACCCCTTTTGTTTGTAGTATTCAGCCTTAACTTTAGGCGAGAAAATGCTTCTTTGAACCCCGTTTATTCCACACATTTTTTTCACAATATATTAAATAAATGATAACACCAAAAGATTTAACGGTAACAAAGTGGGTATGACAATAAGTGTACCATAATTATATATTTAGTTTTGATTAATTTTTTTTGAAAGCTTTTTCACTAAAATAAGATTTTGATTAAAAATTATTTTAAATACAACCATCATACACAATTATTAATTAACAAGCATAGCTATTAACAAGTATAGACGTGATTTCATCCAAGTTAACAAGAAAAATGTTTAGAGAATCTCGAGTTATGACTATAAAAACTGTGGAGAGAGCATTATTTTTGACATTATTATAATTAGATTAAATTCTTTATATAGGCAGCTTATCTCAAATAAGGCTCTAGTACTTTATCATGTAAACTTCTTTCAACTTATTCAAATTGGATAAGCTGTTTTAATAATCATATTTAAATATACCAAATATGTTAGGTTATGCTTGATTGGTAAGTAGATAGAAAATTAGTAAGTGAAAATTTTGAAATGAATTTTTTAATTTATTTAATTTAACGAAATGGTGAGATAGTTGAAAGTGGAGTATAAGCTTTATATAAATTTCACTTGATAAATTTTGACCACTTTTAATAGCACGAAAATAAGTTCAAACTATATTTTCATATTCTATCAAACAACATTGAATATAAATCAAAATATTAATTCATATCTTTGAATCTTTCTTTATTTTCTGTCTTCCTATTTTTTGCTGCTCAAATAAGCATAAGTTGCTTTATCATATTGAATTCATGATTATGTTAAACTGGATAAGCAAAATTAAATATATCCAAAGGAGACTTTGACTGAGGCATGGCTCCCATTTTGATTGAACAGGAAGAAAGGTTGCTAGGTTCGTAATTGTTTACCGTTAGGGCCAAGACTTGGAATTAAATTCAAAACACACAAGAGAGAGGGAAACGGAGAACTTATAAAGGACAGCTTTACAAGCAAAGAAATATTATAATAAGAGTAAGTGTTTATTTTGATTCTAAAAAAATACATACGACATTATATTATTTTTATATTTATATATGATAATAAATTAATTTTTTAATAAAAATTAATGTCATTAATTTTTTAAAATTATTTAAATATTAATTTAAAAATTAATTTAATGTCATAAATTAATATGTATAAATTAATTTAATATATTTATAAATAAAAGGCTAGGTATATATGTTTTTTAAGTACAAAAATCAACGTTTACTCGTAAAATAACTTGGAAGAAGAGAAGACTAGAAGGTGTTCAGTGGGTGGGATCCTCATAGCTTTGATAGCTAGGTTGGTAGGTGTTAAGTGACTTCCGAGTTCTGACCAAAAAGCGGCTTGCATAATTATTAAAAGAATAAATCATTGTATTGGTGTTAAACAAATTTCATTAATTTTAAAAAAAAATTAGTTTTATTTAATTTTAAATAAATTATTCTGTTATTTAAAATAATTTTTAAAAAATTTAAAAATCAACATATTAGTTTATAAATAAAAATTAATTTTAATAATAAAATCATTTATTAAAGATCATAATAAAATTTAATTTTTTTAAAAATTAATATAAAGTGAATAAAATTTTAGAGGAATTAATTTAATAATTTATTATTGTTAAAACTTAACCCACACTGATAAGTTCAATCCCTGCGTTTCCATTTTAAAAATGGATTACTACGCATTAGTCATTATGACCTTTGACCCACCTCTTGCCCACGTGACATTCCTTGATTCCATGTACTTATTGTATTTTTTTAATTACATTTTTTATATTTTAAATTAAAATAAAGTTTATTATTAGAGGATTCTTTTTTTTTTTTGATCTGATAATAGAGGAACTTGTGAGGCGTGATATTGTAAAAATAAATGAAGATATGGATGGCTCAACATCATTGGTCCAAATAAACAAATGTGCCAAGTATGTGAAGATTGCACATATGCATATGTGCAAGTATCATTTCTGTATACGGATGTATTTATTTATTTATTTATTCATTTTTATATAAGAGGCACAGAGATAAAGCAATCAAGCATGTGAACTTTTTCTTTTCTTTTTTTTTTTTTGGTGACATCAAGCTTGTGAACTTAGTTGACCGTTAGTATTGACTTAACGAATTTATATATATAATGGGAATATTTTTCTTTAATTAAAGTTTGAAACACCTAAGTATTGGGGAATTCATAAAAAAAGAAAACTTCTATAACAATATTATATTGGCGAAGTTTGTTATGTTAAATACCTTATGTGTAAACTTTTTTTTGGAACACCGCATACATGTGAAATGAATATAAATAATTTTGAATATATAGCTCAAACGACAAGAGTGACATGAATTTTAGGTAGATCAAGCATTCAAAACCTAGAATTGCACCTGAGGTAGGTCACATGTTTCTCATGGAAAGAACAATTCATTCTCAGATAAGTTAGAAGTCTAAGATCAAATCAAATTAGACTTGCTGTAATCTTAATTATCAAGATAAACATCATTATATGCAAAGTGAAGACATTTAGAAGCACAAAGCTTGAGAAAGTAGGATGAGTAAAGTTAAGTTGAGCACGGTCAAATTGATCATGGTCAATACTCTACTCTTCTCAACTTTACGTTGAGGCTAATTGTAATTTCATCTTGACACATTCACAAACTGTCCACAATGGTTAGTTTCACTTCAACATGCCAAGAACACTTTGAGAACTACAACGATCACATTTCTACATCTATAAGGGTTCAAGATTGAAGATTCAAGGATTGGATGAACTGAGACTCAACAAAACAGTGAACTTGCTTACAATCTTTTCGAGTCTGATAATCTTTGCCTACCCGTGCTGTTGATAGAATCTTTATAATGTAGGTGTTAGCCCAAGCTCAAATATTATGCATCCACTCCTTAAGTGATTTCAAAAGTTCCTCATCACTTTTAATAAATTAGTTACTGTAATCTTTTAAAATTAAGTATGTGAGTTTGTGAGTTTTATTAGTCACGTTAAATCTTTTCTTTTCTAGCCCGAAAAGGTTGGTGTAAAGTAAAATATACTTATATCTTAGCCTTAGAGAAATTAGTATGAATCAAACAATACTCTAAATAGTAAAAATTTCAACGTAGATTAGACATAACTCACGTGGTTTAGGGATAAAAAAGGATAGACTCTTTGTGTTAAGCTTCTTCTTCCTTTATCTTTGTTTATTTCACTTACTTGGGGTGTTTTGCATATACTTAAACATTTTCACAACTGAACTATCTTATAACTAAGAATCATTCTTAAGTGACAAACTTTTCTTAATCTTCCGCTACTCATTATCTTAAAGAAAAGTTTTTTAAGTGTTTTCATTGAAAGATTTTTCTTTTGTGAAACCATATGTTTTAGAACTTATATAAACCGCTAACTTAGCCTCCTAAGTTATTTCTGTTATACTTTTGATTAAGGTAACTCTTCTCAATTCATTATTGTATCTTCTCAAGTATTTAACTGTGCTTATTTACCCTTCTCAACTTCAAGTCTTAGAACTTAAGAAGATTACACTCAACTGTAGAGAAATTCAAAAGTTTCTAGAGCATAAGTTAACCACGCTTCTCTTACTTTTGCCAACTTTAGTTGGTATAAGAGGTCAGCCTTTGGTTGAGCCCCTGCCCTTGTAAGAGGAAAACAAATTCAAAAAGGATGGCAAACCAAAGAGGAAGCACTTACATTCTAAAGGAACTTCAACAAATTTTTTTAGCTGTGGGTTTAGAAACCCTTAATTTTTTTAAAAATTTAGCTATAGAGATTTAGTAGAAAAATAAGAAAATTTGTGGGCGTAATGTGAAAAATATAGACTACATTTCTTAAATGTTGTTTATTAAAATTATAAGAACAATGTGTACTACGCGTTGCCTCTTATGCATAAAAGCATACCCACTCAAAATATAAGTTGGCAATGCTTATAAAGCATGCTCTTTATAATGTATAGGCACGCATTATAAGTGTTGCCTAAACTCAAAAGCCCTTCTCCAAATGCCACCACCAAAGAAGCGTTACCTATAAAGACTTCAGGCAACTTGCTAAAACAAAAGTGTGGCCATATATAGGCCAAATTTGTTATAGTAAAATTCTCAATTTGATCTTAGCACAAAGATATATATTTTTATTCTAATAATAATAACACACATATCTCTTTCATTTAACAGAAATGAAAAAAAAATAACAATTATTTCTTTTAATGATAGAATAGTAAAAATAACATAAGTGGCATTACAAATATGTTGTAACAAGCTATATATTACTGCAGTTTAAGAGAATTGTCGTAATATTACCGCTGTAAATTACCAATTTTGTTTTATTTTTGCATTTTAGCTTACTTAATTAAACTTACTGGAAGCTTAATTAAGAGGCCTTATTTATTTATTTATTTTTTGTTGGAAGAGGCTTTATATTTTGATTATTTAAGAATTTAACTTAGTTTTTTTGTCGTTGGATAATTTAACTCAACTTTAGATGCAAGAAATATCTCGCGTTTTATCCTCCATATGACCACAGTGTTCTCTGTAGAGAAGGAGGAGGAGGCGAAATCAAATGAATCCATTTTTGAATAGGAGTGCAGATTCACATGTTAACTTGAACCAAGTTATAGGACAAAAAACTGTGCAAATAATACTATATAGAGTTTAAGACAAAAATATTATTTACATGTGATATCAGTAAATATATAAAATTTAAACATATAGAAACTGTTGAAAGAAGTAAGGATCACACAAACCCTTAGTTTTGAGAGAATAAGTCAGTGAAAATACACTGCCTTCTGTATCGAATTTTATAATACTTGTGTACAATAAAAAATGAAATAATGTAATGATCCTATTACATAATCTACTTGATTCTAACATGATCCTAATTGATTATTTACATATTCTGACAATTCTAATTGATTCTAATGGATTCTTTACATATTTTGATAATCCTAATTGATTCTAACACTCCCCCTCAAGCTGGAGCATATAAATCATATGCACCAAGCTTGTTACAAATATAACTAATTCGAGGACCTCTTAGAAACTTTGTGAATACATCTGCTAATTGATCATTTGAATTGATAAAGTTAGTGGCGATGCATCCAGATAAAATCTTTTCTCGGATAAAGTAGCAGTCCACTTCTATATGTTTGGTCCTTTCATGAAATACTGGATTTGAGGCAATGTGCAGAGCTGCTTGATTATCACAAATCAGTTGCATTTGCTTAACATCTCTAGATTTTAACTCTTGAAGCAATTGTTTTAGCCATATAAGTTCACATGTTGCCAATGCCATATCTCGATATTCTGCTTCTGCACTTGACCTTGTAACAACATCTTGTTTCTTACTTTTCCAAGATACCAAGTTGCTTCCAATCATTACGCAATAACCTGTGGTAGAACGTCTATCTGAGGAAGAGCCAGCCCAGTCTGCATTTGTGAAACCAATGATCTGAGTATGTCTTTTGTCTTCATAGAGAAGGCCTTAACCTGGTGCTCCTTTGATATACCTGAGTATTCTAATCGCAGCATCCCAATGACTATCACAAGGAGCTTGTAGAAATTGACTAACTACACTTACAGCAAAGGAGATGTCTGGTCGAGTGATGGTAAGGTAGTTTAGTTTACCAACAAGTCTTCGATATCTTCCTGGATCCGACAAGGGCTCCTCTTGTCCTGGTAGAAGCTTGATGTTTGGATCCATAGGAGTATCTACAGTTCGACAATCTGTCATGCCAGTTTCCTCTAAAATATCAAGGGCATACTTTTTTTGAGAAATAGCAACACCAGTAGAGGATTGAGCGACCTCAATACCAATAAAATATTTAAGGCGACCTGAGTCCTTGGTCTGAAAATGACGAAAGAGGTGCTATTTTAGTTTATTGATACCGTCTTGATTGTCACCTGTGATGACAATATCATCTACATATACCACTAGAAAGATACTCTGATGTTGAGGAGAATGGTGGTAAAAAACAGAATGATCTGCCTCACTGCGAATCAAGCCAAATTGCTGAATGACTGTACTGAACCGTCCAAACCATGCCCGCGGAGACTGCTTCAACCCATAAATGGAACGACGTAAACGACAAACTAATTCGGACTCTCCCTGAGCAATAAAACCAGGAGGTTGCTCCATGTAAATCTCTTCAGCAAGTTTCACCATGTAAGAAGGCATTCTTAATATCAAGTTGGAATAGAAGCCAATGTCGCATGGCAGCCATGGATAGAAGAAGCCGAACAGAAGCAATTTTGACAACAGGTGAGAATGTATCACCGTAATCTAAACTATATATCTGAGTATATCCCTTGGCTACTAGGCGAGCTTTTAAATGGTCAATCTGTCCATCAGGGCCAACTTTCATAGCATACACCCATCGACACCCAACTGTGGACTTACCCTTAGGTAACGGAACTAACTCCCAAGTGTCACTAGAGTGTAAGGCTTGCATTTCATCAACCATAGCCTGTCGCCACCCTGGATGGGATAGTGCCTCACCTGTAGTCTTAGGAATGGAAACAGAGGACAAGGAGGTGACAAAAGAAAAATATGGAGAGGACAAACAGTGATAGCTTAAAAAGGTATAAATAGGATGAAGATTACGAGTAGAACGAATACCTTTGCAAATGGCAACTGGTGGACTAGCGGGAGACAGGACCTGGAGCGGTTAAGGTGCTGGGTCAGGGCTAGAGTCCATTGGTACCACCATGGAAGTATCTTGAAGTGGAGGAAAAGAAGTGGCTTCAGTAGGAGGTCCAAGTAAAGGAACAGGAAGAACATCAGACACTAAAGAACACTCAGTAGGAGAAGAGGAGAAAAATGGTGACTCCTCAAAGAAGGTGACATCAGCTGAGGTGATATATCAGTTACTGTCTGGGTAAAAGCACCTGTATCCTTTCTGTAGACGAGAATAGCCGAGAAAGACACACTTAAGAGATTTTGCTTGAAGTTTGTCCTGTCCAGGAGTTAGATTATGAACAAAACAAGTGCAACAAAAAACACAAGGTGGAATATAATACAATGGTTGAGACGGAAACAGAATAGATGAAGGAATTTGATTATTTAAAACAGAGGAAGGCATGCGATTAATCAAATAGCAAGCAGTGAGAACTACATCACCCCAAAATCGGAGAGGGACGTGATTATGAATAAGTAAAGTTCGTGCTGTTTCAATGAGATGACGATTCTTAAACTCAGCAATACCATTTTGTTGTGGAGTGTGAGCACAAGAGAACCGGTGAAGAATACCCTGTGAAGCCATAAAAGAGGTAAAAGAAGAAGAAAAATATTCACGAGCATTATCACTACGTAAAATGTGAATAGAAGTATTAAATTGATTGCGAATTTCAGCACAGAAAGATTGAAAAACAGAAAAGATCTCAGCATGACTCTTTATTAAAAATAACCAAGTGCATCGGGAAAAGTCATCAATAAAAGTTACAAAATACTGATATCTCATAGTTGTGGGAACACGACTAGGACCCCCAAACATCCGCATGCACTAAATCAAAAGGGGACACAGACCGATTATTGACACTTTTAGGAAACGAAGTGCGAACATGTTTCCCAAGTTAACAAGACTCACAAGCTAAAGATGATAAAGACGATAATGTAGGAACCATGCAATGAAGTTTGGAGATACTAGGATGACCAAGGCGACTGTGGAGGAGAGAAGGAGAAACAACAGAAGTAAAGGCAGTAGGTGATGAAGGTATGGTAAGATGGTAAAGCCCGTGAGACTCACGCCCTTCGCCAATCATCCGTCCCGTATCCTGGTCCTGCACATGAACAGAATTATTAGTGAAGGTAACAGAACAATGAAGAGAGCTGGTTAATTTACTGATAGAGATAAGATTGAAAGGACAACCCGAAACATAAAGGACAGAATCAAGAGTTAGAGAGGATAGAGGATAAATTTGACCAAAACCTTTAGCCATAGTTTTAGAACCATTGGCTAAGGTAACCATAGGGAGGGAAGTTGAATGACAAAGATGAGAGAAAAGACTAATGTTACCAGATATGTGATCAGAGGCACCAGAATCCAAAATCCATGGACCAAGAGAAGAATGGGTGAGGCAAGCAACAGAATTACCAGTCAGAGAAGCGGAGGCAGAGGTCGATGATTGAGCAGCCTGATACGCTAGATAACCCTCATAGGCAGCAGTTGGGATAGTGACAGTGGGCACGTCCGAAGAGTCAGATGTCGAAATAGAAGAGTCTGACTGAGCAATATTAGTTGTGCGAGGAGGTTTCCCATGAAGTTTGAAGCAACGTTCACAAGTGTGGCCAAAGCTTGTGGCAATAAGTGCACCGTGGACGTTGACCTTTGCCACGACCATGAGACCCAGAACTGGCAGCAGCAATGGTGGACGGAGAAGCTAGAACAAAGGAGTCACCAATAGGTGCAGCTGGAGCAGGGATAGACTGAGTAACTCAAAGTAGCCGAGCAAAGACATCCTCCATAGAGGGAATAGAAGCACTAGCCAACAATTATTGGCGAACAGAGTCGAGGTCAGGAGGCAAACCAGCTAATGTGAGAAGTATGAACAACTTGTCATAATTGGTCTCTTGCGTTGCAATATCAGCAGTGATAGAGAGAAGTTCAGTGAACTTGGTACGAACACTCTGAATATGACCCAAATAGTTGGACATTGATTGATCTTGTTTGTGAATATTAAGCGTATCAGAAATAACACCATAGAAGTGTTGAATATCATTAGTGTACAACAATTTGGCTTTAGTCCACACCTCATGACAAGTCTGATACGGTCGAAAAAAGAGGAAGAATCTCACGATCAATGTTATTCCAAAGGAGACTACAAAGTTGAGCATCAATTGCCTCCCAAGTATTTCGATCAGCCGCAAGAATATCAGATGCTTTCTTTGTGAGATGATCAGAAAATCTTTGACCTTTAAACCAGAGTTCAATTGCTGTAGCCTAATGCAGATAGTTGGAACCATTAAGTGGTTTAATAGTGATGATGGGAGATCCCGGTATTACAGAACTGAAAATACTCGACTTTCCAGTTAATAAAGGAGTACCAGAGGTGGACATGATGGGTACAGAACTGCAAGAAACCCAAAAAACACAAACTTGAGTGGAAAGCGGAAGACCTAAGAAAAATTACGACATGGTCGCGGAGGCGGGGAAGCCAAACACCCACTGGAAGATCACGAACCACGTGGATAGGACTGGATCTGACCGGAAAACACACAGAGAAGTGTTCGGCAGAAACGGCAGCCGGAAAGACGACCAAACGCGCTCGCACGCGCACAGAAAACAGGGACTGGACGGATTCCGGTGATCGGCGCGTGGCGGCGCGTCGGAGCTCCGATGACGGCACGGCTCTGGGGATGAGACGGGTTCGGAGAGAGGCACAGCATGGTCAGGTTGGTTGCCGAAGAAACACATCTCAGATGCACAGATCTGAGATGGAAACCGCAGGAAGAGAGAGAAAAAAATAGGGCTGACGGCACGGAAGCGAAAAAAATTTTAGGTTTCTGTTCCTAGACTCTGGATACCATGTTGAAAGAAGGAAGGATCACAGAAACCCTTAGTTTTGAGAGAATAAGTCAGTAAAAATACACTACCCTCTGTATCGGATTTTATAATACTTGTGTACAATAAAAAAAAAATGTAATAATCCTATTACATAATTTACTTGATTCTAACATGATCCTAATTGATTATTTACATATTCTGACAATCTTAATTGATTCTAACGGATTCTTTACATATTCTGATAATCCTAATTGATTTTAACAGAAACATTCAGATAAATTTAAAGAAGTTTTAAATAATTTTAATATGGAACTAATTAAAATAATTTTAATTTTAATTAATTATTAGTATAAAATATTTTATACTATTATCTAATTAAGAGTTGATAAATTATTAAAAAATTTATTATAACAATAATTATTTAAAAAATTAAATATGTAATTAAATGATAATATAAAAAATTTAATAATAATAATGTATCAAAATTAAATTTAATTAAAATCTAATATTAGAGAATATAAATGTGAGAAGAAATGGATCAATTAAAGATTGCAAAAATTATTAATAGTTAAAAAAATTTGATAATTTTGTTTGCTCATGTGAGGTGGGTCCATCATACGCCACGTCACGATAATGCTAGCATGATTATATAAACAAAAAGAAAACACTTTTCTTTTTTAGCAAAAGAGGAAAATGGGGCCCCTGACATCATTACTCCGTCACTGTTGAATCACATTTGATTGCTACTTCATTGATGCTAATGTTATTAATATCCCCATCAAGGCATCAACCTCAAGTGGACCAGAAATGTCTTGGTTCGGTTCAGCCACAAACACGCGTACTTACTACCTTGTTTTCATTGTGGTCCTATGTTTTTGTCTATTTTGTTGAACCACACTAACCTAATTGTTGAGACTCTTTGCTATATCTAGTGTTTTCGTTGATGTATAATATTGAACATACTCTCATATGATAGGGATCGTTACTTTGTATTATATGATTCATTACCAGAAACTTAGGATATGCTTATTGAAAGCATTGATTACTATGATTACAAAATCAGTTCATTTAAGTGGGATGCTAACGTGACATTTAAAAGTAAAAAATTAGGTTCAAATCTCTTTCTTCGAGCTAAATGCTAGTTCCCCGACGACTAGGTAAACAATTCATTTTAAGTGAATGAGGATACCATTTTTCTTTATTTTAGGGACATTCTAGATCGAATCTAACCTGGTGGTTCGGCCTGGACTTGAATAATCGAGTGGGGTAAAACTTATTTTCAATGAAAAATTGAGCCGGGTCTAAGTCTAAAAAATAAGACCTAGCATATTTTCAAGCTAGGTTCAGACTTTGAAATTCATGTAAACATTGTCATATTATAACTTAAATATTAAAAAATTATTTTAAATTTTTTACTTTTAAAAACTAAAATTTTATAATTTAATTTATTAATTAAATATGTTAAAATATAAATTATATCTAAATTTTAGGCCAACCCAATCCTAGTCCTGTTCAAGCCACATATAAATCCAAATATAATTGAGTTTATTTGGATTTAAAATTATGTCTGGATTAAGAAAATTGACCTAATTAAAATATTGGGTCAAGTTCGGTATGGTCAAATCTAATGCAGCCATGAGTACCTCTACTTTGTTCTCATATATAGAGATAATCGCATGTCCCAATTATCTATTTTAAGCTGATTCTTCTTGCAAAATAATTGTTACAAAATGAACGAGCATTCAATTTCAGTTTGCAAAATTTTGTTCATAACAAGGGATAAGAACCAAGTCAGCAAATTAGTAAGTTAGAAATCCTATTAAACATCACAGTTGAAGTCTAGTGGTTTGATCTGGAAGCTCTTAGACAGCAGACCAACTGTTCAAACCTAAAACACATATTATCACATGAGAAGATGTGCATTAAAATATTCAGAAAATTGTGAATAATATTTAAAACTTTAACCAATCCATTTATGATAAGTTTCTAATGGTACCTCTTTAAATACCACACTGTTTGCAGCTGTAGTTGGATGCATATCATCCTCACAAATTAAGATTTTCAATCTTTTCCTACTTTGATCCTGGAGAGTGGACACTGCGCATGCGTTATATATAGTTGATCGTGACCTAAAATTAGTCTCCGTAGATATAAGCCAACATGGGGAAGTGACTTTCATGGAGACAGAAGAAAAGGGAAATAAGTCTTGGGCGTAAGTGGGGGCTGCTCTTCCACTTTCTTAATTCTTAGACTTTCTCTTCTAACTTTTAAGCGAGTGTCTAGGTTAGTTTATTTTATTGGTTAAATAATTTATATTCAAAATTTTATTGAAATTTTAAAAAAAAAAAAAAATTTAAAATTATTTTATTACCAAACAAGCACCAAATGGAATAGGCTACACAGGCTAGTGATAAATACGAAGGGATTCATTTCAGCAGCAGAGTTGCAATCTCTACTCCCCTGCGTTGTAGTTTTATCTGCAGAATTCCCAAGAACTCATCTGATTGTTCTTCATTCCTAGGTTTCGTTTCGTGGGTTTCAAATTTCAAGTACGTTTTGTCGAGTACTCATTGTTAAAAATTGAATAAACTTGATACATGCATTTCATTAATTACAATTCATGTATTTGCATATATATATATATATATATATATATTATATATATATATATATATATATCTATTTAAATACCATTAATGTATCTTTATATTCATATATTTGTAGGTTTAAAATATTTATCTATTTATGTACTCATTAATAGGTATATTAAATATTTTCAATTTAATTTTATTGTAAGATGTTGTCAAAAGATATTATATCTATCTATAAATAATCTTGTGTTTGTGTAATTTAAGTAAGTAAATAATATCTATTTAAAATGAGTTTCATTACAATATTTAAGTGTTTCTTTTTATATTATTTTCTTCACTAATGGGCATTCACTTAAATGCTAATGGACTTTCTTAGAGAGGATTACAGATTGGGTTTGATTTGAACGAGACATTACAGATTGGGTTTGATTTGAACGAGACATTGAATGGGGTGGGGTCTTTCTTACTCTCAAGTCAGTACCAAATTGGTGTGTATTGATCCTATTGGAGGAAGTGGTTAGACTTCCTCGCTAAGTATCCAAAACTTCATGACAACGTTGAGTTTGAGCAAGTTACCTATTACGTTCTTTCTCTTTCTCCTTTCTTTAATTATTTTGGAGGTTTGGATTATTCATAATAGAAGAAACATCCTTGCAAATCTCCTCCCTATTTTGAGGTAGGCGGAACAGTTTTTGACGAAGACTTTATATCACAGCCAAAATAAATACTTTTTAAGTTTTTTAATATATGGTATAAAATAAAATCAGATAATATAATATTTAATAATATAAAATTTAATAATATAATATAAAATAAAATAAAATTTAATAATATAAAATTTAACTATAAAAAAAATACGAGGATCAATATTATAATTAATTTAATATTAAAATATTATATTTTTATTTAATTAATATAAAATAATTTTATTAAATTTTATTAAACTACTTTAAATATAATTAATTTATCTTATAATTATTAAATAAAAATAAATAAATTAAATAATTTTATTTTATCATATTAAATACATAATAAAAATAAATATATAATATATTCTTATACCATATATTAAACAAGATATTAAGTTCCAAACGACTTAATAGGTCAGTCGAAGTCAACAAAAGTTGCCGATGTCTTTCTAGTTTTCACACATATTCATGTCAATGCAGTCAATTTGTATAATAACCTGTTGCTGTCACTATATCTTGTCCCGTGGTGATGCGTCCTCGTAAGAATAATTTTAAATTACAGTTTATAATTATAATTATATTGTGAGTTATAATATTATTATTATAAAAAATTTTATAACTAAAGTGCTATTGCAATTGTGTATCAATTATATTTTTGTATAATTTTTATAATTATAATTGTGATTATAATTTAAAATTATGATTGTAAAACACTCATGTGCTTGAATA
Source organism: Castanospermum australe (assembly GCA_019955255.1). NCBI lineage: Eukaryota > Viridiplantae > Streptophyta > Magnoliopsida > Fabales > Fabaceae > Castanospermum > Castanospermum australe. The sequence goes on along the minus strand of NSJW01000711.1, from coordinate 365,204 downwards.
AGTAGAATAATAATTTAGAAGAACAGTAAATTGAAATTGCTTTAGGTAAAGGGTAGGGACGGTAGCTCTCTATTAATAAGATCGAGTGTGGTTCCTAATAATTAAAGTTAAAAAAAGTACAGACACTTCAAAATAATTATCTTACTAATATCAGACACATGATGTGAATAAGTACTCGTGATTTTATTAGCCTAAATTCATTTTAAATGAAATTGAACATTGCGTAAGGCACATGGAATCAATTCATAATCAATACCATCGAGGTCAAACATGACACAAGGCGCGTAAATTCAATTTTGTTGATCAATGCGATATACATTGAATCTATTGTTCATAGTGACTTTATTTAGTGTCCATCGCAATTTCAATGAAATCAAACAAAATACATCACATAAGATAAATTAAATGAGAAGCTAAAATAAGGATTGCTTCGAAAAGAATAGCAGGACCAAATAGGGGTGTTTTCTTTTTGTTGTTTTATTCTAGTTATTATTTCTTAATTCATTACCCTTTGTTTCACTATTATATTATTATTTATTGTTATTAAGTTCTTTTCTGGTAAGACTAAGATTGCACAATTAACGAGGTCCAGATCGTTACCTAAATTATATAACCATGTTACGACTTGACAAATTTTATCCCTCCCCTTTTGTCATGCTTCATTTTCTTCTACCTTTATGGGAAAAGATAGTAACAAACACAGAATATGCAAATTCGCAGATATATCAATAAATAAATTAGAGTTTAATTTTAATATATTATTAATATAAATTTTTTTATAATATTATTTAATTAAATTTTATTAAATTATTAAAAAAAATTAATTAAGATAATAATTAAATATAAAATCAAACTCTTTTATCTTACGTTTGGAAGGTTATGGAATAAGAATTTGATTTAATTTTATAGTAGTTTTTAAGTTTGAAAACTAATTTTTAAATCAAATCAAATTAATTCAAATTAAATTAAATTAAATTAAATTAATTACATTTTTTTAGGGGTTTCAAATAGAATGTTAATAATTTAGAGATATATAGCTAGATAATAGTATAAAAAAATTATACACAAATAACGAATCAAAATTAAATTTAATAAATTATCTGCGAATTTTTAAACAAAATGAGCTCACACAATCGGTTGTTAGCAATGCAAGAACCCATTCTTACATATCAGCCCAATCCTTTTGGTGTCTACCAACAACCATGTAAATTTGGCCCATTCAATGGGACAGATTTTAATAGAGATCCAAAAGAAGCCCAAAGAGCCGAGATAGGGGCTGAGGTAGTGCACGGAAGGTGGTGGACTTGGGCATGTGTGTGGCTAAGATGGATGTTGGTTTTGCATTTGACGTTTGAGGCTAGGGACTGAGGTCTCTAGTGATGAATAAAAATAATTTGAAGTTAATAGAATTTTGATTTTTAGGTTTTTGTGTCCTTTGGTGTGGTCAATGTTAGTTATGAGATTTGTGAATAATTATTTTATGAGAGTTTTGAAGAATTATTTAATGGGATTTATTGTAATCATGGCAACTTAATTTATGAGAATTATGGAAATTAAGAAAAAAATTATTCTAGATAATGAGAGTTAAAGAATTTATGTAATATGTCTCTTGAACTCTCCTATAATTCCTATAAATATCCTATGTACTTGTAGTTTGTTTTAGTAAGAACTGAATAAAGCTTTTCTCCTATATTTCTCTTCCACTCTATAAAGTGGTATCAAAGCTTGTGAGATTTGAAAGAGATGACAAGTAATATAATGGGATGTGTGCATTCCAATTTTCTCGTCTTATAAAAGACACCTATGATACTTTGTTTCTTCCTATGAAAGCATTGCTAGGACCACAAGATGTTTGGGTGACTCTAGACAATGGTTGCACTCAACCACAAAATGAAGCAACTTTATCTCAAAATGAGAAGGATAACTTGGCAAAGTCAATGAAGAAAGATCAACAAGCCCTCACCCTCATCCATCAAGGTTTAGACCATATGATGTTCAAGAAGGTGAGCAATGCATGCCCCACGAAAGAATCATGGGAGGATTTAAAAATTCCATCCAAGGTGAGGATATGGCCTCTGTTAATATGACGATGAGCTTTTCTCCTTTTTCTTTTTCTCTCTATTCTCGTCGTCCTTCCTTCTTTCGGATTACTCTAATATCTTATTCCCCCCTTTGTTTTCTCTATCTCTTTTAAATAGTCATGTATCACCATCCCCAATTAGCTCTTTTAAGGACTTTCCCCATTTTACCCCAATAAAATAAGGACTTCCCCCATTAATTAAAATGAATCAATATTAACTTTTTCCACAATCAACTTTCAAATATGATTTTTCAATCAATCAATCAATATTAATTCTGCATAGAATCAAATTTTGATTTTCAAATCAATTAGAGTTATATTTTTTTAAAATTAAACTTTAAATTAATTTTTCAATCAATTAGGGTCAATCTTCATTAATTATTTCCTAAATTAGCTTAATTAATTTTTTTTTATCTTAGGAGATTCGGCTTGGGCTTGGACTTACTGAATAGTGCTTATTTAATTGCATCACTCATAGAAATAAAATTTGGTCAAGGGTGTCGGTCTTGATAGGGCCCTCTTAATCGAACAAGGAAAATGGTTTAGCCAGACAATGGGCTTCTTCAATTGGGTCAAATTTAGTGGACTATGGTCAAATGGGTTTTGAATTCGGGCGTAGTTCCAAGTTGCTATTATTGATTTTTTGTTACTTTTAATCAATTTTATTGGTCCGAATAAAATATGGTGTTCACAATCTTGATGTTGGTATTAATTTATTCTCTTATTTTTTTTAAATTTATTTTTAAAAACAAGTAAAAAAATATGGATCATGTACATATTACATGTGATAACATAATTATTTAAATTTAAAAAATATGAATCATTTAATTGCTACAAGTTAATATAGTTTAAGTATTTAATAACTATTTTTTTTTTATTGAAGAGTATATATACAATTCATCCAAAATTGAAGAGTTGTCTTTACATTTTATCCAATTTTTTTATACCCAAGCCTAAGGTCATATATCAATTGCTTCGATCTATAAAAATTATCAAGTAGGGAATTGTCCCTCGGCAAGACGATATCATTGTAACAACAATTAGGAAGGCCAAAACAGACCATATGTTAAGCAATCTAACCAATGCACTTTATTCTTACTTCCACTCATAACCATGCCATAAAGGATATGAGAAATTAGACTCACTTTCCTTGAGTTTCGCATTAATTACACACGATACCCTCTTGATTGTAGCAATATAATGATGTCTCTTATGCGATATTGGGTTAGCAACTATTAGGTTAATGAGCGAAATTACATGTTTACCCTCATTATTAAAAAATCCTAAACATACAAATCCTTTTACCATCTGAGCAATTGAAAAGGGGGAAAAAGATTTTAAAAAAAAACCTAATTTCTACTGTGAGTGAAAGATAGAGTGGAGAGTGAAAGTGCCAAGACCACAATGAAAAGGGATTCGAGTAAGAATCTCGATTCCATTTTCGGTTTCAAATTTTCCTTTGATTTCTTTGTTGATTTCTTGGTTCCATTTTTGGTTTCAAATTTTCATTGCCATTTCATTCCTATTTTTATTGGTAAATGGATTCTTCCTATGTTAGTCAAAGCCCTGGATGCTTTGACATTTTCATGCCTTTTGTTGAGAAAGGTGGAGAACCTAAACAAGTCTGCAATGTTGACCTTGACCGGTATTCATATATGAACATTGTGGATGATGTCTATTTTGGCCATTGAGTGGGGTGTGAAAAAGCAGTGCCATTCGGGCTTTTTCTCCTTGCTTAAGGTTCTAATGAGAGGATACCCATTGAGAATGACTCTGACATTCTCAAAATGTTCGATATCAATAGTAAGTTCATTTGCATTTATGTTTATACTAATAGGGAGAAGTCTACTAATGTTAATGTTAAAAATCCCAAACCTGAGAATGTAGATGTCAAATTTAGTAATCTTATAGTGGCTGAGAATGTAGAGGGTGATACTATAGAGATTGAGAATGTAGAAGGTGATAGTATAGAGTCTCAAAATGTAGAGGGTGATGCTTTTGAACCTAAGAATGTAAAGGTTGATATTGTACTCAGTGAATTTGATGAATAATAGAACCAACGTGGTAAGGATGAAGAAAAAAAGGGTGAGAGTGAACCAGAAGTTGAATATGAAAATGAATCAAATGAGACTTATGTTTTGGAAGAAGAAAATCAAAATGGGAATTCAAGTGATGAATTGAGTGACTTTGAGGAGAGATATGACACTAGGGGATCTCAATTCTAATGAGGATAAGCAAGATATTTACATTGATAGAGGAATGAGAGAAAAACTTTTTGCATGTGAACTTGATGGAAAGGTAAAATGAGAAAGCGGTTTGCTGTTCGTTGATGTGCATGAATTTAGGGAAGTTCTTAAGGATTGTATCATACAAGAAGGGTTTGAGATTATAAGACTTAAAAATGAGAAAGCTAGAATCACAGCTAAGTGTGCTACTGAGCGGTGTTCTTGGCATATCCATGCCTCTCCAACAGTTGATGGGATCACATATAAGATCAAAACATATAATAGAGTTCATACTTGATTAAGAACAACCAAGAACTCAAATGCAACTTCAACATAGATTGCAAAGAAGTTTGAAAGCAAGTTGATTGCTGACCCTAATATAAACTACTCAAGCATGAAAGTTGAATATTGCCTAAAATCATATCCATGCAAGTGTATGTATCGAACAAGTAATATAGTAAAATAAATATTATTTTCACAGAGATTTGTATCTATTCTAATGCTAAGTACTAAAATTGAATTAATCCTAACCTTATTTAAACGAATGATAAAATAGGCAAAAACAAAATTTTAATAAAAATCGAACAAAGAACACATAACAAACTCGAAGGTAGGATTAAAATTAACTTGATGTGACTAAACTTAGGACTATAATATCTTTTAATACTTCACTTGAAACTCTTTAATTTCTTTTTATCTTATTTAATGATTATGAGTTATTAACCTAGGAATCTAATTCTTTCATATGTATTTGCCGATAGTCATATAAAACTATCATTCTTAATCTATCCCCTATATCCCTATGAGAACAAGTACAAGAAGAATGCATTAAGTGCAGGTGCTAATCATGGTTACATATGGTTTATAAGTATATCCCTATCTTACCAATGAATCAATTCATGTAATATCCAAATGCCTTGAACGTAGGTTATTTCATCTATGACTTAAACTAAAATTTCCTTTCTTTAGTTTAATTCAAATTTACCTAATCAATCTAAATGATAACCAATCAATTAGAAGCATTAAGATCAAGGTGAAATAAACAACTTAATTTCATTAAAATAAGAAAGAAGGGAAGAAAAAAAAAGTCCAAATTACATAATGGATCCAATTGTAATCCTAGAATGAAAAACTTAGTTCATAATTGAAAATAGAAACAAGAATAGATAACCAAAGAGTTCCACCATCATGACAACACAAGAAATCAAAGAAAATAATCAAAGAAGAAGAAGAAACTAAAAATTCCAATCCCAATATTCAATCTTCAAACTCTTGGACTTCAAGATCTTAAGTGCTTGAAAGTCTGTCTCCTTGAGAAGAAGTATCCTCTAAAAAGTCTCAAAAGGATATATATCTAGCTCCTTAAGATTATAAGAGTTTAAATCCAATTAAATCACCCATATTGCATTGGTGCCGTGACCTTGAAGTTCTGGAGCCATAACGCCCTCCTCTCAGGAATCATCAATTTCTTTGCAGCGAACTTTTTTTTACTTTTAGACTTGTCGTCTGTTGCTATGCATTCAGAATCAAACATATGATTTCTTGGGGTTGATTAAAACCTTACAAATGCAAGCCTTTGAAGTTCTCTCACTGAAAAAACTATTGTTGAAGAGCTGGCAGAGCTACTTGAATCGTTTGAACCATTAATTCTCCAAATAGCTTGATTGATTCAGTACCAATTGGATGATTCTGTACAAATGTTGAAAGGTTTATACATTTAGACCAGACCAAAGAGGTGATTGGTTCCCGACTGAACTAGTTGAATTAGTCGGTTTGGTTCGATTTTTAGAACAGTATCATATTTGCATAAGTTAAAATATTAAGAGGACAATTCAACTCCCTCTTCTTGTGCATCTTGCCACCTTCACAACATAATTAACCAAATAATTGATCTAAAAATTGTAGATTAAAGAGAGAAACCTAAAACATTATCAGCTCACATTCTAAATTTTCCACAACTTAACCATAACGCCTTGAATCCATGGCCATCAAAATCTCCCTATATTAGTTTCAACATCCACAACATAAATAATTAATTCTCAAATTGATTTTCAACATCCATTATAGATTTAACACAATTATTAATTTCTAAATTGTAGATGAAATAGAGATCGTTGATGAAAAAAATATCAACACATCAAAAATTCACCAAAAATCAACCACCCCATGCACATTAAAACTCAAAAATTAATTTCAACATCCACACTCGTTTAACCCAATAAAGCTCCCAAATATTGAATTATATAGAGAAAATTCAAAAAAAATCAACACCTATCCAAAATTCATAAAATAAAAATATCACAACACCCTCAGCCCATGCTCATCAAAACTCAAACAATAGCCTTGAATGTTTCAAAAACCGGTTTCACCGGAGGAGAACCGAAAAAGAGGGAGGTTCATGGTTTAAATGATTTGGCTGGTTTAATTGATAGTTGAATTGGACAACATATAAAAATATATTCAAAATACAATTAGATAAATTATATATGATTATAAAAAATTATAATAATATTCAATTCTTTTTATAATATTGTGTCAATACATGATTGGATAATATAAAAATTATTACACTAATAATATATTAAATTAAATTTCAATGTATATATATACACACACATGTGTATGATATTACTTTTAAAAAATAAAAAAATAAATTCTGAATTTAATAATTATATGTTTAATAAATTAAAATGAATGCACATTAACAAAGATTAGAAAATAAAATAATAATAAAACTAAGCACGTGATGATTAACACTGCCCAACCTTTTTTCAATTTTTTTATCATGTCTTAATTTTGGAAAGTCATAATTTTAGTTCGGTCAATGAAAAAAATTAAATATGTAAGCTATTTTAAGAAGGAATAAAAAGTAAAGGCAATCGTTGGTAAAATGCAAGTTGCAACAAGATTTGAGAATTAATATGAGAATATGTTATGATTTGTGATTGGGTCCTTTGACCCAGTTCAATCACCCAAAAAAAAAAAACAAATGATTTAATGAGAGAGCTTTTTGATAAATAGAACGACCTCCTCTTTACATCCTGTATGTCTGTTGTCTTACATTTTTTACTTGCCCTATTGAAGAGCCATTTGTCGTTAGGAAGTTAGAGAAAATGATCTTCCCCTTGGTGTCCTCTAATTAACTATAATTCTATCTTAGTCTAGATTCTATGAAAACATAGGTAGACTTTCCAGTTGCATATATCTAGTGTTACATATATTTATATCAATAATGATATATCATTATTATAGGAATTTAATTTTGATTCACTGTAGGAGTAAAATTTTTTTACACTATCATTTAATTATATGTTATTATAACTATAAATTTTTAGGTAAATGTTATTTTGGTCAAACTATTTTAATGATTTGTTAATATATAATTGAATAATAGTGTTAAATTTTTTATATTAACAATAAATTAAAATTAAACTCTTAGTTCATATTACATGCTGTATGTCACAACCTTGTTATATGAATACAAAATCTAAAAGTGTATGATTTTATGTAAAAAAACAAAAATGATGTTTCTATGAAAAACGTACTTATTTTGTGATTTCGATTAATAATGTATACTTTCTATTTGAATTTTAACATGTGTTGCCCCAAATCTAATGAACTAGATTGTGTTAAACAATTGTTTGTAGAGAGAAATCTATCTTGCAAATTTTGAATTTTAGGGTTTAAAATCAGAACTCTTAATTCATCAAATTTACAGGAATGATTGCACATCGGCTCTTGATATATTATTTTTGAGATTGTGATAACCTTTTTATATAGTTTTTAATCCAAGAATTATGTGTTTTTTTGATAAAGATTTAATTTAAAAGAAAGTTCTAATTAATTTATGGCTTGACTTTCACAAAGGGTATGGGATCGATTTTCTTTATACATTTTCTTGTTGAATCACAATTTTTTTTTTTAATTTTGTGGCTTTATGTTTTCAACACTTTGTCTTAGAAAATTGCTTAAAATTTCCATGAGGATTTCATCATGGAGGTTGTGTATGTTTGAATAGTTTGAAGGAGGGAGGGGATGACCCCCTAGAAAACCAGAAATTTTTATGTAATCTGCGAGTAATATTCTCAAATAGAGTTTAAGGGTTTATATTTAATGCTAATTTTATTATTTAAAATAATAAAATTTAATTTAATGACTGACTTAATAATTATATACTATCATGTATCATGTATTTATTGATTAAACGTATTATAGTAGTACACAAGAATTTTTCCTTGACAACGCCCATGCGACATAGTGGTGCATGAGTTCCAAATAACCCATTTTCATTAGATTTTAACACATTGCTAGACTCTTCGTTTACTTTTTTTTTATCATATTTTTATGATTTTTTTGTTGTGTTATATTATTTCTGAATATTTCTAATTATTTGATGCATTCTGAAATTCTCAAAAAATATTGATGGACTTTAATTACATTAAAAAATGATTAGCCATGTTATTGCTTCAATGGTTTTGTATACTCTCTCTAGAAGTGTTTATGTTTAATATACTTTTAGATTAATCTTAGGATGTTAAAATAGGATAAAATTGAGTATGTGTATTTTAGAATGCTATTCTATTTGTTTTATGACTGGTTTAAATCATGTTGCTTTCTTATCTCATTTTTTCTTGATTTGTTTTTGTTTTCTTACGAGGTGAAATCTATTTGCGATATTGAAATTATTTTTTTACAAAGTATTTTTAGTAAAATTTAAACTTTTAATATTAAAAGTAAAACTCTTTCTATTTTGACTCTATTTTATTTACCAATGAGTTACATTCTTATAGGTTTTGGACTTATTTGTATGCAAACATGTTGTTAAAAGCATAATGATCACATTACTTAAACATTTATATTTATAAATTACTATTATGATCAATCTCACTTTTATAAAGTTTTTTTCCCTTCAGATTTCAATATGATTATATTAAATTTATGTGGCTAATAAATGCTATTGGATAAAATATGTTGAACACTAACACAATACATATAAAATTACTATTATCAAATCTTATTATCTTAAATTTTTTTCTCATCATTCTTTCAAATTTTTTTTGTAATATATACATTTAACATTAACACAATTTAAATAAATATTATTTTAACCAAAAAACTTAAAATTATTCTAAATTATTCTCTAAATAACCTAAAATATATATAAACACGTTACCATAACTTGTTCAATACTATAAGTAACAGTTTCATTTGTCTGCATTATTTTCTTTATTCAATGAGGAAAAAACAAAAGCCAGCCAACTGCCAAAACAAACTGTCCTGAAGAAGTGAGAGTGCCCCGAAAGCTACCCTACATTTCCGTTTGCAACCAGTGGAGGATATTCCCCCTCCCCGTAGATTATCCCGTTTCTCAGATTTTGTATTTAAAAAAGCGATTATGCCAAGAAAAAAAATAAAAAAGCGATTTTTTCTCTGTGGTTGTATTTACGTTAATCCAATTAGGGGTTGCAATTCTAAATCCTAATCTCTGCGTAGTGTGTAGGGGTCGATGGACTTCATCCAGAGCCGAGTGGAACCATGGATCAGAGATCAGCACGCCAAGCTCCTCAAGGTCTCTTGGGGCCCCCTCCAATGGCGGATGAAGTGGCCCTGGACCAACCACAGGGAGCAGAAGAAGAGGATTCAGGAGGAGTACGAGCGCCGCCGGAAGCAGCTGCAGGATCTCTGCCTCGCCGTCAAGGCCGAGTCACTATCCGATTTGCAGGATATTCTATGTTGCATGGTTCTCTCCGAGTGCGTTTACAAGGTATGTTATGGGTTCAACTGTTTGGTTGATCACTAAGATTATTGCGGGTTTTCTTTTTTTTTTTTTTTCAAATTTGTTTATTTGAATTTATAATTGATGTATATAAGTTCGTGCTTCAATTGCAAAGAAGTGGCATAAGGGAAATTTATGAATTGGGTATTTATTTGGAGTTTTTTCACAAACAATTGTGAGGAAGTTGAGGAGATGGCAGGGTATTGAATTATAGATGGATGTTCATGGTGTTCATTTATTGTGATTGCTGCTACAATTTCCTCTTAGAAAAGGATATAACTTATCCTTCTAGAAAAGGATCAATAACTTCATAAAAATGGGAAGGGTATGTATGATCATATGATACAACAAGAACAACAACAACCAAAGCCTTATAGTCCAAGGTGAGGTCGACTACATAGAACAAATGATGTTATTGGGCTCTATAAAAAACCAAATTTTTAATAAATCTATTTAAAGCAAGTTAAACTTCATGGTTTCTCCTAAACTTTTCTTTGGCCTTACTTTACCTTTTTTAATCAAGCCTATGTTCCATTTGATTGACTTTTCTCACTATAGCCTCTGTTGATATTCTTCTCACATGACAAATCACCTTAGGTGAGTTTTTGTCATATCTTCTTCAATAGTGCTTCTCCTACTTTCTCTCATACACATTTGTTCCTATTTTCTTTTATGTCCACACATCCACTGCAACATTCTTATCTCCACTACATTTATTCTTTTTTGCTCCCGTTGGCACTTTATTTCCCAACATACACTACCATAGAGTATAGCTACTCTTATAAATGTTTGGTAGAATTTTCCTTTGAGTTTGATAGGCACCTGCTGTCACATATTACGCCCGAAACTTTTCTTCATTTCATTCCCCAGCTTAAATCCTACATGTTACATCCCCTCAATCTCCCATCAATTTGTAAGACAGATTCAAGATATCTAAACCGTGAAACTTGTGATATGATGTGATCCCCAATTTTCACCACCAAAACGTTAACTTGCATTTTGCTGAATATGCATTCCATATACTCCATTTTACTTCTACTTAATCTATAACTCTTTGATTCCAAAGCTTCTCTCCACAACTCAAGTTTACAATTTACTCCTCTCCACTCATGAACTAGGACTATATCATTTGCTAAATGTATACAATGAGGCACTGGCTCTTGGATTTTCCTAGTAAGTACGTCCAATACTAAACTGAAAAGGTATGGACTCAAAGTTGACCATAGTTGCAATACTATAGTTCTTGGGAAATCTTTTATTACCCCTCCATGCGTTCGCATATTAGTAGATGATCCATCTGATACTCCAAGATTATTAGGAATCTTGAGAATAGGTGATTATGATATGGCAGTGTATTTCATACTTTTGAAGGTCTATGAAATTCTTCTTATTTTTGTCAGAACACTTTTTTTGCTCTTAAGTTTGACAGTCTTAACTGTCTGTCTTGACTCTTGCCCTGCAAATTCAACTTTGTATAAAGTTCATTTTTGTGCCAGAGTGGGATACATAAAGGAGGAGCTATAATGTGGGTTGTCAATTTGAGCGAAAGAAAAAATTGAATTGTGGAGCACTTAAATATGATAATTTCAAATTTACTTGAATGTGAACATCATATTTCAAAAACATGAATTTATTATCTTAGTATATTTCAGAACATCAATTTATAATTTAATCATATTTTCACATGTATAGTATTACAAAAAAATGTTTTTTTTTTTTTTTGGGTAAGTTAATTGGTTTGATGTTAATTGATTCAACATATAGCTGTGAGACTAGTATTCTGGCATTGGCCTTTGACAGTTGAAAATTACACTTTTCTTTTGCAAAATGGAAGGAATCAAGGAAGATGATAATCTAGGGAATTGGCCATGGATCTGTTCCAAATTAAGGATAGAAACCAATCTGCACTCATGTTACAATAATCATTTAGCCTAATGTTTGAGTGATCATAAGTTGTTGAAAATTTTGAGTCCAAAACGAAAGGACTGGTGGTGGAATATCTTTGACTTTGAAGCACTCTCTTGGGCATTTCTGGAGGAAGACTTCCTCCTTTCAAACGAAGTCATTTATCTGATTGAAATTTGAGTTGCTTATGTGTTTCGTATGGTCAATCATCATTCAGCACCATGAACTATTATTTTGAGTCCAAAACAAAAGGACTGGTAGTTGAATTATATTTATATGACTTTTAACCACTCTCGTGGGCATATTATGGAGAAAGACTTCCTCCTTTCAAAAGAAGTCATTTTTCTGATAGAAATTTGAGTTGCTTATGTGTTTCTTATGACCAATAATCATTCACTTCAGCACCTGGAACTATTAGTAGTGCTCTAGGTGTTGCAATTCCTTGTTTGTTGTCATCATTGATCATCATCAGCCTTCACTGATATTTCTTTTGTGTAAATTAAGCTCAGTAAATTGTGTAAACCTGTTTTCAACTTTTTTCTTTTTTTTTGTTACCGAGCAAAAATTCTTTCTTTCACTAGAGATTTTTTCTCTCCAAAAATTTTCCCTTTTTTACTCTATGAAAAAATTTAGTCCTCTACCTAACCTATTTTGGATTTGTCTTTATAATAAGGATTTATGTAGCATTTTTAACTACAGTTAATTAGCTAATTGGCCAAGCATTGAATTGTTCTTTTGACTTTGATTGGAAAGAAAATTCTCAGACTGTGCCTTGCTGATATGGGAAAGATAAGGGATCATTATTGTCATAATGATTAGCCAGCATTTCTTTGTGCATAGTTTATATATGTAAACTTCTATACTCTGTTTGTAAATAAAAAGTCACGTTACTGGAATAACTAAAGTATTTTACTTGCAATGAAAGTTTTTTTACACTCTTTTAGATGTGTGACATTATATAGTTTCATTGAGCTCCAAGTGGTTGGGTCAGTGGTAAATAAGTCATTCAAGTCACTTAAAATTTGGGTTCAAATCTAATCTTCAGCCCTTTGACATTGTGAAATATCTGTGTCCCAATAACATTCCACTGCAGAGGCATCCTATTATTAATTTCAAACTAAGTGCTTTTGGGATTCTTCTAAATAGGTGGTGGTGAAATAGGATGTAATGTTTATTGCCATAAAAAATGATAAGGAGTTTCAGCGATGCAGCTATAAACAAAAAGATAATATTATTTAATAATATGATTGTGGGACAGTTTTTATCTTTGAAAATTTGATACCTGAACAAAAATTGACTTAAAAACTGTAATATGTTTTTATGAAATTTTGAAAAAATTCTTTAAAAGTAGGAACTCTGTGTAAGTGGTGGGCCTTTGTGATTAATTTGAAATGATGATTTTCTTATCACTTTTCAGTTATAGTTAAGCAAAACACTTGGGCTTTTAGGAAAGTATAAAGCGAACAGCAAATGGGGGAATCCCCTCTCTACAATAGTATAGATAATTCAGTTATAGATAATCCAGTTATAGTGCAATATTCCCATGTGATGCACAAGTTTATACTTATTTTAGATTATTTAGAGTAACTTTAATTTTTCTCACTAAAAATATTTTCATCTGGATTGTGTTATGGTTCAGTTTATCTATCTTAAAAAGTAATTTGAAGGAGTGAGATATGAGAATAGTAGTAACATTTGGATCGTGTTAGTATTTAGTATAAATGGGAATATGATAATAGTAATTTCATCAAGATTGGGAAGCATTTATTAGACTTATGAATTAGGTTAGTGTTCAAAGTACTTTATAGACTCAAGTCAATTTTACTATATGTATAGATATAGAAAACCAGAATGTTTGTACTAGTTACAATAACCTATAATGCTACTCCGAACCTTATGGTATGTAATTATTGCCACATCTAGATACGCTACTTCTTTCTGTAAATATAGAAAAAGCTTTCTGTTTATTCATATTGAGTATAGCTACGGCTAAATCAGAATTAAGGGCCATTCCTTGTGGTTTATGATGCTGTTGTGTAGTGTTTAGTTAATTGCTATTAGCATTAAGATATATCTTAGTAAACTATGACTACTTTGGAACCTTAATTTTTTATGTGCTGAATGCTTGTTTGAATATTTATTAGTCAGCTATGATCTACATATTCTCGCATTTATTTTTGACTCCCCTATATCATAGAGACCTGCCACTGAGATGATTCGAGCTGTAAATAAATTTAAGGCGGATTTTGGAGGACAAGTTGTTGCTTTGGAGCGGGTGCAACCTTCATCAGATCATGTTCCTCATAGGTCTGTTGTTCTTTATATAATTTAATCATGTCAAATTATTTGGTTTTGTTGCCTCTGAATTCTCTGCCGCTCTCTTATTAATTGCGTAAATGCCATGAAATATTTTGATATCTGGAGGCTTTTATCCTTATCATTTTAAAGTTCCCCTTTGATTTCTTCAGCCATTTTACAAATTTATTTGGATTTTTTTTTTGGGATAAAAGAAGAGGCTATTTGGAAGTTTTGATGTTACTCAACTGTGTTATTTATTTTTAATATTTGTTGTTGAATGTAATTGTTTCAGTTTATTTTGTTTAGTTTCTTTCACAATCTAGGATGTGAAATCATCAAGAGCTCACATTAAGTGAAATTTATTTAAATAATAAAAATTACTTTGTTGGTAATCTGTTAGTTGGATGGGTTTTCTCAGTAAGTTGTATTGTGCTTACAAGTTTTTTGTCTGTTTTTCTTCTTGAAGATTATCTAGTCTGCTGTTTTAGTTTTATGGACTATGTTGAAATTATAGGGTTAGAGTTTAGGAGAAGAGAGGAAAGGAGAGGAAGAGGCTCTGAATAATATGATATTAGATTGATACTTGATGAGATGTAAAATATAAAGCACTGAATACCTATTTATACTACTAATTAGGTCAACTACCAATGTAGTATTAGTACATGTCTAAGCCCATTAACACTAATAAAACTAATATTCTTAAGTATATTATAATACTTTTCTCTTCAAGTTAAAAGCTTATTACAAATAACAAACCCATAAACAGAAAACAAAAAAAAACACCAAACAACACAAACCCATCTCAACCAAAGAATTTAGGCAACTAGCACTTCCCTTGAATAACAAAACCTTGGCATAACTCCTAGAAGTCTATGACTTTTCTCCGCAAAGCCGCCCCCCCCCCCCCCCCCCTTCACTGAGCTTCTTCCAGCTTCTCCATGGCATGTGTCCGAAGCAAATGACTCAGTTTCCAAATTCTTCGACTAGTCTCCATAACACTGGGTCGGTGATCTCATACCACCCAGCGAAACGAATAGGGTCCTTTACTAGTGCCAAAGTCTTCAAGCCACTACTACATTGACAATACAACAGAAAAAACAACACTAATCTCCAAGTAAAACAAGCCACACAAAATTACTCCAAGGCCTCAAACAGCAGCTCAGTTTTCCAATGCTAAACAGAGGCGAAACTGCAACTAAGTAGGCCAAACAGTAGCAAACCAAAGCCTAACAGCAAGAAAGCAAAGAAGCAGCGATAAACCAGCACCAACCGGCCAAGAGTGAAGTCACAGAAGAATGGCCTCAAACAAAACCACCAATGACATCCAAACCTGCCACCCATGCCAGCAGGAAGCTATCACCAAGAAGAGAAGAAGAAACTCAGCACAAAAGGAAAGAAAATCAGTTCTGAGATGTTGAATCACCCTAAAACAGCAGAGAAGAGAAGAAAGGAAGCCAAACATGAGAAGATACTCCTCGGAAAAATCTCGAAACATGTTGGAAATGCCATCAAAACTTGGAATCACCTCCGATCAAGTCAGAACTCACCAGAATCACCGCACACTAGGCTGTAAGCCTGTAACCAACAAGACCTGGAAGCCAACAACAAAAACAGAATGACACCACCCAAACAGATCAAATAGAAGAAAAGAAGGAAAAGCAGCCCAAAAACCGCACCGTCAAGCCTGAAAACACCTCATCGGAGATGTCACCGGACCTTTGGTAATCCGCGAGTGTGACCCACTGCTGTGCAGCCTTGTCTATGCAGGAAAAGGGAGCAGCCGGTCACGAACAGTTCCTGTATGATGTGCGCCCGACGAATCTGGGCTCCAAAACGCTCCAACCACCGTGACCCAGCTTCACCACCATTCGCTACTACACTCGCCGGTCCTCCACCAGCGCCGGCTGACCACAACCGGCCATCTATTGCTGACGATCACCTGTGGGTTGCCTGAAAACGCAACCAAAGAAGTGACTGTGTGACATTAAATCACCAAAACCAATATTTATTATTATTGTTATTATTGTTATTATTATTTAAATAACGATTCTGATTTAGAGAAAATAGATAAAAAAATGGGTTGGGAAAATAATAATGGAGATTTACAAAAGAGTTTCTATAGAACTTAATACAGCGAAAAGCAAAGACTCTCTAAAGTGGATGATATCGCTTGGATATCATGTTGAAATTATAGGGTTAGGGTTTAGGAGAAAGAGGAAAAGAGAGGAGGAGGCTCATAATAATATGATATTAGACTGATATTTGATGAGATGTAAAATACAAAGCACTTAACACGTACTTATACTACTAATTAGGTCAAGTGCTAGTGTAGTACTAGTACAAGCCCAAGCCTACTAACACTAAAGAGACTAATAATCCTAATATATTCTAACAGACTATTGCTGATTTGATTGATTATGTTGTTGCAGGTATTTGTTGGCAGAGGCTGGAGACACTTTGTTTGCTTCCTTTATAGGAACAAAGCAGTACAAGTGAGTTTTTCAGATGATTCTTTGTGTAAGCCTTTTAAAGCTTTACAACTTTCAGAATATGATTTTTCTTTACCTTCTTATTTTTCCTGAAAGGGATGTAATTGCTGATGCAAATATACTTCAAGGTGCAATATTTCATGAGGATGTTGTTGAAGAATCTGATGGACCAGCAGCAAGAGAATATGACCAGGGTGAAAACCAAAATGCAAAAGAACATATCTGGAATCCTCTAGAATCAAGATCTAAACAACTGAAGAGCAAATCTCAACCTGCTGCTCATAGGGTAAGTAATCTTGTTTTTCATCATAGATGTCTTCAATATTTTTCTTTTAAGATTGTTGCTGCTTTAAAAGGTGAATTTATATTGTAGTTTAATCACCATGGGCATCATTTTCTTTTATGTTTTCTATCTTAATTTTTCAGGTGACAACTGATTATATTCTTGGTATTTCAATCAAGAAACTCAATTATTATGTATTTTAGTTCTGAATATTTTGTGATATATCACAGATGTGCATATTGCATCTTTAGGTTTTGATAATTTCCTTCATATTACTTCTCAGGGTTTCATGGCTCGTGCTAAAGGAATACCCGCTTTAGAATTGTATAGGCTTGCTCAAAAGAAGAAACGCAAACTTGTTTTGTGTGGCCATTCACTTGGTGGAGCAGTGAGTTTGATTCATTTATCTTGATTTCAAAACATTGTTTTAAGTGTATTTAAAGAATTTGCATATACTTAGTTCCTCATATTCTACATAGGTAGCTGCATTAGCTACTCTTGCCATTTTGAGAGTAATTGCTGCTTCATCTCCATCAAAGGAAAATGAGAAGGTTGCTATCAAATGTGTAACATTTTCTCAACCTCCTGTTGGAAATGCTTCTTTGAAAGAGTAGGTTTGCTGGTCCCTGTACTTTTTTTTTCTCTAATCTAAATTTTTTAATTGCTGGTCCTTTTTCCAAACATGAAGAATTTAAATATTTATTAATTCTTTTTCTTTTATTTTCTTTTCTTTCCAGCTATGTTAATAGAAAAGGTTGGCAGCATTATTTCAAGAGTTACTGCATCCCAGAGGATTTGGTTCCCCGTATTTTATCTCCAGCTTATTTTCACCATTATAATGCTCAGCCTCAGCTGGTAGCTTCTGAAAATGAAACTAACAGCTTATTATTGACAAAACATGAGCAAGGGGTAGGGAAGCCAAAAGAGAATGAGGGAGAGCAGTTGGTTTTGGGAGTAGGTCCTGTGCAGAGATCCTTCTGGAGACTCTCAAGGCTAGTTCCTTTGGAAGGGTTACGAAGACAATTTAGTAAATACCGAGAAAGACGAACTAGTTCTGTTGAAACAACTTCAGTGCCTTATTCTCTTGCCACTTCTTTGATTGAGGAAGAAGTTGTTGGACCACAGTCACTTGAAATACAAGAGGATTCTGATGGTATATCACTTAAGCCTTTTCCAGACACAGATAAAGATGCATTGGAGGTGACAACAAATGGGAGAACAGATAAAAAGAGCAATATCATGACTGTAGGTGAAGGAAAATGGCGCAGAGTGCCCTATTTACCTTCATATGTGCCATTTGGACAGGTAGATATTACAGACTGATGATACATTTCGGTTTTCTTTTTGCGGTCACCAAAGATGCTAAAGCTTTTGATTTTCTGACAGTTTCTTGGTGATTTTCTTTGACATGTTAATGTTAATGTGCACACACATAGGAGGTTGAGTGATTTGTCCTAAAAGTTGTCCATGAATGGTCTTCTTGTTTTGGATTTTAGTACTGTTTGGCTTGTTTATTTATGTTGTTTTCACCCGCCAATATTTCTTTTATCTTCTTCATAACTAGAGTGAAAGTAGTGCTTCCGTGTCTGATTTACATTAGGCATAATGGGAGGAAGAATATTGTTAATGGTTGGATATTTGGAGTCACTGTACTACTACTTCCCTATTTGTGAACTGAATTCTGGGCCATTATTTAACTTTTAAAATTAGTCAATCACCAGCCAAATTACAATTAGATTTGTCCATAATTTATAACACAAGCACATATGCGGTTTTTTGGTTAAAACAGTAATTTTAAAGACAATGATAAATAAATTTCGACTACATATTAAACAGACTCCTTGATATTCATTCTTGATTTTCATTCTTTTGCATGATATCCACTACCCACCTTGAACATCTTTTCTTTCAAATAAAGTATTGTTTTATTACCATGTATACTCTCATATAACTCAATGATTTCTTTTGTTATCATTTTCTGATTCAGAAAAACTGTTTTTCTATCTTCATTCTGTTAATTAGGAAACATGATACTAATGTTCTCATTTGTTTCACCTGCAAGTCTCATAAAAGGACACTTAGGCTGCACTTTTTCAATTTGTTCATCATCTTCCTATTATGAGAGACGAGATGATTATCTTGTTTGGGGGAAAGGAGTGTGATAAACATGATGTGGGTTCACATTGTAACAACCAGCTTAGTTTGCAGGTAGGGCAGGGGGGCAGATTCAGTTAGAGGAATTGGGATAAAAGGGAAAATATGAAGAGAAGAGGGGGTAAGCGGACTGGGAAGGGAGGAAGCAGATCCCTCGATGCGTCTGCAGCGTCTCTGTATTTCTGTTTCTGTTCTATGAGTGTGAGAGCTCTTCTGTGTGTAAGCTTGATCTAATACTGATATCATCTCAATATCAGTAGCAGAGAAGGCATTTCCAGTGTGAATATTCAAGAATACTACTAGTCTGATTCCAGTTTCATATCAGTTGTCCATATCATACTGATTTCAGTAATGACAACTTCATCGTACGAGCTTCTCTTGGTATAAAATTCTGTTAAAAAAATATGGGTGATACAAGGGAAGTAAGCTAATAATAAGCAAGAAAAATATAAAATGTGCTATCATGTGGTCTTGTACACAGTCCTCAGGGAAAGATAACAGTCTCCATGTGCACTAACAACACCTTTCAACACTGTTCTATAGGTTTAGTATGCAAAGTAGCTTGTGATAAAACTAATGGTTAAGGCATTGGATTCTATAATCTATATCTGCCAGGCTTTTTTTTGTGTGTGTTTCCCTATGCAAAATCATTTTTAAATGTATAGGATCAATGACAAAGGGATGGAATGATCTGAAGTCTTTGCTGTTTTTCCTCGATAAATGTATAATATTGTTCAGTTTATTTTACATGCTAGCCATGCTATTATTTACTTTTTAATATTATAATTTTGAACTCATCAGAACCTGTTTCATGTAAAACAGCTTTATTTATTGGGAAATTCCTCAGTAGAATCACTTTCAGGTGCAGAGTACTCAAAATTGACATCGGTATGAGCTTCCTTTCCTTGCTTTTCGATCTTTAATATAGTTTCATTCACCCTTTTGTGTTGAGACCTGATAATTTATCTTCCAATCTTTTCATATTCATGAATATAGTATTGTATGTGCTCTCATTTTGTTTGCTTTCTTCCGGCAAAGACATTTTCAGGTCAGATCTGTGATTGCGGAATTGAGGGAAAGATTTCAATCACATTCAATGAAGTCATATCGATCTCGATTTCAAAGGTAATTATTTTACTTATCATGATTAGGTTATACTTATATATTGTTAGAGAATAAGGGTTAGACTATTATTTATTATTATTTTGTATTATTGGGTTGGGTCTATCTTCCTTGTACTTATCTTTATCTTTTCATATAAATATAGAGATAGGGAGACTGACAAGAGTGTGTTAGTCATTCCCATTCTTAATTCTCTTCTCATCTTCTTTAACATAGTATCTAGAGCTAGTTAGAGAAATCCTAATCCTAGCTTCCTCTGCCAAAAAAAAAAAAATCGAAATTCTAAGCAAAAAAAAAAACTACTTTCCTGGTTCAAAAAGAGCCGATCTACACATTCCCAAGCTCCAAATTTTTTTTTATGCACTATAGAGCACGATTTTGTGGTTTTGAAGGCTGTTTGAGGCGTGTTCTTTGCGCCTGATGCGCTAATTCAAGGCTAGGAGTGCCGTGGGGGGCTTTTCCGGACAACCAGAGGTGTCGACGCCGGCCAGAGGCGTGTGACCCACGGTGATGCAGGTCTGGGTGGTGGAGTTCTTCTCTTTTCTTGGAGCTCTGGCCGGCAAGAGTGATTTTTGTGGCTGTTGGTGTTTTTGACCGGATTTTTGAAAATTTTTGATGGGTTTCAGTCGAGCCCAGTGACGTTTTCACTTTCCGTGGGTTGGGTCAAAGCTCAACGGGTCTGGTTTTATGTTGTCCAACCCCCTTGCTTGTCGTTTGCTTTGGTTTGTTGTTTTGGGTTATTGTTGTTTGGAGTTTTGGAGACGACGGTGACAATTTCTTTGTGAATTTGTGGTTTTTGAGATGGCGGACGACTATTCCAACTCCGGATCTAGTAATTCTGATGAGTCAGAGGTTTCTACAAAGCCTACAATTATGCCTGAGGTGATTTTTGCTTCTGTTCAAATTACTGATGACAAGTTTGATGGCAAATACTATGCCGAGTGGCGCAAAAACTATCAAGATGTTTCTTACAGAGATTTAGAAAGAAGATCATCTAAGAGGTGACCCTCCAAAGTTCCGGGCTACAAGAGACAAGTGGTTGCGGGAGGATAATTGATTGTTTGGCATGATTAATAAGACCCTTGAAACCTCTGTCATGCATGTGGTTTCTCATTGCAATACTGTGAAAGAATTGTGGGAGTATATGGAGTTTATTTATTCTGGGAAAGTCAATCTGTCTCGTATTTATGAGGTGACACAGGAGTTTCACCGACCGGCACAGAAGGAGAATTCTCTTCAGGCATACTTTACTGAATTTAAACAGACCTATGAAGAATTGAATGCCCTTCATCCTATTTCTGAAGATGTTAAATAGATGCGCCTACAGTGGGAACAGTTAGCAATTGTAAGTTTTTTGTCTGGCTTGCATCCTGAGTTTAATGCTGCCCGCAACCAGATTCTGACTAGTTCTGATCATGTGACACTTGCTGATGTGTATTGTCGTCTATTACGGCGTCATCGTGAGCTGCCCTCTGAACCTTCTCCTGAATCTTCAGTTGCTTTGGTTAGTAGAGGGGGAGGTAGAGTAAGTAGAGATGGTAGATGTAGTGGTCGAGGTAGAACTGGTGGGCGTACTGGTGGACGCGATGTTAGTCGTGATGGTACAGTACCATTTTTTTTGCTATTTTTGTGGTGAGGAAGGTCATATTAAGAAAAATCGTTGGAAGTTAAATGGGAAACCCACCTAATCTCAAGGCCAGCGTTATGCTCAAGCAATCACCCAAGAGGGTCTCTTACCTTCACCCATCTCTGCTCCTCTATTACTGGGCTTCAAAACTATCACCTTATCTGATGCTGACTTTGATGCTTATAATCGATTTTAGGTCTCACAGGGTATTGACACTTCTTCTATTGCTATCCTTTTTCAATTAGATAATCCCACTGCTTGTCTTCACTTCTTCCTCTTGTAACTGAGTCATTGATTCAGGTGCAACAAACCACATGACTGGTAACGCAGGTATTCTCTTTTCATTTCAGTCCTCTTCTTTATTACCTAGTGTCACTCTTGCTAATAGTTCTTCTACTCCTGTCATAGGAAGTGGCACTGCCTATCCTTCGCCTTCTCTTCATTTGAATTCTGTTTTATGTTTACCTCACTATCCTTTTAATCTTTTGTCAGTTAGCAAAATTACAAATTCTATGAATTGTAGTGTTCATTTCTTTCCTAAATATTACTTTTTTCAGGATCTTAGGACGAAGAAGGTGATTGGTTGTGGTCATGAATCTAATAGATTATATATTTTGGAGTCTACAGCTCAAGAGCCACAATCGATTGCTTGTTCCACTTCCATTTCTCCATTTCAGCTTCATTGTCGTCTTGGCCATCCGCCTTTGCAGATTTTGAAGAAATTGTGTACTACTTTAGAGTCTTCTTTTGTTTTGAATTGTTAGTCATGTCAGTTTGCCAAACACCGTTGAGGAAATTATCCTCCTAGAGTCAATAAATGGGTTGAATCCCCTTTTGTTCTTGTTCATTTTGATATTTGGGGCCTTGTGCCATTGAATCTAAGTCTAAATTTTGTTACTTTGTTACTTTTGTTAATGATTACTCTCGTGTTACATGGCTTTATTTTATGAGAAATCATTCTGAGTTATTTACTATATTTCGTGCCTTTTGCGCTGAAGTTTGAACCCAATTTAATGTTACTATCCACACTCTTAGAAGTGATAATGCTAAAGAATATCTTTCTTCTTCTTTTTAAGTCATTTATGACAGACCGTGGCATTATTCATTAGACATCTTGTGTTGTCACCCCACAACAAAATGAGGTGGCTAAAAGAAAGAACAGACACTCATTTGAAGTTGCACGTGCACTTTTGTTTCAAATGAAAGTTTCTAAACCTTTTTGGTCTGATGTTGTCTCTACAGCCTGTTACTTAATTAATCATCTCCCTTCTTCTATCCTTGATGGTCAAATTCCTTATTCTCTTCTCTTTCCCTCTCAACCTCATTTGCTCTTCCTCCTAAAATTTTTGGTTGCACTTGTTTTGTCCAAGATGTCTGTCCTCAGGTCTCTAAGTTGGATCCTCGTTCTCTTAAGTGTATCTTTCTTGGCTACTCTCGTAGTCAAAAATGGTATAGATATTATTCTCCTGATTTGCGTCGCTATCTTGTCTCTGCAGATATCACTTTCTTTGAGACCACTCCTTTCTCTTTAGAGTCATCTCCTTCTCCTACTAATGATGACAATGACTTCTTGGTATATCACTTTCCTGTTCTCTTCTTCAACTTCTACAGATTCTACTATTCTTGTGTCTTCTTGGCCTCGTCCCCTTCCTGTCCCCTCCTTCCCTCACCACTATGTTCGGAGGAATCAGCAATCTGTTGTGACCGGTCCTGCTACTCCAGAGCTTCCAGATTCATTGCCTTCTACAGCTTCTTCTTTCTCTTTGGATCCTGCTACCTCTGAGTCTAGCATTGATCTCTTGATTGCTCTTTGGAAAGGTAAGCGTAGTCATACCTATCCTATTTCTTCCTTTGTTTCTTATGCTGGTTTATCTAGCACTACTAAATCTTTTGTAACTTCTCTTGACTCTCTCACTATTCCAACCACTATCACTGAGGCCCAGTCTCATGAGGGGTGGCGTATAGCTATGTTGGATGAGATGCATGCTCTTGAACACAATCATATTTGGGATTTGGTTTCTCTACCTGCTGGTAAACAGGCAATTGGTTGTAAATGGGTTTACACTGTGAAGATCACTCCTGATGGTTCTGTGGCTCGTTTAAAAGCCCATCTAATGGCTAAAGGTTATGCCTAGGTTTATGGTATTGATTATTGTGAAACCTTTTCTCCAGTAGCTAAACTTGCTTCTGTTCGGTTGTTTATCTCTCTTGCAGCTACTCACTATTGGCATTTGCATCAGCTGGATGTCATGAATGCTTTTCTCCATGGTGATTTACAGGAAGAGGTGTATATGGAGCAAGCACTTGGGTTTGTTGCTCAGGGGGAGAGTGGTAAAGTGTGCAGATTGAAGAAATCTTTACATGGCCTCAAACAAGCCCCAAGGGCTTGGTTTGGAAGGTTTAATCAAGCTGTTTTACAGTTTGGACTTCAAAGAAGCAATTTTGATCACTCGGTTTTCTTCCAACGTTCTCAAGATGGCTGTATCTTTTTTAGTGGTATATGTGGATGACATCATTATTACTGGGAGAGTTTCAAACTAAGGATTTGGGTACATTAAAGTACTTCTTGGGTATTGAAGTGATGAGTAGCAAGAAGGGCATCTTTCTCACACAAAGAAAGTATGTCCTTGATTTACTTAAAGAAACTGGTTTGCTTGGAGCTAAGCCAGCAAAAAGCCCTTTGGTTCCTAATGTGAAACTCTTAGCAGATGATGGAGATGTTATTTCAGATCTTGAACGATACATAAAACTGGTGAGTAATCTTCACTACCTCACAGTCACCTGTCCTGATATTGCTTTCTTTGATAGTGTGGTTAGTCAGTTTATGTCATCTCCTCGGACCACACATTGGAAGGCTATTCTTCATATACTGAGATATCTAAAAGGGGCCCCAAGTCGTGGTGTTTGGCACAGAGATCATGGACGTATTACAGTGGAAGGTTTTTCTGATGCTGATTGGGCTAGATCCCCTATAGATAGAAGATCCACTTCTAGTTACTGTGTCCTTATTAGAGGAAATCTTGTTTCCTAGAGGAGTAAAAGGCAAAGTGTTGTTGCTCGATCTAGTGCTGAATCATAATATCATGCTATGGCCCAAGCTACATGTGAATTGGTGTGGATACATCATCTTCTTAATGAGATTGGATTTAATAGTGCAATGCCTATGAAATTGTGGTGTGATAATCAAGCTGCCATTCACATTGCTTCTAATCTTGTTTTTCATGAAAGGAACAAAGCATATTGAGGCTGATTGTCATTTTGTGCGTGAAAAGATTTAAGAGGGGCTTCTTGTTACTAGACATGTGCGGACTGGAGAACAACTTGCGAATATCTTCACTAAGGCTCTTAATAATAATAGAATATGTTATATTTGTAACAAGCTGAGCATGATTAACATCTATGCAGCTTGAGGGGGAATGTTAGAGAATAAGGATTGGACTATTATTTATTATTATTTTGTATTATTGGGTTGGACCTATCTTCCTTGTACTTATTTTTATCTTTTCATATAAATATAAAGACAGGGAGACTAATAGGAATGTGTTAGTCATTTTCATTCTTAATTATCTTCTCATCTTCTCTAACATATATTATAGAAGTTGTGCTCATATATTTTTAAAATTATTAAAACTTTTTTTTGTAGTTCAATTTTTTTTTTTAATGAAAGAAGAAATTCATTAAGAAGAAGAGAAGAGAAGTACAAGGAATGTGGAGGATAAGGGATCCTCCATTGGGGAAGAAGGGAAAATAAAATAATAGAGAAAAAGAGAAGACATCAATGGAGTAGAGCTGCCCAATCCCTCTGCATATCTGTTTAGGAAGCCCCTTTAAAAAGACCATGTGTCTTACACTAAATAGAACCTAATCACCTAATCTTATCCCAAATCAGCTACTTAGCCAATGAAATATCTTTGAAAGTACGAGTGTTACGCTTCAGCCAAATGCTCAAAATAGTCGCAAAGTTTTCAATTGCCATAAAAATTCATCCATTTTACTTCTACCAAAACTACTAAAGCTAGTCATCAAAAGTTGGCCCAATTACTAGGGCACACCATGATTTACCAATAAGACTGAACAATCTACGTATTCCATAAAGAGAGACAAGAATATAACAACGTAAGAATAGACAAGGAACCAATGCTGAAACACATATCAGGTGAAAAAGCCTTATGTGGCCTGCAAACCTACAACATGTTATTAGTTTTAATTCTATTAAGCACTAGAGTCCAAATAAAATATTTGATCTTAGAGGGAGTTTTGGACATCTAAAGGAGTTTATTATAATAGAAAGTAGCTTTATTCAACAAATGAATTACAAATTGGAGAAAGGATTTGCATGAAAACACCCTAGAAGCATCAATAAATAAAATCCTTTTATAAGAATTGGAAGACAAATGATTAGAGTCAATGACACCCAAAAGAGACTCCAATTCAAAAAATGCTCTATCTTTCAAACTATGAAAGAAGTGAAAATTCCAAGAAAAAAAAAATGAAATCTTTTAGTTGTGTTAGAGATATAAAACCATTCATGTGTCTTTACCTAATAGCTTAAGCTTTTAGGATAGTTGGTTCGTGATATGGTATCAAAGCCTTTATGATTAAGTGGTCGAGAATTTGATCCTTACCGTCCCCCATTCTTTACAATTAAGTTGAATTTAGCACAAGATAAAGTGGGCCTATGCATTGTCCACGCTTCAAGCCCAAAGGGCTCTTGCGTGAGGGTGGTTGTTAGAGATACAAAACCATTCATGTGTCTTCACTTAACAGCTTAAGCTTTTTGGGATAGTTGGTTCATGATAAGTTGTTTTTGGATTAAAGAAGAAATTTATTAAGACAAAGTGAAGAAAATTACATGGAATTTGTAGGACAAGGGATCCTCCCTGGCAATAAAAGGGAAAAAAACAACAAAGGAAAGAGAAAGCATCAATGGAGCAAAGCTACCTAATCCCTTTGCATATTTGTTTGGAAAACCCCTTAAAAAGACCATGAGCTTTATACCAAACTAGAAGCTAAATGTCTAATCTTATCCTAAATTAGTTGTTGAGCTAATGAAACCTCCTTAGAAATATGAGAATTACACTCCAACCAAATGCACCAAATACTAGCATAAAAATGCACATTGCCATAAAGTTTTAGCCTCTTTACCTCTACTAAAACCACTAAAACTAGTCATCAAAATTTGGTCCAAGGACTGAGGCCACACTTAACATTCAACAAAAAGGCAAAATAACGAATTCCGTGAAGGAACAGCAACAGAACAATGCAATAACAAATGAGGAACCGATTATGGGGGGAAAATAGAATCTTGAACACTGTAGAAATTGTGGATAGGAGAGTTATGCAAGGAAGAAATATGTTAGAGTGGGAAAGCATCTCTAAATGAGAAATCTCCTACCCAATGGTCCTTGCAAAATTTAACATGAGAACCATTACCCACTGTCAAGGAAAGCAAAGACCTATAGGTAACATAAACCTGTGAAAACTAAATTGAGAAGCTTGGATTGCTGTATTGGCATCACACTCATTTTGGTCTAAACCATACTTTGAATAACTTGATGCCAAGGGAGCGGGGTTCAGAAGGAAAATACCATAGCCATTTACTTGCCAGAGCAATGTTTTTAGATTCCAAATGAGCAAGACCCAAGCCCCTTCCTTAATTAGGATGGGCATCGAAATAAACATGCCAAACTCACAACACCCGACCAAAAGTATCCCTCATATCTTCTCTATTGTTTGGGCTACTCCCACATGGATACAAAACAAAGATAACTTAGATAAGTAGTAGAGAGGATTATTGAAAAATTATTTAACATTCTAATTTTATGCTACATCTCAATGCTTCCCCCCCCCCCCTTCCCACAAAAAAAAACACTGTTATATATGGATCAATAAACAAATTATCCTATCTTATTCAGCAGGTGGGACATTCTATCTGCAATAACATTCTTTCCCAAATGCTTTGCAAATTAATCGTAGCATGTCACTAATGCAGGCAGCAGTAAAATCTAGAAGATCAAGCTTAACTATTAATGGATCCCAATATTTTGGTTTTGTTTCAATTATGGCAGTCCAGGGACTTACTGGATCATAATAATAATTTAGGTTATCAGGATTAATAAACTCTTACTTTATTTAATATTAGAATTTAAGTTCTTATGGTATTTTAGTAATTTTCTGTTAGGGTCCTAAAAAATGGTATTTAGTTGTGTTTGTGTGTTGTGAGCAGTACTTGCAAGATTAGGATTTGGGGTAGATTCAGGAGAGGAATTATGGATTTTATAAGATGAAGTCTTTAATGCTTTCTGCTAAAAGATTTGGATCTGATGCTTGATAAAAATTAAAGAGAGAAAAAGAATTTGGATTGTAGGTGAAGACATTAACATAGGCATCACACATAAGAAAGAGACGCATCTGCATCTTGGCAGTATAAATTCTTCATACACTGATCCTTTGATAGTTGGATGCATCACTATAAGACTAGTCAAAACTTGGGAACCAAAGAGTACACACAACTTGAGGTTAGCCACTGGTAAACATAAATAACAGCCCAAATAAGTGACATAGATTAAAGAAAGCCTGCAAAACTAAAGCCCAGAAATTAATAACTTATTGTAGGACCCTAACAGAAAATTACTAAAATATCCTTATTAGTGAAATTATAATATTAACTGAAGTAATAATTTACTAATCCTGATAACCTAAATAATTATGATCCAGTAAGATCTGGAGTCTAGACTATTACAATCAGTCCAGTAATTCAAACTAAATTCAAATAATGAGATTTTTTTAACATTAACTGTTAGATATAAAAACCAATCATAGACTTTCACCCAACAGCTTAAGCTTTTAGGAGAGTTGGCTCTTGACATTAACTAAGAAAGGTTTCTTAAATTTGTCTTACTATACATTTCCCTTACTACCCTGTTGAGCTTCTCATGGTAACTTTTTTCTTTGTATAAACCACTCTGTGTAATGTAGTGAAAACAATATACACTAAACCACGTTAACCAACTGATGAGTTACTGACTGCTCTAACCACCAAATCAAAGGAGACAGAAAACATGGGAATGGAGGGGGAAAAACTCTTAGGCATCTGCAATGTCTTAATCAGCAGCTTCAGAGGTTGCTTTCCAAAAAATTTGCAAGGAAACCTAAAAATAGGCAGGTCGCTTATGTGGGTCTCAAAGATCTGATTCAGATATGTTGTGACCCAACTGAGAAACCGCCATTTTCAGTTTTTATCTGAATTGCAGAGTTATGCAATTCATCCAAAAATGGTTGAATTGCACAGATTTGATTTGTACTCACTGTGGAGTTTTCTGCCTTGGCACATATCAGCTTTGTGTCAGCACAGATTGGCTCCATATCGGCTTGGGTTTAGCACAGATTTGGTTGCTGACACATTTGATTGGCCTGACTTGGTCCAGTAAATTTGGGCCCATTGCCTTTTATTTAGTTTGTTGTAGTCTATCAAAATATATGCTGTTAGCTTTCAACTTAAAATTACCGTATGCTCACATTTTCCCAAGACCAAATCATGTACAAAGTCCAAACTAATTGGTCTTTGCCTGTTGTGTAGATTTATGAGGATATGCTTAGAGCTTGAATTTCTAGGTCTTTATTTAGCTTGGTAGCTTCTGATAATACTTTTCTACAACATTAACTGAATTAAAAGATTATGTGAAGTTTCAAAGTGGAATAATCCTTGTTCTTTCCTTTTCTTTTCCCTCTTTTTGTTTGCAGAATCTATGACCTGATCATGAGTGATAATGCATCATCCTTCGTAGGGATTGAGCAATGGCAGCAGTTTCCTCATCTACAGCAATGGCTTGGCCTTGCAGCTGCAGGGACTGTTGAGCTTGGCCATATAGTAGAGTCTCCTGTTATTCGTACTGCAACTTCAATTGTTCCTCTGGGATGGCATGGTGGGCCTGGTGCAAAAAATGGAGAACCTCTGAAAGTTGATATCACTGGTTTTGGGTTGCATCTTTGTACACTTGTTCATGCTCAAGTGAATGGTAACTGGTATTGTCATTTCCCTGTAATCAACTGCATATAAACATCTGCATTTATTGGCTTTTTTTTTTTTTTAACAAACTTTTTCTCCACTAAATAAATCTTTTTAGCTTTGTGGGGTTAGGGATATCGGGATTTCTTGTATTTCACTAAAACTAACTGATCTGCGATGGAAGCTAGAGGGGTGCATTAAATAGGTTTCATTTATGGATTCAAAACATGAATGAGAGGTGTGTTCCTGGACAACTCTATATTACTGGATTCCCCTATTTGGTTTTTAATTTTTCCTTCTCTAAATTACAGTTTTTAAGTCAGTTTTCATTCTTTGTTTTAAATTTTAAGAGAATTGACATGCCATAATCTGCTTAAATAAAATTTATATGCTTTATGACAGATTGGCACTTGAACTGCCAATCACATGTTGACTGCAAGTGCAACTGTTAATTGCTCAAGCAATAAGATTAATGGGAAATAATTAGTCAAATATCTGTCACTTAGGCTATGTGAAGTTTATGAGGGGATGGAATCAATTGGTTCATAAAAAAGTGGAGTGGGATGGGAAGAAGTGGAAAGTTGAAATTTCAAAATAGTCCTTATTTAAATACAACTGTATAATGGATTGGATTACGGATGCTCGAGTAGAGGTGGTCTCTCAAGCCACCAATTAGATAGTTTCTAAAGTAATAGAAGAGTTTTGTTGATCTCCGTCTTCTGTTAAACCCTACACTCCTTGAATGTGCTTGTGCATGGTGTTAATTTATCAATTTGTGCTGCAAAATAGAATTTAATTTAGGGGTAATTACACTGACCTCCCTTGAAGTTAGTGCTTGTTATACTTGATACCCCTCTTTGAAAAATTACACTCACATCCCTTACTTTAATGTGTTATTCTTACACCTTACATCCTTCTTTATTTGAGAAATATATGCCTAACTCTCCTACTTCATTACCCCTTGTAAATAACAAAATAAGGGAGATAAGTGTAATTTCACAAACAAGAAGGGTGTTAAAGTAATAAACGCTAACCTCATGGGAGGTCATTGTAATTACCCCTTTAATTTAATATTTAGAATATAGATTTCTTGATTAGTGGCTTAGGATGGTATATGAAATGCTGCTTCCAATTACATAGTTTTCAGAAAATAATTTAAATTCACCCAGAGGTATGTGATGTAAATTTCTATTTTAATTAGGTGTTCAACTACAGTTGAATCCTTTCCTTCTGAACCAAACTATTCTTCAAATCATGGAATCCAGCCTGAGTTACAGAAGATGAGAATATTAGTTGGTGCTCCACTTAGAAGGCCTCCAAAGCATCAAGCTGTGGTAGATTCATTGATGCCTGCTTTTACTTCTGTTGATTCAGAGACTGCTAGTAGTTCAGTACCCATTGACAAGGAAAAGTTCATCCGTCCGGAAAGTTTAAATAACTTTTTAATATTCTGCACCAGTGATTTTACAACTGTTTCAAAAGAGGTTCATGTCAGAACTCGTAGGGTACGATTACTTGGGCTGGAGGTATAGACAAATTTTGCCCTGGGGTCAGTGTATGTAATTCTATTTGTTATTCATCTCATGACTTAAATGAATTGGGTGCTGTGCAGGGTGCTGGTAAAACTAATCTTTTAAAGGCAATTTTGAATAAATGTAAACCAAATGCTGCCACCAATGAGGATCTGGTGTCAGAGGTTGACGTGCAAGAAGGTATTGCTGATGGTTTGTGCTACTGTGACTCTGCAGCAGTAAATATGCAGGTTTTTCTTTTTTTCTTCTAGTCCTTTTATTTTCTTATTTGCTTCTTGCTTTGCCCTGCAAAGAGGGCTCTTCTTTGTCTACTTGCTTTAAAAACCGTTTGTATTATTCATGGAAAAAATAAATCCAACTTGTTCTTCCACTCTCAATTGCTTCTTTAGTGGTCAAACCTAATGAATGTTAGCTTGCAAAGTGTGTGTTTTGAGTAGTAATTTCGTTCAAAATTAGTTTTCTCACTGTACGAGGTTGATGGTTGGATGTTTGGTCATAATTGTCCACTGTACTTCATCCTACTTTAATTGTTACGACCATGCATCTGCTCCCTTTTTTATAGATTCCTATTCAGAAGGATCATGGTGTTATCAATCTATTGCGTACATCATATTTTTGTATGAATAGTGATTACACTTTCAGTCAAAATAGTTGATATGATGTAAAAACACAATGTTATTAATGTTTGTCGTAAACCAACTATCCCAAAAGCTTAAACTGTTAAGTGAAGACACATGAATGGTTTTATATCTCTAACAGGCCCCCTCATGTAAGGGCCCTTTGGGCTTGGAGTGTGGATAACGCATAGGTTCACTCTACCTTGTGCTAAATTCAACTTAATTGTGAAGAATGAGGGTGGCAAGGATTGAATTCTTGACCATTTGGTCATAGAAGTTCTGATACCATGTTAAATTCCAACTTAAAACTAATTGGTATTAAGTGGAGTTACCTAATTGGTATATAAATCATACCTCAGAGATTGAGGCAAGCGATATAGGACTTTAACACCCTCCCTCAATAGATGCCTGCTAGAGCAGGCGACACATCCCCCCTCGATAGATGCCTGGCGGAACAGGCGACACAGTTGGGCTCTAGCTCTAATATTATGTCATAAACCAACTATCCCAAAAGCTTTAAGCTGTTAAGTGAAGGCACATGAATAGTTTTATATCTCTAACAATGTTCATATCTTAATACTTCTCTTGCATATAGCTACTTATTAGTTGCATTCTGCAAACATTTATTCTTATAACTATGTGGTGTCTAATGCTATAGTTAAGCAAAATAGATGCTAGGGCTCATTTAATGTCATGTGCTTATTTATGGTTGATTTATGTTCTTAGCTGAGAAATGTATAGGTTTCTCTTAAATAGTGAGCCAGTCTGCAAAGAAACTCAGTATTTGCATTTGATTTATCTTTGATATTTTCAATTTGTTTCTTGTTATGATCAAATATATGTAGTGATGTTCGTTTACTTTTTTTTTAATTGTTTTGCAGGAGCTAAATAAGGAAACCACTCGCTTCAGGGATGAATTGTGGCTGGGAATCCGAGATCTAAGTAGGAAGACAGATTTGATTGTTCTTGTTCATAACCTATCTCATTGCATACCTCGATATAGTAATTCAAATGTATCTCAAGAAAGGCCAGTCCTTTCACTTTTCTTGGATGAGGCTAAATCTCTTGGAATTCCTTGGGTTCTTGCAATAACAAACAAATTTGCAGTCAGTGCACACCATCAAAAGGCAGCAATTGATACTGTCTTGAAAGCTTACCAAGCATCTCCAAGCACAACTGAAGTTATAAATTCCTGTCCATATGTTATGTGTAGTTTTGCTGGCACTCCTCTGTCATGGGATAAGACCAATGCAGATTCTAATAGAAAGATGAGTGCTGAACAGCTGATATTTGCTCCTATTAACTTCGTTAGGAGGCCTTTCCAGAAAAAGGAGATTGTTCTTCCAGTAGAAGGTGTCGACTCTCTTTGTCAGCAAATTCACCGTGAACTTCGCAGACATGAGGAGGCATCATTTCAGGTGGGAAAATCTTATGTCATGGTATCAGATCCCTTTCTTATTTTTGTTTGAGTAATTTTTCTAGTATCTCTATTTCTTTTGGCCAAATAGTACCTCTATTTTGAGGTGCATATTTTACTTCTAACCTGTGATTGTGGCTTTCGATGTAACAGTTATCATCATAGAATAGTGTGTTGCTTGCAAATAAACCATGATGTTACGTATAGGAATATAATATAGTGTTAAGTAATTAGGAAAAATCTTATGGACTTATTAAGTAATTACTCAGGCAGGGTGCACCCAAGGTAAAGGGTATTTGTGTTTTTGTGCAGTTGTAGTTTTAGTATCATAGGGGTTATAAAGTCAGTGTTATGTATCTCAACTATTTAGAGCCTTTTTAGTCAATTCCTGTTTATATGCTCCCTGGATTTCCTCTCAACCTTTTCTTATCTTTTTCCTCCCATCTTGTTAACAAGTATAAAACCATGATGTGGTTTATGATGAATTGATGATGTTACCTACTAACTTTATAACCTGTGGTTTATGTTTGGAAGTGTTCAACATAGAATAGCATATATTACTAGCAAATTTAGATGTGTAAGAGTTGTCAAATAATAGTGTTCTCATATTAATATTGCAACCAGAAATATACTAGGTTGACTTATCTAAGATTTATATCTATACAAACGGGCACATATTCACTGATAGGGATGCATGTGCAGTAGCAAAGCTAGGATTATATGCCAAAGGGGGAAGCACTGTAATATAACTTGGAACAAAACAACATGCACAAGGACAGTCCCCAGCTTGCACCACCTCATAGGGTGCTAGCTCTTCACCTAATGCAGCACCCAAATGATGGGTTTCTACAATTTCACCTGGATAGCAAACTTGTGATGTTATCATCCTTGGAAAAGAAACAGTGTGCCAGTGGTATAACCTAGAGCTATTTATACCATGTTAGGAGAGAGAACAAGAAGAATCTTGTGTATAAGCCTTGACTTAACTCACTCAGAAATGTTTGTCTATATTACTTACATAAATAAACATATACAGCATAGTCCTTGCTTTCAATGGTTTGTGCCCGTCACTATCACAACATATGCTTATGCTTCAGAGGATGTTCACATCTTAATGTACTATTAAAATCCATGATTTTCTTCAATAACTTCTTGCTTATTGGACTGTATAACTTTCATCAAGTGAAAACAATAGGAATTATGGCCTGTTTTGAACAAAATTTAAACCAGTAAAACTGTTGTATTAGAAGCTCACTTATCTATGGTCTAAGATGATGTGCGCTGTTTGAAGCTTTGTTGCTATATCAATTGATATTTTCTC
Organism: Castanospermum australe; assembly: GCA_019955255.1. Classification (NCBI taxonomy): domain Eukaryota; kingdom Viridiplantae; phylum Streptophyta; class Magnoliopsida; order Fabales; family Fabaceae; genus Castanospermum; species Castanospermum australe. The sequence continues at coordinate 330,350 of NSJW01000711.1, read as the reverse complement.
TATATGCTCAATTTTTGTTTATTGTGGTTTTGCATCACACAATTTCATATGTATTTGTTATATTAATGCACATGAACAATTTTGAGTTTATTTTTTTACTGCTTTTATCACAGGAACTTGCCAGAGATAGACTATTGATGGAATTGGCACGAGAACAAGCATTGTCAATTGATGCAAGTAGAGATGCTCATGCTAAGGCAACTTCGTTGAATTCTGCAGCTGTGGGAGCATCTATTGGGGCTGGTCTTGGCATTGTCATGGCCATTGTAATGGGGGCAGCATCTGCCCTGAGGAAGCCCTAAAGACCCACTTCCTCTCATTTTTTGGTAGAAAAAAAATTGAGGAGCTGAATTGGTCGATAAACAACCGAGGCAGGACGTGCCACCATTAGTTGATGCCTACCAATGAGGGATCGCTAGTAAAAATCGAATGCAAATCATTTGTGTTGATGCAGCTCATCCTACGAACTGAACCAACCATCATTGGTGACCTAGTTCCTCTTATAATTGACTTGGTACTTGCCCAATGGGAGATGGATTGTGTATGCTGAGTGCAAACGTTTTCATTTTTAGAATTCCATTCTTTTCTTAGAAATTAAATAGAAGAAATTTATTTGAGGATAAAATTGAATTCCTTTTTTTAACACTAGTAACATATAATTACTCATTTATTTATTCAATTACTGTAGATCCTTAAGTTCAACATGTCTGCTATTGCCAGGCTTGGTAGAAATAAAATTAGATAGGAATATGGAAGAATTGAAGTGAAACTAACAAAAGCAATGAATTTTTATTTTTATTTGCCCCTATATTGCAGCCTTTGGTCATGAAAGCTATTGAAAGGATCAGTTAGGATTGTGAATAAAAGGTAAAAAAAGTTGAATAATCAAACATCGTTTATCTTGTAATCTGAAGCCAAGACTCTAGTACTCTACCATCAGTATCATCAAGAAGGGTACTGTGATTATTTTCTTGACTTTCTGCACCAATTGTTTCACGAACTACGAGCACCACTTGATGATATGTCAGAAGTAACTGCATTTTAAAACGATGGAGGTTATGGAAAGTCATTTTACATTTTGTTTCTTTTATAATCCATAGTGGTTAGGGCAAGACTTTAATTATTACATTTCTATTTTTTATTTAATTTTCACTCTTCTCAACTACATTTTATTTCTTTGGACAAATGAAAAGAAAACAATTTTTAGTCATTTGTAATTTCCTATGAGTTTTAAAAAAAGGTCAAATGGCATGTTCATTCTTCACTAAAACCCCCCTCGGTCCAACATACATCCATATGTTTAGCGAATAAAATGAAAAAGTCTCATCAAATTTTGTATGGAAAGAGTAATATTAAGTCCTCATTAAATAAAATATTGAATAAAAAAGTAAAAGCATATAATGCTTTTGTAATATAGAAAACATATAGCACTTTTTTTATTTAATAATTAAGAGGATTATGAAGCTTATTGTTTAGGAGGATTTATAATTTTTCTAACAAAAATTGTCATATAAATATCATGTGCTAACATAAAAATCTCTTGATTTGATCCACTAGCTGACGATGTTTCTCCAATAACTCCCAAGTCCCAACAAACATTAAAACCCGAGAGTTGCAACTAATCACTATCACTGTTGGTTAACAATCACTTCAGAAAATGCAAGAAATTATTAACAGTCTTATTCATTTTTGGCCTTTTCTTTTACTACCTACAATTTGAATTATGTGACACCTTGCATGATCTTGCATTGTGTCTCAACTTTCCATAATTGTCACACTTTGTTTCCTTTTCTATAATACATTTTTGACTCACAAAAAGTTTAATATAAGTGTTAAAAGTCTATTTTTATATGTTAAAACGTGACAATTTTCGTGAGCAGTGAGCATTTTGAAGTTGAGTATCGTTGATATCCAGTTGAGTAGTTATTACTAAATGGAAGTAATATATCCTGTATCATAGTAGGCAGGTCAATGTGTTGTGGACTCTAGGTACAAACTAAAAGAAGCATTAGAAGAAGGATAAGTGAAACTGGTTGACTAATAACTCCATTTTGTGTTTTTTTTTCTTTTATATATTGAGTTATGGTTATCATCACTATAATTTTTATCTAAGTTCCTATCCCATTCCTCAGTTATCAAGGTTTTTGTTTTTATGTTCTTAATATACTGAGAAATTGATACTACAGCTAAAATACTACTAGCTCGATGTTGATTTTCTAAGCCAATCTTAGCTTCTTTGTTTTCCAATTGACCGTTGTAATTTATCATTTGTAGGGATGTTAGAAAGATAGATTTTGAATATGATATAATGGATGAGCAAAACATAAACTAATAATCCACCTAATATTCATTAAAAAGTAATAAAAAGTCCAATTCCTCTATAACTAAATTATAACTTAATTAATGGATGAATATATAATCCATTTGTTAATCCATTTAAATGGATGGTCATTCAAATCATCCAATGCATCTATTGTTTATTATATTATTTTCAAAAAAATATTTAAAAAAGCATTATAACTAATAAAATACTATTGAAATCTGACTCCAATTATGCACCTAATATTTAATTATTTGTACAATAAATCTTATTTATTTTCTTGTCTTGTTTTTTTTAATTTAGATAAATAAAAGCCGAAATGCCAAAGCTTTATCTATTTAGTATTCTTTTTCTTTTAGTCAGTTTGGTTTGGGGGATTCAAGGATGAGTTTTATATATAGTTTTTCACATAAAACACTTTTACTTAAATTTTTCACTCTCATTTTTTATTCCCATACTAAAGATACACTTAGGAATATAAACCAACATTTGCCAAAAACTAAAATTGCAGGGCATCCATCCATTCAGAGCATTTGGATTCTTGTCTAAGTGATAAAGTTCTTCGGTAACTTATATTGCAAAGGGTTAACTCATCTGATACAGAAAAATTCTCAAAGAGACGTCGATAATTTGGATGAGTTGGACATCCAATTAATATTATTCATTAACCATCCAATAAGTAAATTGAATTTAATAAATCCAATTTATTAAAAACCAATTCATCGGTGGATGAATAGGTTTAGATTTTGCCTCCCTTGGTCATTTGTGAGACTAATTGCCTTTTTTTTTCCCATAAGACTAATTGCTTAAGTGACTAAGCCCCATGCTATGGCTTTTTTTTGTCACCCATTCCTAAATTCAGAACCAAGCCCCATGCATGCGTGGATGAAAGTCAAGAAGCCTAGTCTTATTGGTCATGGGATGCTGCATGCATTGGCCTAAAGTCGGTTTGCATGTCTACTTTTTTCAAATAGTGGGTTGCAACTTGGGTGTCTCAGCGTGGTCAAGCTTCTGGAACAACTGGCAAAGGTTTTAAGCCTTGATGAATCGCACTTGGGTTTGATCCCAGCAAGGGATGAAACGCAGCCTTCCCCTACCCCCTACCCCTTATCCTCAGACTAAACAAAAAAAAAAAAAACTTAAGTCTGTATACTCTTTTAATCTTTTATCTTTCCATCGAGCGAGGATGTTTGTTATTTTTATTTTATGTCCTGCCCTGGCTGTATCGGTGGTTGTAGCTGGTCCGCTGTGGACCTCTTTTCTTTTGAAATGAAGAACTGTTGACCAAAAAAAAAATAGTGGGTGCATCATGGGAAAATTCAACCCCTTCAATCTTGGGATCAGGCTTTGGTTTAACCGTTTAACTGTTAAAGGCATGATGCCTTAAAGCATCTCACTTTGGGATCGATCTTGGATGAGGGACGATCCCACTCCCACCCCTTAGACCAAAAAACCACCCCCTACACCCAAAAAAAAAAAAAAAAACCCTTCAACCTTCAAACTAAATTTACTGAGTTTTGTAACCAAAGAGAGTTTTTTTTCACCTAGATTCAAACAAATTAAGAATATAAAAATCAAACCCGTCTTTTTTTGTTTGATCAAGTCTCAACCTTTTGTCATTTCTATTCGGCCTGAACTGCAAACTCGTCTAAAAATTGGGTTATATGCGTTGGCCTCTTGACTGAGACACTTAAAGATACTTAATAAAGATTTGCGTGGTTTGGATTGATTTGTTGAAGGGAAAATGCATAACTAAACAAATCAGTTCTCTTATTTCTTTCAAGAACTGATTGGTATTGTTTTAAATAGAGAACCAAATCAAACCTAATCATTTTTAATCGGTTTGGTTCATTATAATTGGTTTTTAAATAAGTACTTTTTTTTTCAAATAATTTATATTAAATTTTACTTTTTTTGTCTTTTCATGACCCAATTAACATAAAATTAGCTTCAAAATATTAATATAAATATAATCAAATAGATATTAACAATAAATTAACTTAAACATTTCTATACAAATAATAACAAATAAAAATATAACCATTTATACGTATGTAAATTATAAAAAAATATATATAATTATATGAGTTCAGTTTTAAAAATAAAAATTGAAAACTGGACTAAGCCAAACATAACCAAAATTAATTTAATTTTTTTCAGTCTACAATTTTTTTTTATTTAGATTGATTTGTTTCAGTTATAAATACACCTAATACAGTCTTTTTGGAGGTTTTATGATAGGGTTGAAAGTGGCACGTAAGGGGATGAATATGCTCACATCAACTTATCAAGATAGTTTAATAGGCTCGTTACATATTTAAATTAATTTATTTTGAGTTTAAAATAGTTTATAATTAAAAATTTTTTGAAAAAATTTTAAAAAAATGTAATTTTTTTTAAAAAATTAAGCTGGACCGAACATGTTTGTAGTTGGTGCAGCATTAATAATAGATCATGGCCAAATAGTAGTTAAAGCCCTCCTTATCTTGAGAAATTCAAGTACACCCAGCATTTTATACTCAATAGTTCAGAGTTTTTTTAAATCCTATTAAATAATAGAAAAAAGAGCATATATAAACCTTTTAAAATTTAGATTATTTATAAATATACTCCTAAACTTTAAAATTATCCTAATTAATACATAAATTATAATAATTATATAAATTAACCCTTCTATCTACTTTTCATTCATTTCAAAAAAAAATTATTCAATTTAGAATAGACAAAAAATGAATTGAATGGTTGATTTGTGTAATTATTATAGTTTAAATACTAATTAAAATGATTTTAAAGTTCAAAAGTTAATTTACAAATAATTCAAAATTTAAAAAATTCGTATGCTCTTTTTCCTAAATAATATTATAACTTCTATTCAATGGCATGTTTTTTTATATTGTGCCACTTGTCATGTTTTTACTGATTTAGTGTAGTGATCTTAGAATACACAATTTCTCCCTTTTCTTGTTATAAACATTCAATTATATCCTTACTTTTTTCTTCACTGGAATAATTAATCTTACCTATTTTTGAATAATCACGTATTAGAGTCTTGAGAGATGGCATGATTCTGTAGTACATGATTCTTCTTAACACATTACCACCTAGTTGAGTAAGCAGTAGCAGTGGAGAATTTAAGGTGTAAAGCAAACGTTGTTTTCTGAGTGAGAACTATTGGATAGAAATCGTGTAATCTTGCAAGCTGAAAAGATTATAAACAAGTTGAATATAAAGCAATATATCATGATTAGCTAGTATTATTAGCAGTGTAAAATTTTTTTATACTATCTTTCAATCACCTATTACCATAACATTAAAAGTATAACTTTTTAAATAATAATTATTTTAATCAAAAAAATTTTAATAATTTGACAACACATAATTAGATGATAGTATAAAAATCAATGAATCAAAATTATATTGTGCCGTTGCATTAAGGGCGTAAAAGGGTGATGCCATACTAGATGCTTGATACTGAATACTCCAGGAAATATTATAGTTGCAGTGCCCATGCAAGATTCTGCACTGCAGATGAACTGCTGCAATGGGCTTGAAAAAGGGAAAAATGGAACAATGGCAATTAAAAAGGAATAACAAACAAGTATAACTGCTGTTTCAAGCATACTAGCACATAAAAGTTTGACTCAGTTGGCATATCCTTGTGAATTTGTTAAAACCTATAAATCCACAAATCCTATCACCAAGGTGGTGTTATAGTTTTTAACAAACATAAAGAGAGAATATATTTTGAAACTGAACGCCTATTCATCAGAAGCACCAAGTAAATGATAGTTTGGACATCCTACTACCCTGATTCAGGGAAGAGTAAACTCTTTTCCCCTTTCCTTTTTCTTTCAGAAAGGGGAGGGGGGAAGGGGCCTGAACATAAATTGGTGGAGGAAAAGAAAATGTAAAGTTGGGAAATGATATCCATAAGAATTTGGATAGTAGTAAAAGAAAGGAAGAAATGAACAAGAAACTGGCCTGGAAAGATCTGAAGTATCAAAATCAAGTCAAAGCACAAAATTCATTAGGCACAACAAGAAAAACTGAGCTGACTGCGCTTCGATCCTGCCCCATTAACAAGGCTTACTCGATTCACAGACAATTCAGCCTTATAAGAATCGGAGTTTAAGACTTTGCGGCTGATATTGTTGTAGATTTCCTTGATAATGATCTCAAAAGCGGTTTGGACATTGGTAGAATCCAGTGCAGATGTCTCCATAAAGAACAAGCCTTCTGCTTCTGCAAGGCTTTTCCCCTCATCTGTGCTCACCTCTCTAATATTCTCCAAATCACACTTATTCCCCACCAACATTCTTGCAATGGTGGTGTCACAATGAGCTACAGGATAATTTATGCAATAATTAGATCTACAGCACAAGAATCAGTTATTTGAAAAACAAATCTCTGGTAAGAACAATGTTAAGGTGCATCACTGATGATATGGGAATTGGCAAGGTAAACCATGCACGTTTTAAAAGGAAGTTTATCTCTTGTAAATCTTTTTGACTGACCCCACCAGCAGACCTAACCAGCACATGCCTGTTATTCAGTTCTAGAATATATTAAACTTAAGATGTTAAAGAATTGGAAAAATATGCCAAAATTTGATGCTCTTATATGTTTCCATATCCAATAGTAAGGTGGGTTCTGATACGTGTTATTAACTCTGGCAGATTAAAAAAGACTTCAGTCAATATGAAACTTAAGAAAACACATGCTCTGGGGAAATGTCAGATAAGAATAAAATAATGATCAAGAAAATGAAAGTTTATTTAACTACAGGAAAATTACATAGTCCAGACAGTCAACAACAGGCAGACATAGCATTCTGCATTTACAACAGTCAAGATGGTTAGGCCATAGTCATGATGCTAGCATCATTCAATCATGAATAATACTTCATCCTGTGAGTTCCCTAGAAAAGTTCCTTTTCATCGCTAAATTTAAAGATAATATACAAATGTCTCATTTACCACAACCATGATGACTGTTAAGCAATAAGTGGTAACGATTCAACAGAGTCATGTATCTTCTGTCAAATATAGTAGCATAATCTTAAGTCTGAACAGAAATTATAAAAATGAACTCAATAATCAGTGTCCCTCATTGTCAAATAAACAAGATTGGATAACATTGTTAATCTTAATGAGTTAGATAACTTAGGCAACTAATACGGGACATCCCATTCATATCCTAGAGGAAACAAAAGCAAGTATCCTTCCAATCCCAGAATCAGCCAATCCTGCTTCAAATCGGTGTCGTATCGATTTAATTAAGAAACACTAAAAGTTCCATCAAACTAGCCCATACCATACATATAGATGGCAAAGACAGCGTCTCTATACTCAGCATTGCTATTATTGTGTAAATAAATTAATCTCCAAATGCATATTTGGCACTTCACTTATCCATTCTGAGCTGCGCCATTAACCAGTTCAAGAGTTCAATACCCTTCCAATTTAATTTTACAAGATTTCTAGCACCCTTTACACCCCCATTGCTTCCATGAAAGATTTTCTTCCTTTTATAACTACATAGGCATTTTCCAAAAATAACTATGATTAAAATTTTCAATCCTTTCATGTGAATAAGAAATCAATGCCAAAAAAGCCTTCAGATTTCTAATTCCATTGACCTACGTTCCCAGTTGCCACATACTCGTTGCCAAAAAAAGCAGGCATATCAGCTAAGCATGTACCTACCAACAACTAAACACCTTTTAGAAATTGCAGAGGCAGCATAGAAAGATGGAAAACCCAACTCTAATTTTCAATCTTTTCAAATGTTGTCTTTGCTTTAACAAAAGCACGGCATAAAAAGGAAATGACCAAAAAAGAAAAACTAAAAGAAGCCCACATCCACAGAATCAACTACTTTCATACTCAGAAGAAAAGGGTAAAAGGGCAAGCATCAATGCATGCCTAAAACACCATCCCATAACCTTTCAAAACGACACATCACAAAGCAACAAAACAGATAAAAGCAAAGCAAAAAGGGCAAAAAAAAAAAAACCCAAAGAAAGAGGGTGAGTCACTCACTACTAAGCTCTTCAAGCCACCGCTTGGTGCTATCAAAAGTGCTCCTCCTACTTATATCATAAACAACGAGGGCTCCAACAGCGCCCCTGTAGTAAGCAGAAGTAACAGCCCTGAAACGCTCTTGGCCAGCAGTGTCCCAGATCTGGGCCTTCACTTCTTTGCCATCGATCTCCACCACCTGGGTCTGGAACTCGACCCCAATTGTCGCCTTAGAGTTGTTGTCAAACTCGTTGCGAGCAAAGCGAGAGAGGAGATTGGACTTGCCCACAGCAGAGTCCCCAATGAGCACAATCTTGAGCAAATACTCCTCACCCACTTCCCCATTCTCCTCCATTGCTGCAATTCCGAGCTGTTTCGAGCTTTCTCAGTGGCTTGCAGAAAATGGGCTTCGGGATATAATGCGAATGAAGCGTGGGTGTGTGAGGTGGGGGGTTAGCTTTGGGCAAGCTGCGTGATTGGCGGGGTTTCTCGTGAATTTGGCGAAATTGCAGGGTTTCTCGTGATTTTGGCGAAATTGCACACCGTGTTTTTCTTGGTCTAAGGCTTTTGACTTCTTTAAAGTTTTAAACAACTTTTTTTATTGCCTAAAATAAAATAAAGTAAAAATGTTAAAGCATGAGTGAAGTAGTTAGCCTTTTTTTTTTATTTTTTTACTTTTAGCAAAAACAAATTAGGAATTTTTCTTTTTTGGTATGAAAAAAAAAATTAGGATGTTGTTCTTCTTCATTTACTAGGACGTGATTTTTGAATAGAATAGATAGCTTACTTTCATTGAATCTTATTGTTAACTATTTTTGTAGTTTGTAACTCGAGCAATATAAAATTATAAATGATAATATTTAGAAACGTATGAAGGAAGCATGTTTATTATTGTTGTTAACAGATAATTTATTTATTATTGTTCAAAAATCAAATTTTATTATGTAATTAAAAAGTAAAGTACTATCAAATAATATTATTTTTTATAAAAAAAATTTACCAAATAATATTTACATCATATTCATTATTTTTAATTACATCAAATCAATTATTTGTAAATACATGTAATTTTTTTATATGAATAACTCGCATAAAAATGAGCAAAGCATTCGAATGTTTCAGCTAAAATTTAGCATATGTTATTATTTACAATATATATAAAGAGAATTGTCCTTTTCTATCTCTATTTTTTATTTTTAAAATGTCTTTTTTATTAACTACATAATTATTTACTTAAAAATTAATTCAAAAAAGATTAAATTAAAATCATCTATATTTTATTACAGTTACAATTCAAAATACAATATAACTATTTTTTTTTATCTTTGCTTAAAATTCTATTTTAAATATTTTAAAAGATCTCATTCTTATTTTTACATAGAATAATTATCTTGAAAACTTAAATTATTTTCATTGTTTTTACATATAATTAATTTTTAAAATGAAAAATATTGAAAAAAAAGATTTAAAAAATGAAGTGTCCGTCATTGCACTCATAATTTATTTATTTATTATATAAAGGGGATAGCCTCTTTTGGTGTCTATTTTTTTATTTTTTTTAAAATATTATTAATAACCAACCAATCACACACATATAAAAAGATAAAAATATAAAAATAAAATTATTATATTATAAAAAGATACTAATCACACTTATGTGTGTTTTCCTTTCTAGTATTCCTTAATTAATCTTTGTCTATAAAAAGGAATGACACTTTATAATGCAGTTATCTATAGACTTTATGCATTTTGTAAACCATTTTGTGAAGCTAGGACAAATTAGAATGTAGAAAAAGAATGAATAACATATATAATATATTTAGTTGAACTTTTAAAAACCTCTAAATCATGAATTCAAAAAATTAAAAACAAAACTCTAAATTATAGTTTTAAAATTTCAAAATTCAAACCAACCACACTTCCAGAAGCTCTTCAGTCTTTACCATGCGCCAACCCGTACTCCTCTTCATAATTGCAATGTTTAATTGCAACGTTGCCGTTGTGTGGGAAATGGAGAGGGGTTATGGGCTCTCTTCAAATTAATACGTCTTTTAAGTTTTTTTCTTCAATGAAAATTTGATCGTATGTTTTTTATTTTTTTTTAAATTTAAAATTATTTGGTGCATAATCTTTCTTTTTAGTACAGTAAGAAAATATATGTATATTTAAAAATGAGAATCAACTAAACAAATTAGAAAAAGATATGTATGTGCAAGATTTTGAGCTGGCTACGTGCCTCTGTCTATGTGCGACCTTGTCCTTTGACTTGCAAGCACATCATGTTGCCAGATCATGGGTTTAATGAAATATATATATGATAACTACAAAGTCACAATTATGTGTATAGTTGTTACATAAATGAGTAATAAAATAATATACGTGTAATGTGATATATGTACAAGTTTTTTTTAACTTAAAATTTGAACTCAAATTAAAAAAGAGAATATACTTAATATTAAGTACACGTTTGATTATGTTTAATTATTAAAAAAATTATTTTTTTTAAAAAAATTTTTAATAAAATTTTATTTATAAAATATTTTAAATAAAATAAATTAATTCAAGCTTACCCTAAGTAAAATGATTACTAAACAAAAGCTCCGATGACAATATATGTACATATACAAGATAAATTAGTAATATATAAAAATGTAATTTTTTATTTTTAGTTAATTATTTATTTGACATTAATCAATTTTAGTAGAAGTTGTTAGAATAATTTTATAAAAATGTTTTAATTGAATAAAAAGGGGGAAAAAAACGTCATTGACATGAGTGTTTGATTGTCTAATGGGCAACTGTAAAAAGTAAATATATTTAGTAGGGTTGAAAACTAGTTAATATATGGCCAACGGCCATCTGGCTACCCATTGAAGCTGCGCAAAGCCACTTTATTGCTTATTGTCTGCAGCTTACCAACGCGCATATATATAATAAAACAAGTTAAATGAGAGATATAAAAAAATATTAGTAAAATAAAGAGTTTAATTTTGATTCAGTGTTAATGTAAAAAAATTTTATACTATTATCTAATTATGTATTTTCAAATCATTAAAAGAATCTTACTAAGATAACAATTATCTGAAAAATCTAACACACTTAGTGATTTAACTACATGTGATTTGATGATAATGTAAATAAATTTTACATTGACAGTAGATCAAAATTAAATTCTAAAACTTTTATATCGTTATTATTTAAAAAACAGGTACAAAAGACACTTTCTTCTCTTAATTTATTTTTTATTTTTATTTTAGTCTCATATCTTTTTTCATTTTAAGTTAATCCCTTAATTATCAAATGTTAAGCAAAAACATCCAAACTGTCCTATCTAGCAACTAACAATGATTATGTGGCATAAAGCATTATCAACATCCAAACAATGTTGTTGAAGGGTAATGGCTTAAGCTAACTTAAACGAGGAATGCAATGTAATGAACTGCAAAAGTTAGGTTTTGGAAGAGTAGGAAAGTGTGCTCTCTCAGCTCCCAACAAAATGTGCAGCAATCCTTTGAGGCCTTCTTTGAGGAGTGGCTCCTACATCAACGACACTTGCTAGACCAAGTTCTCAGCGTTTCAGCTATGTCCAATTCTGTAAATAAAATTGACCACCATCAGAAAATGCTAATTGACAATATAAAGAGAAATCCAGAGTGGCGAATGTCGATGTCTTGCTAGAAAATTTATTGAGCGATCTACACTAATTTCAATCATATAGAATGTATTTACATAAATAATTTAGGGATAAATTTAGGATTATCTGACATAATAGAGAAATCCGTTCCTTGAATGCTTGGAGTGTCTATATCCACAATGTTGGTGCTTAATTCTTCTATTTTTTGAATTTGCAATAGCTTGGGAGAATTCTTTTCTCTCTTTCCCTCTCTCAATATTTTCACTTACCACGTCAATGGAACAACACACTATTAATAAGGTGATAATAGAGACCTCCCTTGTAAAATACTAAAGCGGGTTAACCTATCATCACCGGTTAACCAACATACAAGACCCAACAATAGTTCATAAGTTTTAGTGATCCAATAAATCCAAATACAAAATAATCACTTAATGGGGTAAAGGATTATTATTACAATTGACAAATATTAATAAGAGTTTTAATTAAAATCTGATATATGCTATATTCTAACATGTCGTCTTGATTCTTTGCCTGACAAACGGTAACATGGAGGGGTTGATGGTGGAGCAGAAGCAGAGCTAGAGCTAGTCAAAGATAAGGCCAAGAGGACAAAGAGGGAGGTGTTTGGGTTTTGGGAGAATAAGAAACTCTTACAGATGAGGAAGAAGGAGATAGAAGAAGATGAAATGGGGAAAGGGGGAAAGTAATGGTATTAAAATCGAATAACGTGTCGAACGATGTTGTTTCATTTTAGTCTAATGGTGCTCTATGCTATATAAGCACAGTTAGTTGTCAGATAAGAGAGTTACATTAATTGTTGTTATCAGATTGTGATTTAGGATGTTTATGTTTTTGTCTAATGTTTAATGGTTATTTGACCAAATTAAAATGAAAAAAAGATATGAGATTAAAATAAAAATAAAAAATAAGTTGAGGAAGAAAGAATCTTTTTATCTAACAAATACTAGGTATAAATAGAAGACTAATGGTAATATTGTTACGCCAATATGTATATTGCAGTATGCATCGTTTTTTTTACATGCACTGGCGCATGATATATGTAGAAAGAAATGTGTAAGTTCTTTGATGTCCAAAATATATGTGGTTTTTTTTAAAAAAAAAATATTTGCTTTGCCTTTTGACGAATACTACATTGTATTTAATATTTGGAAGGTAAAAAATGTAACAGTGAGAGGATAGGAATTGATTTTTGTTTTGTGAAAAAACAGATGACAGGAATCATTGCCAAGTCGTTGTATTAACGTTAAAATATTTCATTTGTGATTTACATTATGTCTGAGAATGTATATATTATCTGTTAGAGGCATAATCATTTTGGAAAAAAAAAGTGAATGACCCGTGACTTAGCTAGTTTAGTATCACACCCGCAGCATCTCATGTATGCTAATCTTGCACTTTTCTTTTCTTTCTTTTTTTTCAAATTTTATTGCAGTGTTGAAACAAAAATAATTTAGGGCAGTCATTAACTTCCATTCCAACAAAGAAACTTTTTCTCCGGTTGAGTTAAAATAGGAAGATAAATATTCAATTGTGTAATAAGCAGTCCATCCCATAATTAGGTTAGCTAAGACTATAGCTAGGCCAACTATTGTCTATCCTTTTTTTACCCTTCATGTGGTTCTCGTATCAATACCAAAAATGAAAGTTGCATGGACAATTTCGCCTCACATACTTTAAGTATTTTGATTTGACGTCACATATACTTTACATATTTGAGATTAACTAATTATTAAATCGATTTAACCACTTAAGCATGTACAGTTAATCACTCTTGCTTAAATTTTAAATTTCCTACCACATTCTCTTTTAAATTTATGATTACATTTAAATATATATTAAGTAGTTTGATTCTATCATGTATCATTTTGACTATGTTATTTGACATTTCTATTTTGACATTTGATTCTTATAAATAATATTTATGTGAGATGTGAATTTTGAATATTGTAATGCATTTATTGTGATAGTTGATAGGAAATTATTTTAAATTTAAAACAAAAATTCATGAGTCAAATTTTTTAAAATTCTTCCTTTTTTCTTTTTTTTTATTATTTTATTTCTTCTTTTTATTTAATAATATTTTTATCTCACTTTTTAAATTTTTATGAATTAAATTTAAAATTTTAATTCTTTTTTTACCAGTTTGAATTAATCAATAATTATTATTAAAATTTTTTAATAAAGAAAAATACTACATATTAAAAATACTAACAAATATTAAAATAAATTTAAAATAAGTAGTGAATATATAATTTTAAATTATGTAAAATTAAAAGGATAATGATTTATTAAACATCTCTTTTAAAATTATTATAAATGATTTTTGGTTTTTAATTAAATATTATATTATAAATTTTAAATAATATATAATTATTTTTTAGTTTTATTTTCTCTTTTTAAATTATCCCGTGCATTGCATGGGTGTTAGGTTAGTTATTCTATAAAAAAAAACATAGTCACCAAGCTAGAATTATTAGTGCATTTTATAATCATTTAATGCATAAATGTTAAAATATAAATACATAAAGCACAATCCTATGTGTTGCTCTAAAAAAATACAATAATTTCTCAACCATAAACAGAACTAACATTTATTTTCGCTTAACAAATAGTTGGGATCATAAATATCTTATCTGCCCATGTAATGAGCATTAGATATTGATTAAAAATGTATTTTTGTTCCATACATGTAGGTAAGCATTTGTGTACGCCGTACACCTAAAACCAAAACCCAACCATAGAAACCCGGATTTAAAAGTCTATAAAATTCGAAGTAGGGAGGCATGGGATTCTCTATTTGTTTTCAAGAACTTAATTAATGTAAGTAGTTTATAACATACTTGTCACCGGCCACCAGAGATACATAACTCTTTTCTTACATTAATTAGAGTAAACCTGTATTTTGATCTATTAAAAATATAAGTATTATCATTTTATTTTTTTAAATATTTTGTCATTAATTTAATTTTTAAATTTAAAAAGTGTCATCAAAATCATTTTTGATGAGTGACGACGTTGAGCGGCGCCTTGGAAGCTTGGACGATGATGTGGAGCAGCATCGGCTTAGAGCCGGAGGAGGAGGCTAGACGACGTTGAGCGGCGCCTTGGAAGCTTGGACGATGATGTGGAGCAGCATCGGCTTGGAGCCGGAGGAGGAGGCTAGAAACAGGGGAGGGGCAGTGGCAGAAGTTAGGGAGAACCACGCACGATTCTTTTTGAAAGAAACCCTAAGAAAAAAATCAAATGAGTATGTGAGAAAGGCCCCCGAATGGCTTCTACGTAGTGCGTAGTGCATGCATCTTGCCTCCTGGTGGCTAGTGGTGTCACCGTGATGGGCTCGTGGTTAAGGCCCAAAAATCACAAAGGAATAAGGATTATGAGCCTTACAAAAAAAAAAAGGTATATGCTTTGGGTCGGGCTCAGGTGGCCCGAACAATAACCCGAGCCTGGTCCCGACCCAGTGACAGACTCGGTGAAATAGACCCTGTCCCGACCCATTTCTTTGTTAGGGTCGGGTTTGACCTGGCCCAAAAACTTTAGGTTGGGCTGGGTTGTCAAGTCAAATCAGGTTCTGAGTAGCCCTAACCTCGATAATACTTTTTAATTAGTTGTTTTGTTTCTTTCTGGACTCTTGCCCCTTTCTTTTGTTCTTTTTAAGAGACAATTCTTTTAGAAAATACTGAATTTTTTCTTTTTTTTTGTTCATTTTCTATGAATATTTATCAATATCGATCTCATTCCAAATAAAAATGTTATGTTTACACTTTAATCCTATACTTCAATACAATACTTCCTCTATAAACGTATTTTGAATAGTAATAACGAAGAAAAAATTTAATTTCTTTTCATATTTTTTTCTTTTTTATTTTTATCATGAAAAAAAGAAATATATAAGAGGAAGTATAAGATTAAGAAATAAAAATAATATAATTCTTTCCCAAATCATAGGTCGACCCAAGGTGTTTGATAATGTTTTTTTCGCCGCTTTGATAATGATACTCATATGTATACCAACTTTCCACGAAGGAGCTAGGGGTGGCATGCTTGTTATGCAAACTGTAAAGGACATGATAAGTTATCTATATGTCTTCACGCGTTGTAAGATTTTCGCCTTCATAGTCACATTTATCACCACATTAATTAGTTGTTGTGTTCCTAATTATTTGTTTGCTTTGTATTTTAATGGTTTAAATTGCAGTCACATATGTCAATAGATATTGGCTCACTTAGTCGACTTTTCATTCATGTTTAGTCATAACTTGAGTTCGATTTTTGAATTTTTTATTAATGGGTCATTTGTAAGTAATTCTGTAAGCGTTTGATGAGCCTGTGGATATGCTCTGATCCTGAACTGAGATGAGTCTTTTCCTTAACTAAAAATTTTTGTTTATAAAAAAAAAAATACAGTCACATCTTCTTAGTCTTGCTTGCCTGTTCTCACCACATTATTTTACATGCTTTTTAGGAAAAGATGAGATTTTCATTATGTAGGCTAGTCTTAGCATTAAATCCAGATGCATTCACATTAAAACAAATATATGTTCATCCTTGAAATAATCTACTACTTGTTATAGGAATTACAGTGGAAAGGAAGTATTTTTGGGCATTGGAAGTGAACTCATGAGCCGTTTTTAGACATTTGGTAAACATAATCCTTATGAATAAATTATAGATGATATCACATTTAAATGTTCCATTAAAAAGAAGAAAGCAATATCTACTTAATGCCAAAGAAGAAATTTTTTTTTTTAGTTCCATACTAAATTTTACTAGTTGAAACGGGGAATCTGTCACACTTGATAATGTAGTTTTAAAGGGAACCTGACTTCTTGTTATGATGGGGAGGTTTCAACTAATAACAATTTTCATTTCAATGATGGAAGTTTCATGGTTGACGAGATTCTTAAATTAGACATTGAATATTGAGCACAAGTTATCTGATGACACAACCAATAGCATGCATATATTATACATACATATGCAGGTCTTTACATATCTACATAGCAGAAAAATTTGATCATGCTTAGACTGTTTAATCAATCTTTAATTTATTGTACATGTTTTTTGCAACTCTACTATTTTTGTTTTGTTCGTGATTATTCTAGGAACATCGTTGGACAAGTTACCAATTTACTTATGGGAGAATGCAATACTGTTTGTGCATGACTCTGGGGGATCTTCTCTGAGATATATTGACTTGTACTATTGGAAAAGAGGTCTTTGTAAGCTCTGGGCGGAGTCTGATTTCTTGGCTGTTATGCTCTAAATTCATGAATGGAGATTGTCATGCAACCCTTTTTTGTTATCCTCTGATTAAGCTCATTCAAATGATACCCCAGTAATATCCAACAACTCTCTAGATTACTCAATCTCATCATGAAAGGAACATTCAACTTGGCGGGGCATTAGATTATTTCTATTTTTTGTATTGATTTTCATTTTCAAAACTTTTAGATTTCTTTTTTTTTTTTATAGTTTTGGATTTACCTAACTTGTACCTCTCCTGTTGGCTTGAAATTTTTTTATACGATTTAAAATTTATATATCTATATATCAAATATAAATATATATTGAGCTCACAAAAATGTGGTTCAATAATAAATAAGTTGGAGTCAAAATAAAATAAATTTTATCTATTTCGAATGAAGATTAGTCTCACTCAAAAAGTATATAGATACCTTATATTGTACGATACATTATATTAAGTCAAATAATAAGGTTTAGTAATCAATCTATATAAGATAAAACCAAGTCTCCCTCTATGGTGGACTTGATGATGGGCTGCATACAACTGGGTTTGGGCCCCATGAAAATAGACTAGCTGGGAATCTATAAGGTAAGAACAGGGCTAAAGAACCCTATCCTTATGTTGGATTGCTTGAGCCCAGAAGGAGTTAGAGTTATTTCCTTAGCAGATCAACAAATTGGAGACTATAGCGCGCATAGGCTAAGGCCATAATTATGATCTAGCTGTCAATAAAGATCAAAGTAAGGGAGGTATTTTACTTGATCGAAACCTGGGATTGCTAAGTATTATGCTAGAATTGGACTGTTTGGAACTGTTGGAAGCATGCAGGTACTTGAACCAGAACTAGAAAATCCATATGATAGTCAAGGTTATCCCCCGATCCCAAGTGAGATTCACCCATCATGGTTTCCTCTGGACCCAAAGACAGGGCAATGTTGTGGCTCATAGGGTAGAAACAGTGGCAATGGAAAGCCCTCTCCCACCCTACTGGGTTGTTCATTTGCCTCAAGAAGTTTTGGAGCTGTTGGGCATTGACAAAGCCTTCCTCTCTAACAGTTGTTGTGTAATGTTGTGTTGTTAGGACTAGGGCCTTGAGCCTTCTATGGAAAGGTGTGCCCTTTGAGCCTTGGACTCTTTGTATTGAAGCATGGTTGACCAAAAAGGAAAAAGGACAAGCCTTTTTGGTTCAGCAAGCAAGGCCATGGGTGTCTACTCAAGTAACCTACCTAATAACTAGTGATCAAGTCTTCAATCCTCAATTTCGTAAATGAACCAATGATTCAATAAGCATGTTTTATGAGCCTCTTTTTCTAGTTTTTCAATAATAAAGTGACAATTCATTATTTAAATTCAAGAAAGACATATATGGACCTTACTTTCAAAATTGATTGAAAATGACATTGATATAAAAAACTAAACAAACACTTCATTATTCATTTTAATAATGGAAAAGGTTAGTCTTATGGTTAATGAAATGTTCTTATTATGAACTAATTGGGTTAGCCTAAATGCATCAAACTGATGTATGAAAATGTACCCTTAAAATCATTCTTTGATAAACATAGTCTCAGTTGATGCAAAAATTACTTAAAAATATTTTTATTAAAAAAATTATTTTCTTATATAGACTGAACTTTTCTTCATTTAAATAGATTTGTTTGAGTCTTATAGGCAAGTGATGTCTCCTCTCTTAACCTGTAAGTAACACCTTTACTTTTTTTTTTTTGGTGGTTCTGTAACAGCTCTACTTTATCTCCTCGTTTTAGTCCAAGATATGCATTCTACGTCAAAATTGGCGGATCCACAACAAAATTCTTTGAAACCTGGCCTAAGGATAAAATAAATTCTTTAATTTACTTCTGTCCCAACAAAATTAATATGGGTGGTTCTAACCTTTCCTTAAGTAGATTTGTTACTCGAAGCTTTTTCTTTTTTTCTTTTGTGAACAAAGGGGCCAAAAGCCCAAAAACAGCTAAAATTCGCTCCTCTCATCTTAAAGATTGGATCTCCATTAACCTCTCGAATAACTTGGGGAAAGCTTATAATGGAAACTGGAGCCTGCTAATTGCAACAACAGCTCGTCCCTTTGGAGAAACCGAAATGCTGTTATTTTTTATGCAAATAACCATATTGCAAATATAGTTCAATTTATTATGAGACTGGCTAGAGACTACGATCAAGCTTTTTACATCCAACAAAAAGCTAATTCAATGATCCCTCTTTACAACAGTATACAGGTCTCTTGGAAAACTCTTCCTCAAGACCAGATCAATTTCATGATTTTCAATTACAGTTGTAGTTAAATTGTGATTGAAGATATTGTAAATAATTATAAAAAAATATAATTGATATAACCACAATTACAGTTGCGTTACGATTACGGTAATTCCTGCAACATTAATATTACAATAACAATTACAGTTACAGACAATAATTTATAACCCTGATAAAGGTCAATGTTGACGGCTCTGTCTTCGTTCAACAGAATATAGCTACTTGCGGAGGTTTGATAAGAGATGACTTGGGAAATTTTGTTTTAAGCCTTGCTGTATTATTAATTACAGTAGCTGAAATGTTGGCTCTATATTATGGTCTCTCTCTGGCTTTCACCATGGGTTTTCAAAGGGTTATCCTTGAAGCAGACTCCAAATGTGCTGTCCACACCATCCGAAATGGCTATGCATCTTGGCATCTTTGTGCCCCTATAGTTTCTCTGATATCTGATCTCAACAATAGGAAGTCATCCAGAATCATGTCTACAGAGAATGAAATGCATGTGCAGATCTTCAGGCCAAGCATGGCCATTCTCTACCACTGGGTCTTCATTGTTGAAGTTCCCTTCTGCTTTTCGTTCAGTTTCGTTCTTAGCTGATAAGTGTAATGTTACTTTAAGTTATGTGATATAAAGTATGGTTAATTTAATTAAATAAATGGTTAATTTAATATAGTTAAATAAGTAGTTAAATAATTAATTAACTATTTATCTAACTAAATTAATTATACTTTATATGACATCACTTGAGAGTATTAAAATTATTTAGGAGCCCAATTAATAGAGTTATAACTAGAAGTTTTAACAATTTGTTTTACGGCACATTATATTATCGTGTGTATTTAAATTAACTTATTTTGTGATGAACAGTTTATAATCAAAATCTTTTTGAAAGAACTTTTGAAAAAAAGCATTTTTTTTCTTAAAAAAAAAGCTTATCCAAACATACTACAAATTCCAACATTAAATCATTTCTTCAAAATTATCAATTACATCCCCACATATTGATTAAGGTAGTGCTTATCGACACAACTAAAAGAAAAGGATAAATTACTTTATTTGGTTCAAAATAAGTGTTTTTTAGTGAAAATTTTTTTGGTTTATATTAAGTGTCGTTATCAAAAATTAAAATAACATGAATTATTATTTTTAAACTCTATCCTTATGATAGTAGTGTGGAGTAATTAATAGAGTAAGTATAGTTAATAAAATAATGTGAGATAGTGATATACTTTTTTCGTTCATTTTTATTTATTGTATAAGAAAATTTTTTTTATCTAACAATATATGTCATTTGAGAATATTAAAAAAATATTAATTAATTTTTTCTAACTTTACCTTTATCTTTTAATGTAGAGAGAATTAGTGGAGTAAGTAAAATTAGATAAAAGAAAAAATATTTATGAAGTGAGAGAAAGGATAATTTAAGTCACATTGAATTATATTTCTTGTCAGTTGAGACTATTTAATTAATTATTATAAATTGAGTAAGGATATTTTAGTAAAGATATTCATAATTAAGACTTAATTTGTCTTTCTTAATCCTTGTATTTTTCACTAAAAATATAATTATTTTGACTGAGTAGAGTACTAAATTAATCCCTAAAAAATAGGGGTGGGTACATGCTATTATTTAAATAAAATTAATTAGCCTCGTGGTTCTCTTATATTTTTAAAATTATTTTAAATTAGTCTTTATAGCAATACAAATAAGATTTAATTATGATTCACTATTAGTATAAATTTTTTTTACACTATCATTTAATTATATGTTATCAAATATTTAATTTTTTAGATAATTTTTATCTTAATAAAACTCTTTTTTATAATTTAATAATTTATGATTAAATAATAATATAAAATTTTTTAAATTAATAATAAATTAAAATTAAACGCATATATATTAATTTTTAAAAAATATTAAAATTTTAACTATTAAAAAAATATTCAAAAACCACTAGAGAGGTTAATTTATTTTAAATAATTTATATCTGTCGCCATTTTTCAGAAATTAATTTAGCAGGTTGGACAAAAGAAAAGCATAGCTTTTGTCTAGATGGAATCATATGAAAAGTGTTATCGTGTTGGTGTGGGCCACTGCTAATAGATCAAGTAGTAAGCGTGGCGTTGGAAAAGTCCAAACTGTCACCGTGTGGGCCACCGCTAATAAATCAAGCAATAAATGTTGTGTGGTAAAAGTCAAAATGGTTGCTGTCTTGGCCACTACTAATAAATCTAGCGATAATCGTAACCGGGGAACAATCAGACGTGTTAAGTGTTACCACTTACGAGAAATTTTTTCAAGAAAAAAAATTCTTGTACCCATCTGCAACCTTTAATCTCACATAAATTTAATGATTCAAAATCAGATAATTTACTGAAGAAAAAAAATTAAAAAATTTAACTTTAATGATGTGAAAAAATAATAAATATGTATTTAATAAGAATATAATATTTGAATTTACTTTATAAATTTATTTTTATAAAATAATAAAAAATCTAATTAATATAATAAACAAATTATATAATATTTTTTGTTAAATTTTAAGACTTTCAATTTTTTAATATATAATTATTCAATAAAATTATCAATTTTTTAAATAAATTTTTAATTTTTCATCTATTAATAATAAAATTATAAATTTTCATAATATTCTTCCGTCAAAGGTCAATATTTGATTTGGGTAAGCATTAACATGAGTCATACAATTTCATATGATATGATATAAAGATAAATTTAAAAAAAATTGAAAAATAATGTTACGATATGATATATTAATAATTTTATGAAAAGAATATATAAATTTTAATAAGACATTATATAATGATTATACAATAGGATAATCTGAAATTATTACTATTTTATAAAAGTATAATATAATTATTATTTTATAAAAAATAAATTTAATAAGTAAATTCAAAATCTCTAGCATCAGTCCTCATTAAACACATATTTCATTATTTTCTATCTTCATTTAAGTGAGACTTTTTTATCCTCTTTTTTTATTAAATTATTTTATTTTAAACCATTAAATTTAGATCAGAATTTGATTTTAGTCTAATATTTTTGTAGTTTGACGCTTCGAACAAATTTACGTTTGTATCTGCACTCCCAAACCAATTTACCCTTGTATCTATACTCGCTCTCTCTTTATACCAATGATATAAAGTAGTCATTTTATGTTTGCTTCTTTAGATATAAAAAATGTATGAAAATCTTCTATCTCTACACTCTAGAGTTATACGTTTACGCATCAAGCATATCTTTAAAATTTTCTTTATTCCGTAGTTAATAGTTTCAAATTAATTTTATTTTTTCTTGAGCATTCCCAAACAAAAACGAACCCTTACAATCATGCATTTACTAGAAGTAGTGTAATGTGACAAAAGACAAAGATAGATTAATTAAGAAAAATATAATTACAATTGGCAAAGAGGGTCAGAGTTAATCATGAAAGAAAGTGGACTCACTGGTTACCACATTATACCCCAACATGTAATGGTCTGAGGCTACGAAGCTTATTAACAGAGAAATAAAAGATGGGAAAGAATTCTAAGGCTTAACAAAAATTAATATAATATACTAATCAATAGTAATAATAATATTTTTGGATACACTAAACAGAATTACTATAATTGAATAGAATTTTAATAATTATATTTTTGACAAAAATTTTAAAATTTAATTTTAATCCATTGTTAGTGTAAAATTTTGTTAAACTATCATTTAATCACATCTTACTTCTAATGTTTGATTTTTTAGGTAATGGTTATCTTAATCAAATTTTTTTAATAATTTAACAACTCATGAGTAGATGATAGTGTAAAACTTTTTGTATTGATAGTAAATCAAAATTAAACTTAAAGCTTAATAGTTAAATTGTATTAATATAAAAGGCGTAAACTTGATTTCCTCATCACCACGTTTGCTTGTTTTATAAAATGAATTTCCAACATAAAAATTCCTCATCCAAGTTCTGCGTAATTTATAGAACTTCCGTAAGGAACGGTCTAACCAAACTTTGAAGACTAAAGATGGATGCAAAGACTCCGAAAAGCCAATTAGAATGGCAACAAAATGTCTTCGTCTTGGGGACATTATTAAATGCTAGTTTCTCTTTCATTTTCAATTGCCAGTGAAATAGTAGATCTACCCTTCTTGAAACCATCCATTTTCTGATAAGAAATCTGTATCGCAGTTACCAATTAACTTCCCATTTCTCTTCTATCTAAACGCCTGATTACCTTTTTTTTCTTTTTTCCACTCATTTTTTCAAATATGGCTGAAGCAATCCCATATGGCATCGTTGAAAGAGTGATCACTAAGCTGGCTTCTTTGGCTTTTCAAGAGATTGGAAATATTTATGGGGTCAAGAGTGAGATAGATAAGCTTAAGGATACAGTAGAATTTATCAGAGCTGTGCTTTTGGATGCTGAGCAGAAACAAGAGCAGAGCCATGTTGTCAAAATATGGATACGGAGACTCAAAGAAGTTCTTCACAATACGGATAACCTGTTTGATGATCTTCTGTTTCAAGAAATGAGACACAAGGTGGATGGTGAAGGAAACACAATCAAAAAGGTACGTGGCTTCTTTTCCTCCTCAAATCAAATTGTGTTTCGTCTCAAAATGAGTCATAAGATAAAGAAGATTCAACAACAATTTCTTGATCTTAAAGAAGATGTTTCTAGTTTGAACCTAAGCCAGAGAGTTGTGGTAATTAGACAAAGTGAGATTGATATAAGGGAAACTAGTTCTTCTGTGCTAGAAGCAAGCATAGTTGGCAGGGAAGAAGGCAAGAAGGAGATTATTAACTTGTTGTTGCATACACATACCCATCAGAATGTTTCCTTGACTGCTATTGTTGGCATTGGGGGTCTAGGTAAGACAACCCTTAGTCAGTTAGTGTATAATGACGCTGAAGTGAAGAAATTCTTTCAAAAACGAATGTGGGTATGTGTTTCTGAAGATTTTGAAGTGAAAACTCTGGTTAAAAAAATCTTATAATCATCAACTAACCACAAAGTTGATGACCTACAATTGGAAGTACTAAAAAATAAACTTGAGCAAGATATAAAAGGACAAAGGTATTTACTTGTCTTGGATGATGTATGGAACGAAAATCCTGAAAAGTGGAATCACTTGCTAAGCTTTTTGATGTATGGTGCTCAAGGCAGTAAGGTTTTAGTGACCACTCGTAGTCAAACGGTAGCCAATGCCATTTGTGCAACTACCTCGTATGTTTTGAAAGGTTTAACAAAAGAGCAATCTCGGACCTTGTTGAAAAATTTGGCATTTAGAAAAAATGAAACTGTGACCCAAAACCTTGTGTCAATTGGTGAAATGATTGCAGAGAAGTGTGGAGGAGTTCCACTTGCAATAAAATCTTTAAGTGGTTTGTTGCGATCCAAAACTAAGGAAAGTGAATGGCTAAATGTCTTGAATGGCGAATTTTGGAAGTTATGTGAAGATGATCATAGCATCAAGCCAGTATTGAAATTGAGCTACGATAACTTGCCTATTGAGTTAAGGCAATGCTTTGTTTATTGTTCTTTATATCCAAAGGACTACAAAATTTGTAAGGATGATTTGATTCAATTGTGGATAGCACAAGGCTACCTTGAGTGTTCAAATGAAAGACAAGACATGGAAGATTTGGGGGATCAGTACATTCAAATTTTGTTGATGAGGTCGTTTTTTCAAGATTTTGAACTAAATGTAAATGGGGATATAGAATCTTTTAAAATGCATGATCTAATGCATGATCTTGCACAGTTGGTAGCTGGCACGGAGTGTTGCTTGCATTGTGAAGGACAAACAGTGGTTGGAAAACCCATGCACATTTCATTTGAATCTAACGGCATTCCTTCATTGAATTTGTTGGATGTAAATAAGTTGCGCACAATTCTTTGGCCAGGGATGTGGAATAGGAAATGGGCAATGGGTCGATCCATAAGAGAGTTGTCAGCTATTTCAAAGTTCAAACGCTTGCGCGTTTTGGATTTGTCAGCATCTTCTATTATTGAATTGCCTAAATCAGTAGGCAAACTAAAGCATTTGAGGTATCTTGACCTCTCAGATTGTGGCCAATTGACTGCTCTGCTCAACACTTAGCAATTTGGTAAATTTACAAACACTGAGATTAGAAGGCTGTGAAAGACTTGAATTTTCCACAAAAGCAATCACAAAATTGATTAACCTGCGTAACCTTATGATTGATTCTTGTGATGCATTTCGGAACATGATGCCAGCTGGGTTCGAGAGATTGACATCGTTGCATTGTTTATCAACATTCTTTATAGGACACGATGATGGGAAGAGAAAGAGTGCAAAATTGAATGAACTCAAAGAACTCAATTACTTGAGACGCAAATTATGTATTAAAAATCTGAATCTAGTAAGGGATGTGGTGGGGGAGACAAATGATGTTAATTTGAAAGGAAAGAAATACCTCTACTCGTTGGAACTTAATTGGGAAAGTGGCAAAGACAACGAAAATGGTGATAGCGTACAACTTCTAGAAAGGCTTCATCCTCATCAAAACTTGAAAGAGCTGAAACTGGAATATTATCCAGGTGTAACGATTTCAAGTTGGCTTTTGTTGCTTACAAATCTTGTTCAAATTAGTTTCTTTGGCTGTACAAATTGCCGACGTTTGCCACCATTGGAACGTCTTCCTTCTCTCACATATCTTCGCATTTATAGACTAAATGTTCTGGAGTACATAGAGTATGAAGAGACTCCCTGCACTACAACAACATTCTTCCCCTCATTGAAGGATCTTAGAATCTTCAAATGCCGGAATCTTAGGGGTTGGCACAGGATTATGGGAGATTTCAATAATGGAAATGATGCTACAGAGAATCCACACCATCTTCCATTACCTCCATTCCCTTGTCTTTCTCATTTAAGAATTGGGGATTGTGCCAACTTGATTTGCATGCCTACTTTTCCGAATCTTGTTGAGGGATTGACATTGAAATCTTGTAGTGTGAAGCCGTTGGTAGAAGCAATATGTTGGGCTCAGCCTTCATCATCCTTCACTCCTCTTTCCACACTCAAGTATATGGAAATTGTCGACACTGACATAGAAGCATTACCAGAAGAGTGGATGCGAAACCTAACTTCTCTTGAGAAGCTTGGTATTATGGAAATCCCAAGTATACGACATATGCAACATCTTCCTAATGAGACTTCTCTTCAAGAATTGACTATTGGCAGTGTGGACAACATTGACTGCCATTTCCTTAAGCCCTTCCCTACTCTGCAAAAAATAAAATTATACAGTTGTCTTAATTTGAAGGATTTGATGGAGTGGATTTGCAACCTCCCGTTGCTTCAACATCTTGAGATTCATTCTTGTCCAAATTTGGACTTGTTGCCTGAAGGAATGCCTCGGCTTACCAATCTATACACAATAGAAATCTCTGATTGTCCCCTCTTAGCTGAAAGATGCAGGGGAGAAACAGGCGCAGATTGGCAGAAAATCGCTCACATCCCACACATAATTGCGCATGCCTAGAGAATCTAAGTCTATCACCCAAAGCCAAAGCCAAAGACAAAGGTAATCAACGAAATTCTACTCAAGAAATTATTATATTCTGTTGTTTTGGTTTCCTAACTTCTAAATAAAAAGTAAATTCGCATTTATAAAAGATTTAACATCTTTTTTGCTTATTTTAATCTGTTGAATTCATTCTGAGTTACAAGATAAAACATCAAACTTCTAATAGTGATTATTTTTCAAATTTTAATGTTGACAGAAGAAAATATGGTAGAAAAATTTCATAAGCTGTTTGTTTTTCTGTTGAGAGTTTCACTGTTGATTCTTTTGCACAATTTTGTCCACTGTTGGATCCTTTGGAATCAATCCGGCGCTCTTTGGCTAACAAATTTATGTTCCTGAAAGATTATCAGGTATACTTAATTTAAGATAATTCTCTTATATTATACCACTGAACATTTATCCTGTAAGCTATTTAAAATGTTTATCATTGTTTGTATATAAATAGTGACAGACAAGTATGGCTCACAAAGCTAACATAATACATATTTAATAGTATAATATAAGAAAATTATTTTATATTAAGTGTACTTATAAATTTCTCTCAGTTCCCTCATTCGATTCATTTTTTATGTATCCCTCCAACTTATAGACGAAAGGTATTTTGCCATTTTTCTTTGGATATTTTGTAATACGCCTTTTGTTTCTATTTCTCTTTTAACCATTTTTCTCAATCCCTTCAAGATCAATGAGCTTTACAGAGGCTACATGGAGCCATCATTCTTGACGTTGCACTCACTGTGTGAGAGAGTGCGTGGCATTTTTTGGTTGCTAATGTCATTAAATAAACCAGGGATTGAGAATGTTGTGTTGCATTTTTTTAAACCATTTTTTTTTATTTGGGCATTTTACCTAGCTTGAAAAATTACTATTGGGATTGATGGACCATTACTACTAACATGCAGGAAAAATTAATACTGGGAATGATGGAACTGACTAATAATGGAACTGCCATCCCCTTTTATTTGGGCATACTACAAAATAACTACTGATGTGCTGAAACCATATACTATGTGTTTATGAAATCAAATTGGTGGTTTACTATCTATTAATGTACTGTTCCAAATTATTTTGATTGAGAAATGGTAACCTATCATAGTTTCATACTTTCATGATGAGTTTAGTGGCCTTCAATCTTTCTTGGGATGGATTTCATTTGCGTTGAGGGCAGATGATATATGATTGTCTCATAGGACATGAATCACGATTTAAGTATTAGGTTTGACTTATTCTATGCAAAGAAGAAAAGTATCATATATGACCTATAATTTTAGCACTTATTATTATGTGAATATTTTGGTCTGACCAGTAACATTATTTGTGGCCAGATGTAATGCTAAATTAAATTTGCACTCATGAGGTGTATTGGTGAAGTCCTTGCTGCCCTCCTAAGTAATGTCATTCATTTTATGTAGGTTCTTGGGTAGATACATCTTGTCTTAGAGTACTGTAAATTAAGCAAGTGATCTCTCTCTATAGATATTCAACATCATGGAAGAGTTCTAGAGGCAACTGCAAAGCACTTTATGCAGCAACTAGGCATGTTTCAACTTTATATAGTTGGTATTTTAATTGTTCTATTAATAATGGAGAACTGTTTGTGTTAAAGTTACTAGCCTACGTGCATATTTAAACATAATCTTTACAAGCATAAGTTCCTATCTATCTATTGTTTTATGTCCCATTTATTTCAAAATCCTACTCATAGTTTTAAATTGTGGTTACAATTGCGGATGCGGATGCGGTTACATTATGATAATGAAAATTATGAATAATTACAAAAAAATACAGTTAATGCAGTCACAATAATGGTTGAAAGACTCTCTCAACAATAATATTGCAGCCGAATTTGTTGTTGCAGATTACAATTTAAAACAATAATCCTACTTGAAGACCTTCTAGTGATGACAAGTCAGTATTAAACATATCTTAGAGTTGCGAACTTAATGTGTCTTTGACACCCAAAAAATGATTGAGGCCTTATGCCCAATTGTTTTCAAAAGTATTACTCTTTATGTGTGTGGCCCAATTGATTGCTTAAATAGTGAGAGCATATTTCCAATTATTTCAATGCTTTGATCAAGGAAATCTTCACGAAGTTTGATTTTAAAGTTCTCACAAATTTCTCTCCTTTTCACGTGTGTTTCATTTTGACTTTCACATTGCTGAGAACTTTATATTTCTATAGAAAGTTCTCTCTGCTCCTTTCCGTAATTTTGTTGTTAAAGCACAAATTTTCTACTTGGGCACTAGAGGAATGTGTTGCGGAAGAAAACTAAGTCGATAACGTTACATGAATATGTTGCAATGAATTACTTAATCCCGTCACTAATGTCATCTATATGTTTTCTTTCTAAATGTTCTTCAAATCTCAAGAGAAGCTGAACTATGATTCAATAAATAAATAAATAAATTTTCTTTTTTAGTTTCTTACTTAACTTTTAAGTGAAAATAGATATTTTGCTGCAACATTGGTAATCTGTACAAAATACAAAGCCAAGTGAAGAGAAGAGCCAGTGTCCATAAACACACTTAGGTCAAACATTTTCTGATTCCAGTCCAACCACTGAAAGTTGTGACACTTCCCTACTAACCAGTTGTTATTGCTATGGCAAGACGCATTATTTGGATCAAATTGACACATTCGGGGTTACGCATATGAAGTAAACAGAAGGATGAAGTAAAGAGAAACCCAGTTGGTAGCCCAAGATTGTTTTCATGGAGATCCCCTCATTCTTAATTTCTGTATCCCAAAAAAATATGGTGATTCTAACTTGTGAACCTACATAAGTTCCAAATATTCCTTTATAAAAGTAGAAATGTACACTCTATATTCTCTAAAGCTCATCTTTGTTTCTCTATATCCTTTGGGTGCGGCTCAAAATGAGTGGCAAGTAACCTCTTGTCAATAGAGATTGGTAATTCATTGTTCTCCTCCAACTTTTGTCCAAATATGATTATCTTATAATTCTCTGTTTGAATTAAATCTTAAATTGAGTGCATCCCTGTACAAAACAATAAAAGGACATAACACAATAAAACAATAATTTCTCTCTTATCCGGGCCCTTGCAAGTGATCTATCTGAAGGTTTTAGCAGATTTTCTCATAACCACTTTTAAGCTTAGAGAAATTGGTGGCATCCAATGTCTTAAATTGGAAGCCGATATTTCATATTATGTATAAGTTTACAACATTGAATAATGCCTGTGCATAGCACGGGTCACTTAATTACTAGTTATTTTTTAAACTTCAAACAGATACCTCAATAACAAGGTGTTTACAGTAGTTAAACTTGTTCAGTTTCTTTTATCTTATTTATTTGAACTTTGAATATAGATTCAAAGTATTGGGATTGCCAGAGAAATGAGTGCAAAACCTCAATTCTCTCGAGAAACTTCTCATTTGAACAGTCCCAAATTTATGACAAATGCATCATTAAAGGAGGTAATTTGGCTGTCTATGTCATTCGAAACTGCAACATATGTGTAAAAGATAACGTAATAATTTTTTGGGCTCATTTAATTTTAAATAGCGCATCATTTGACAGACTCCATAATTCTTTCTAATTAAAAAATGATTAAAATAAATAATTGATTATTATAATTTCACTCGATTTTCATTTTGGTCTCTATACTTTTTTTTGTATATCAGTCTCTATAGTTTTACTCATTTGAATTTTGATTCTTACTATGAAGGTATTAGTCCTTATATATTTTTTTTATTTAGATTTTAGTCCTTATAATTTTTATTTATTAAACTGTTTGGTCCTTATTTCCATAATAAATTGATCCTTATAGTTTTTAATTATTAAGGTATTGGTCACTCAAGGACCAAAATCTAAATGAGTGAAACTATAAAGACCAATATACAAAAAGACTATAGAAACCAAAATAAAAATCGAGTGAAACTATAAAATTAATTATTTATTTTAACCTCAAAAAATTATATAATTTTTGAACATTAATGAATACTAGTAGAGAGAGAACTAACCATTAGATGTAGTGCTAATCAAGTTACATTGAGGGAGAGAATCAAAGTTTGAAACCTGAATAAGATACTTATTGAGAGGGCCTTCTAATCATGACAATATTCAAATGATTAATCTCATCATAATGTGTATAGAAATATCTTGATCAAAGACTAAAAACTAGAGATGGAAGTGTAAACCCATCCACAAATCTACTACATGCCCCCAATACCAAGAAATATTTATACTTGATCGACTCTTGTGTCATCCCCTCAAACTTTCTCTCCATCTCTCTATCTCTATCTCTATCCCTCTATATATAATTTATAGCAATATTCATCCAACCCCAGTAATCCATTCGTGACATTGAAAAATAGCAGCCATGGATGCATAACTGAACAACAAAATTAATAGATCGAAGGCATAAAATGACTTGAAGAAAGATATTTAATAAGAAATATATAAACGTTAAAAAAAAAAAGGGGGTATTGTATAGGTAATTGATGGCAATAGCGTCTTCAAACTGTACAGAAGAGTAGAGAGAAATTGGAATCCTAGCAGACGAAGAAAGAAAAAAAAAAAAATCCCTTGATGGACCCCATTTTAATTTTTGAGGAGGATCCAAGTTCTTTTAACTTATGAATGGCACGCAGCCTTGTGTGGATGCTAGAACATATAAATTTTTGTGTATTTTTAAGTATATTTATTTAATAAATATGTGACACTTAATTCTTTATATTTATTTAGTTGTTTGATTAAATATATAATTTTAAATAATAAAATTAAGATTAAATCTGAACTTTTGATATTTTCTTAAAAGTATTAATATGTGTTTAAATTAATTTATTTTATATTTAAAATAATTTATAATAAAAATTTTATTAAAAAGGTTTTTAAAAAAAATATTTTTACTTAAAAATATTCTATTATCAAACACCCACTCAGTCAGTAAGAATTTTCGGCTAAAAAAAGGAGATGAAAGTAGCAAAAAGAACGGGGTGGGAAGTACGAAACTAAATAAAAGGTGGGAGTGGGACAGTTTAAGAATTAATATGTCATCTGTAATTATTCCAGGAACCTTTTTTGATGTCATGGATAAGTCATATGACAATTTTGTTAGATTTTTTACAATTTGCTTAGCAAATAAATATTTTTACACAAAATATAAAATTAGGATCATTTTCACATTTTTAATTCCTAAAGTCTAATTCGGATAAAGAGTGTAAGTTACAATTTATTCTATATTTTTCATGTGAAAATTTTGTTTCTGACATAGTAATATAATATAAATAACAAGTTAAATAAAAAAAAATTATATATATTTCTATACTACTAAATTCATTTTAACGATTATATAATATGAATTTAAAAGTTAATAATACTAAATTTAAATAACACATTTAAATTTATACATAAATTGTAGGAAGTTTATATGATAATTTTTGTTTTTCTTAAAACAAATGATACCGTCTTTTCTGATGGTATTAATATTTTTTTATAAGTAATGATTAATATTTAATTATATGCCTTGCATAAATAAAATATAAATAGTTATATTTTAACAATTATATTTCAATTAAGCGAGAGTAAAGAATAAATATTAATCAGTTATTACTATAAATCTTGGTACCTTATTGGTAATCTTACCAAAAGAATTTCCATAATTAATAGTAGTTTAGAATGATTTGTACATTTATATTTTTATTATTATAAAAAAAAAGGTATTGTTTACGTGCCATTATCTTTTTTACAAGGGTGGGTTTCCTTGTCTAAATTTTGCACAACGTAGGCAAATATATAGAATTCCCGCGCATTACCGAACGCTGAAGGATACCAAGCCCAAACCCACCCAACTGTTCTTCCCACTTCCCTTCTTTTCCCTCCTCGGTAGCTGAAACCAGAACTCGGAAACAATCCCTTTCCTTCGTCCCCAACCTCAATCCTCACAATCCTTCCCAAGCAAAGCATCGATCTCTCCCACTATATCACCGCCATGCCAACCCTTCACCCTTCACTCCTCCTCCTTTTCCTCTTCAACCCCACAATCTCTCTACAATCCATTCCCACACCGACCCACCAATTCTCTTCAACCTCTTTCCTCGCCTTGACCCTCGAAAATGGCTGTCCAGGTCCCCGTGACGCCTTCCAAGTACTCGAATCGGGTTCTGCTGAAGACCCTTTTGGACAGAAGCGATGGGGGCCTCGAATTTGTTGGCCGGAGAGTCGTAGTTGGTGGGTGGGTGAAGTCGTCCAAGGAGGTGATTAAGTCGCCCCCTTCACCACCACCCCCAGTAATGGATAATGGGATTGATGAAACCAAGGCCAAAGATGTGTCTTGTATGGAAATTATTCAGTCTCGAATACCATTGATTCGATCA
This sequence comes from Castanospermum australe, assembly GCA_019955255.1. Lineage (NCBI taxonomy): Eukaryota > Viridiplantae > Streptophyta > Magnoliopsida > Fabales > Fabaceae > Castanospermum > Castanospermum australe. The sequence goes on along the minus strand of NSJW01000711.1, from coordinate 296,921 downwards.
ATTTTGGTAGTTTTCGGTGGACGCGATTTTGCTCCTCGCAGGAAACTCGAGTCTGGGCCTCTTAAGCCTGCGTCTCCACAGGCTTCTACTGTGTATCTGCTAGTCACAGATGGTTCGTGCGTTGCTAGCCTTCAGGTGATTTTCATTAGTACTTTCTTTGACTGTGTATCTTTCCCTGTTTTGTTTTGTTTTGTTTTGTTTTTTTTAGTAATTTAGTGAAAGTGAAACTATTTATTTCTTCCTTTTTGAGTTTATGGAAAAGTTGGTGATTTTCTGCACTGCTCCTTCTAATGCATATACTGCCTTCTTTAATGAATATTGTTCAGCATGTATTGATAGATAACACGCTCAAGGACATACTTTTGGGTCAGTCTAAATCTAAAAGAATGCTTGTATTTGAAGTAAAATTTCTGATCCAATGTGCTAACTTGATAAATTGAAAGCGCAACTAATAACTTATAATTGCCTTGAATGCGAGTCATTTGATTTCTTAACATCGTCCTCTCAAAATGTCAAACAAAATTCAGAACGCATATTTAGTGTGACATATTTGCTAATCTTCTACATTTAAACCTATTTGATTTTAGATCATATTGAGAATTTGATGACTTATTTCTGTGCCTTAAGTTACAAGCGGATGGCTTTTAAAAAAGGAAAATTGCTTTTATTTTTCATGTTTCTCATGTTATTGAAAAACTTATAGGTTGTTGTCGATTCCTCGGTAGCTCCCCCCAGCGATCTCCTGCCTACTGGAACCTGTATATTAGTGGAAGGTCAACTGGGAGAACCATCAGCAGTGGGAAAACATGTTATTGAGCTTAAAGCTGACAAAATTCTTCACATTGGAACAGTAGATTTTGACAAGTATCCATTATCGAAGAAACGAGTTCCACTGGATACGTTAAGAGATTATTCCCAATTTCGGCCTCGAACAACTACGGTGAAATTAAATATCATTTTGATATTTACTCTTCCTATTCATCTTGTTTATCTGTTGCTAAATAGAATGTTCTTCTGCTTTTGACACATTGAATTGACTGACAAGTGACAAGGATAATTAGTTGTTGTAGCCTTTTTGTTTGTTCCTTATAAGTAAGCATTAAGCACTTCATTGCATTGCCCTTTTTTGATATATGATAGCTTTTTGCATTCTAATAGTATAATGTGCCTGGCTTTGTCCTCCAGAAAAATTTGCGCTTCTTGACCTTACCATATATATAATTTACAGCCATGTGTAGCATTTCAGAGGATTTGCATTTGTTTTCTTAAAATGAAATTTGATGTCTACATGTGAATCTAATTACTCATGAGATTTGGAGGAGTAAATCTGGGAACTCCAATATTATCAGCTAGGCCATTTACTGTTTTTCTGGGATGTTGTTGCAATGCAGTAACATAGCACTTTGTTCCGCATGTAAATAAATTGTGAGATTTGATAATTGTTGTTTGTCCAGTTCTACTACTAGGACTTCTAGGAATAGAGTGTTGAAATAGGTCCTACCTAGTCCCTCATCATACATATTTCTCAATAATATATCTTGCCAGGGACTCAATAACATGTTTTTCTTATTGTCTTCAGTACAGATCTTTACAATGATATATATAACCTAAATTTGATTTTATTTTTAATTAAATGACTTGTTGCACATATATTAGGTAGCAACTGTCATGCGAATTCGTTCTGCGCTGTCTTTCGCGACCCACTCATTTTTCAACGATCACGCATTCTTTGATGTGCAAGTGCCCACTATAACTACCACAGACTGTGAAGGATTTAGCAACATGTTCCGGGTCACTACCCTGGATCAGAAAGCAGACAAGGAGAAGCTAGATACCATTTATGAGACTGAAGGTGTTAACCTTGAAGTTGTGAAGGCAGCTGCAATAGAGAAAAGCAACCTAGTTGAAAATTTGAAAAGAAGTGAAAGCAATAAGGAAGCACTGGTTGCTGCAATTCAGGATCTGTGGAAGACAAATGAACTGGCATCAAAATTGGAAGCAAGAGAAAAGACAAAAGCAGGAACTTCATTGAAGGCTGAGAAAGTAGACTCTTCCAAAGATTTTTTCTCTTGCCCAACTTATTTGACTGTTTCTGGTCGCTTACATCTGGAGAGTTATGCATGTGCTCTTGGAAATGTCTACTCATTTGGACCAAGATTTCAAGCAGATAAAACAGATTCTGCAAAACATGCTGCAGAAATGTGGATGGTTGAGGTAGAAATGGCTTTTGCTCAGTTGAAGGTATCATTTTTTCCCTCTGTATTATTACTTTATAAGAGTCTCAATCTATCACATAACATCTATCTATTTATTTAGTACTCGGAAATCTAATTCCATATAATGCAAATATGCAATATTATTAAGATAATTCATTTGCCATCATAGTATTGGGTTCTGATCCAGCCCAATGAATTATGTTTATTTCCAAAATATAAAGTTACTAATGTCTTTGTTAAGATTTTGTTCTAATATCTACGATGGAGGGGATTGGATGAATCCTGTATCTCTAAAGTTTATCGGGGGGTAAATTTAGATATGCTACAATGGTACCGTGATTCAAAATGAAGGGTTTGTGATAAGCAGGGCATAAATATTGAAAGCAGGATAAATTCAATATTTTTTTCGATGTCATTGACTTTTATTTTTGACTAACTCTAGAAATTGTACATCCAGTATAAAACTTAGGTTTGGAAGTCGTACAATCCTATGGTGACCAAAAATGTACTAATTGTTGCCAGCAATCTCTTAACAAAGTGATACTGAGAGGCAAAAAAAGGCAGCTCCTCTTTACACAACCTTAGTTTAATATTAATGTAGAAATGTTATAAAATCTATTACTGTTTTGCATCAAATTGATTATGCAAGGAGAACCATGGTATCAGCATTTGTATCTATGCCTGTTATATGCACATTTACCAGGATGTGGTTGTTAAATAAGACATCCAGAATCCAGAATCCAGAGTCTCGATTGGAATAGTTGGTTATAGCTATGCTTGGTTCATTTTTGCATGCATTTTAACCTTTTATTTTACTATTATGTAGCTAAACATGTCCTACATGTAGTCCATATTCTAGACCATGCAAAATATCATTAGGCTTCGCTGTTTTAATCTGATTTGAATTTCAATTAAGTTGTCACTTACAATCTTCAGTTATATATGGGATTCAGTTACTATCTGTTTTCTAATTCATTTTAATTAAGAATTGGATTTATTTGATAAAATTTTGTTCACTAGGTAACTAACGATTACCATTTCCTGCAGTTCTAAAGATTTAAACTTAGTAAATAAAATTCTTCAAATTGTAGTTCCCTTTATTTTCATTTGTAGTTCTTTCTTATATTCTGATTGGAAGGTTTTTCTACCATTTAAAAGCAAGTTTTACTTTGTGGTACTTGCAGGATTCCATGAATTGTGCTAACGACTTTTTCAAGTACCTCTGTAAGTGGGTTTTGGAAAACTGCTATGATGATATGAAGTTTGTTGCCAAAAGAATTGACCCCACCTGCATCAATCGTCTTCAGCACATTGTATCGGGTTCTTCTGAAATAGTGTCATACAATGAAGCGATAGATGTTCTAAGAAAGGTAGGTACTACCAAAAGCTCCTTGAACATATCATTTTGATTTTCACCTCCCCAATTTGTTTTCCTTTTGTTCTAAAAGATAAGAAAAGATATTTTCTTTCTTACATGTTATTTAGTTGCGCTCCCAGGTTGAAGATAAGAAATTTGAAACAAATTTTGAATGGGGTGTTATCCTTACTACAGAACACTTAAGGTATGGATATTATCATCATATTCAGGATTTTCTGATTTCTAGCAGGAAGCAGAAGTATTGCCTTCACCACTTTTAGTTACTTACTGTTCTGTTTATGTGATGGCAGCTATCTAGCTGATACCATCTACAAAAAGCCTGTAATAATATGCAATTATCCAAAAGAAGCTAAGCCATTTTACACTCGCCTGAATGATGATGGGAAAACTGTAGCTGCATTTGATCTGGTTGTCCCAAAGGTATGGTCAAAAGTGACTTCTGGTGTTGTCTGTGTGGCTGTATTGGTATATGCCTGTGTGAGGGTTTTTGGCAGTGAGGCACTTCTTTCTAAGTTATTACTGTGTGATTGAAGTTTTTAAATAACAATATTTACATTCTCAACAAACATTTGCAGGTTGGAACAATTATTTCTGGTAGCCAAAATGAGGAACGTCTTAACATGATAAACTCAAGGTACAGCTAGTTTGGATATAGATTTACATACTTTTTCCTTGCCTTGTTTATCAACTAAACTGAGTATCATCAGGATTTAATCATAAAGTGGATTTAAAGATTTGATGCTTGCAATTTATTTATAACTAGAAGAAGAAACTCAATGCAGGTATAAATGAAAAAAAAAATTATTCATTTCTATGATGACATGACAGTTTTTATTTTTTTAAAATTTGAAAACCAAACAAAAATGGACTTAAAAACTGCAACATGTTTCAGAAAAATTTGAAAAGGTTCCTTAAAAGTAGTGACTCTGTAAGTTGTGTGCCTTAATGTTTGATTTGAAATGACAATTTTTTCCTCACTTATCTCCTCCTTTGACTAAATATTTCAGCAAAAGCAGGCTGCTTGGATATATTTGTGATAGTTCTACCTTTAGTGGTTATTTGAAATCAATACTAATCTATTGGACTAACATTATGAAGTTTTAGATCTGTGTTGAACTAGAAAAATTGTTTCCACTCATGAACATCTGATACTAGCCAGAGAATCAGGCAAATGAACTGTCAAATACTAGTTTCACATTCCAAATCTATTTATTAGTAAAAGTCCAAAATAGTCTCCAACATTTGCAGAAGGTACTTATTCCAATTCTTTTGGTTTTTTCTTGGGGCCAGTTAGTTCCAAGCTTTTGCCATAGATAGAATGACATTTCATTTGACAATGCCTCTCTGATGTGATGTCAAGAACTGATGGTAAACTGTTTAAGAGAAGAATCTGATATGAAAATTCTGTAATAGGAGATAGACTCACTAGTATACTCGGGTCCCACATTTCAGTCTTTAAACATCTTCCCGTTCTTTATTTTTGTACCGAAAAGCAAACTCATGAAATTCAAATGTAGCTATTTCATTGTACAAGTGGCAGTTTGTATCATTACCGTTGAACAATGGTGTCTGTTTTCTTGGCAAAATATGGTATAAGTTTCTTTTGTTTTACTGTATTGCATGGCAGAATTGAGGAATTGGGCTTGCCACGAGAAAAGTATGAATGGTACCTAGATCTTCGTCGACATGGAACAGTCAAGCACTCTGGGTTCACTCTAAGGTTTGACCTTATGGTCCTCTTCACAACTGGCCTTAGCAATGTTAGAGATGTTATCCCTTTCCCCAGAAGTTATGGCAAAGCCAACAACTAAACAAGTTTGGGCTAAGATTCACTTTGGAGACAAGGCCATTCACATTCAAACATCCTGTGTATGTGGAAAGGAGGAAAGCAAGTAACATGTATTTTTCATACATCAGAAAGTTGTAACATCTAGACCTAGACAAGACAGTGTGTGATTGTGTAAAATATCAGTTGATTGCTTGTAAACATAATGTATATGAGGGAATTTATAATTGAAATGAAAACTATTTGAATCCTATGCAGTTCTTTCAAGTACGAAATTGATTTTGGCTTTAAATTAGCATTGGGAATCCATGGGTAGTCATCAGAGAACATTCTGCAGCTCTTGATTCTTTGTGAGTTTCATCAAGCTAGTTGCCACTATCATATCCCTAGAAAAACATAGTCCCAACCTGCTTCACTTCGCTGATATGTCATCGGAGGCAATTGTTTCTTATCTGTTATCAATGATACATATCAATAAATGAACTCTCTTCGAGTGACAATATTTATAATTGAAATTGATTTTGATTTTAATTGAACTAATTGAATTCAAAAATTAATTCTCATATTTAAAATTTATTATATAATTAAATCAATTTGTATTGTATACCTTTTTAAACAAAAAGTGTTTATTATAAATTTATATAAATTAATTTGAAAAAATACTCAGTTTCTCTTTGTTTGCTGTTTAAGTTATTGCATCTACAGTGTTCGTTAGCATCAGACACGGAGCAACCGTTGCTTCTTCCAACAGGCTATCATCTGGTTCCTAGCCACCGCGTTGCATCGCCATTCTGGCAGCCATGGCTCTTGGCTTCTTCCATCTTGTTTGAAGTGAAAAGGAACAAAAATTGGTACTCGTTCTTGGCTTCTCATCAACGAAATGTCACTTCTTTTCGGCTTGCTGGGAACCTCTCTTACTCTCACTATTCTTGGTTTAATCTCAAAGACGGAGTTTCAAAAAAGGCATTACAAAGTCCTCTCCCCTTATATTTACAGAGCAGGTTCAAATAGAGAACCCAAAGGTGCAATTTTTATTATTAATTTTTAACAAGCATGGAAAGCTCAACAAACATTTTAGCACAAAAGGTTGATGGCAAAGACTAAAGACAGTATCCATGCGATTGAAGGTACCTCAATTTATCAGACAATGACTCAAGGCCGTCAGGAATGTACACATTCCATCTCTTACCCCACTTCCCATAGTAGAATTTAAGAAATCTTCATGTTAGTCATATTTGCAAAGGAATCATAGCTCAAATGTAAATCCCCAATTTTAGACACATGTAAAATTATGCCTTCAACAGCTTCAGTTTCCTTGACAAACACAAATTAGAATAATAGTAAGTGAATGCTATCATACCAACCACATTATACAAAGATAAATGTGTTTTTTTTTTTTTTTGTCTTCCAAGAGTAATACAAAAGAACAGGCCAGTAGCCAAACTCCAGAAGCCTAAAGCCTAAAAACCCAACCAATACAGCAACAACACTAGAGAAAGAGAAAGAAACGATAAAAGAACAGGTGTGCTTTGATGAGATAAGGCTATAGCAGCCACGCACTTCACGAGGTGTTAATAGCTCTGCCTTTACTAAGAGCAGATGCTATGGGCTTTTCCTGATTCCAAATTACCAATGAATCCCATGTTCCTTTTCCTCCGCACAAACCTCTCTGGAGCCTGAGAAGTTGACGGCCCTATAGTAATCTCGATTGTACCAAAGACTGTTGAACCCAGGTCTCCAATACCTGATGATTCCTCCATACGGCCTTTTATGCCAGCTTTCGTCCCTTTGTTTTTAAAAGGCCAACTAGAGCTTTGAAGCCCAATAACCTCCTTGAGCAAATCCAATTGTTCCATGAAATTGGACCCCAGGCCTGGCTGAAGAGTGTTAGTCTTCAAGTCCACTCTTGATACACCATGCTTAGCCGGCAAGGGAAAATCAATTCCTCTGTTACTAAGATTGATGTCTTCCAGTTCCTTCCCTGTTATTTTACTTGTTTCTGGCTTATTAATCCATTGCTTTTCCCATTGTTCAGTCAGATATTTTGTCCCATTATTCTCCTACTTATCTCTGCGTAAAATGTCCATAAACCACATTTTAACCACAGATTCTCTGTGACAAGTTGCGTGGGAGGGTTGCAAAACTTCATCTGCTTTTTTCAGTCCTCTTTCCACCTGCAAATTGTCACGCGCAATGTCTTGTCCCTCGCTCATACACGCCTCCCCTTGGTTTCTGTCTGGAGCATTCTTCCTATCTCTGTAATTCGTCTCCATCATCAAAGAATTGTGCAATTTTGCGTGAGGGAACCCCGGGTGGGGGCCGTACTATGGTTTTTTTGGATTGCAAACAGACATAGCTTTTTGGTCCATGCATGTTTTCTGGCCATGTATCAATCTCCTACAGTTGAAACAAAAATCGTGGGAGTTTTTCATACTGGAGCATGATCCACACTTTTGGAGGATCCTCCTTTGAAGTCCAAAAGCCTGTTGGGAGTTTGATATTAACCAAGACTCTAATATGCATAAAGATACATAGAAGCTGACCATCAACATAAGGATCCTCCACCCGGAGGACTTCCCCTATTCTACCCTCAATCTTTGCAGCATTCCTAGTATTAATCTGGTCTAGGGGGAGACCATGGATTTGAATCCAATAGGGAGATAGATCTAAACCAACTTCAAAAATAACTTGAGGTCGAAATCTGTCTATCTTTGTAACCCCTTTTGCTATGACATAACTCTAGTTTTTCCTATTCTGGCGCCAAAATCTGGGCTGGAGTGAGCCGGTGGGTCTCGTCCCAGTGGTTTCAGTGGGGGTAAGTGGCCTGGCAACGTCACTTTGCTCCTTTTGTTTTAGCTTCGTGATCTGGTCTTCATGTTTTGTGCCGCTATCAATTTCTGCACAACGGTTCTTGTCCGGTGGTGCCGGTAGTGGAGGGGGATGGGTCGGACTACTCCAGACTCAAATTTCGGTGGCCATTGCTGATCATTTTTGCCCCTATTTGTTTGCTGTGCGACCCTCTTTTGTGCCATTACCACCTGCATCTTCCTCCCCAATCTCATCCACCATCTCTGTTTCCTCTTCTCCCTTCTCTGGTTTCACCTATCTCTAGTCCTTCCTCCTCTGACGTAACCTCCTCCGACCCACTGTGTGATTTCGTTTCCTCCTCTCCCATTATTGTCTCATCTGTATTCTTTTCTTCCTTAGCATCAACTACTTCTCCTTCATCATGGCCCCATCTCATTTCTTTCTCTTCAACTACCTTTGGCGTAACCTTAATTGAATCAACAATTCTGCTTCGGATGAGATGCAGAACTCTTGTTGGGTTTCTACTATTTTAGCCCAACGAATTTTTCCTTGATAGACATTGATAGACATCCACATATTATAAGGATGTATTCTAAGAGTGGTAGGACAGTAAGCAGGGAATCTATCCCTTGCAATCACATGGTTAGAAAGGAAAGCATGAGTCAGCAAGGGAAGGAAGGGAATTCTAATACTGACCATATGTCCACGTGGCAGGTTGTGGATGGGCAAGGAATGCATTCTGTTAGGAAGAGTGAGATAAAAAGGTGTTAAGGGGAGCAGCGAGCGAGGGGGGGAATTATTCTATGTGGATTTTGGGGCCTTTTGACTAAGAAGGTGCAGACCCTCGAAGTCTATTTATCTTTGTATTTTATTCTCTCTGTTGAGTGTTTTTTTTCATTTCCTGTGAGTGTGAGATTCTAAATCTATTCTGAATCTGTTTCTGTAACTGGGATTATTCCCATTTTTAGTAATCAACTATCTGGATTCCTAACAATTGGTATCAGAGCCCTCGATCCGGGAGTTGTGGATACTAAATATGAATATGGAAGCTCGTGTAGAAGCATTGGAGAAGGGGAGGAAGAATCTGAGGCAAGACTTTGACAGATGGAGGATGGAGTTACAAGAGGACAGGTAGATGAGAAAAATTCATTGGGCTAAAATGGTAGAAACCCAGTAAGAGATTCTGCATCTCATCCGAAGTAGAACTGTTGATCCGATCAAGGTTATGCTAAAGGTAGTTGAAGAGGAAGAAATGAGATGGGGTGGTGCCGAAGGAGAAGTAGCCGATGTTGAGAACGAAAAGAAAACAGAGGAGACAGTAATGGAAGAGGAGGAAACGAAATCACACAATGGGTCAGAGGAGGTTACGTCGGAGGAGGAGGAAATAGAGATTGTAAAACCAGAGAAGGAAAAAGAGGAAACGAAGGTGGTGGATGAGATCAGGGAGAAAGATGCAGGTGGCAATGACACAAAAGAGGGTCGCACAACGAGCAAACAGGGTTAGAAATGGTAGACAATGGCCACTGAACTTTGGGTCTGGAGTAGTCCAACCCATCCCCCTATACTACCGACACCACCGGACAAGAGCCATTGTGTAGAAATTGATAGTGGCCTAAGACATGAAAGCCAGATCATGAAGCTAAAACGGAAGGAGCAAGGTGATGTTACCAAACCACTACCCCCACCGGAACCACCAGACAAGACCCACCAGCTGACCCCAGGCCAAATTGCGGTGCCAGAATAGGAAAACTAGACTTACGTCATAGCAAAAAGGGTTACGCGATGGGGAAACAGAAAGGAAAGGAGCTCGCAATAGCCATAGAGTTCTGGATCTCGCTCAAGCCGACAGATCCTTCACCCCCGGAGCCACCGGATCTACCGTGTTGCGCCATTGCTGAGTTTCTGCCGCCGAAACCACCAGATTTGCGCTGTGGTGCTGTTGCACAGCAAAACTGTGGTGGTGGCGCCATTGATGCCAGACGAACCCGCAACCAGGTGGAGAAACCAGTCCCGAAGCCACCTGATCTAGATCTTAATGCAACGACGGTGACGAGTTCTGGAGCAAAATGGCTCACCACTGAAAGTCTCCTGCTAAGAACACACACGAAGGGGAGGAGGGAAGTTAGAAGGACAGAATAATCATTGTCTAAGGGAAATTCTGTATTAAACCTAGCTGGCTCGGCCCAACAAAATGCAAAGGAGGAGTTTAGGCTAAGGAGAGATGGTGGATCTCTTCCAAAAATCACTGACCCTCACTCAAGAATGAAGAGGTCACATTCAAGGCTAAAAATTAGGTCTAAATCAGATCTAGAAAATGGGTTCATTCAAAAATAATATGCCCTCAAGTTGTGCTGAAACCTTACCCATGGCTAGAAAGTGGGCCACGACCCAATCTGATCTCTGAAATAGCAAGAATAGGTATAATGGTACCCAAGGCCACAACTAGATTGTACATCGATAACAGAGGCTCAAGAATATGTAAAGTTGCAGCCAACGTTATCCCTACCCTGTTCAGCGCACCAAAAACAGAGGCTCATAACACATGCAATTCAGCCAGTAAAATGTTGGCTTACTTCTCAATCTATGGGGAGATTGAGCAAAGGTTTGCATTTTTTGTGTATAAGACTGCAGAGAAGGCGCTAGCGGCAATTTTGGAAGCAAGAGAAATGCGGCGGTGATAGGCTTGATGTGCTTAAGGGAATTCATTTAATTGCTTCAGTGGAGGCTCTGTTTCATGGCTCCAAAACTGGAATTCATCCGTGGGTAAACTACAATATCATTTCCAACACTGTTAGAAGTTTGTGGATATTTCAAAATAATTTTCCTCCTATTGTTAAAGGTTTTGGCTACTATGAACCAACAACTTTCTCTTGGAGTATCGCATGTTGGTGATTCTGAAAAGTGGTACAAAGATGGTCACCCCATTGCTTATCGGAGTTCATATAGCATTCAGCTACTGGGGCATTAGCGTTCGCAGCTTGGTTGGGTCTGAATGCCAAACTGTTGTTTGATTTTAGGGCAAGTAGTGGGGGAAACATCTTGGGTATTTAAAAATCATAGCCCACACATGCTAGACAATGATTTTACACACCTTATTCTGCACTTGTTATCCTTGTGACTGACATGGGAATTGTTATTTGTGAATCCTCTTCTCAGGAAGTTCCACTTCACTTATCACATATGGCTATCAAACTTTATCTGTTAGGTTCTCATACTGGTTAGGGTAGGCTAAATGATACTAGTATGGTTAAGGTTTATGACATTCTGCGTAATCTCAGAACCCTTTCGAAAGATTGGATGAGTAAGTCTAATGACAATGGTACAATTGCTCTGCATGAAGAGACGATTAATGATATATTGCATCCCATTTTGGATATGTTTACTAACGATGTTAATATGGGAATGGGGTGTACCTATATGGATGGTGCAAGATCTGTGATTGTTAATGGGGCAAAAGAGGCTTTCGAGGAATGGGGAGCCAGGCCATCAAGTTTCAAATAGTGGGACCTTGGTGGGAGTTTTTTTCAGCTGCTACAGTATTTTTACCAGCACTTTCACCTTGAGGACAAGGCGAATCTTTTGGGGAGAGTATTGATAGACATCCACATATTATAAGGATGTAATCTAGGAGTGGTAGGAGAGTAAGCAGGGAATCTATCCCTTGCAATCACATGGTTTGAAAGGAAAGCATGAGTCAGCAAGGGAATTCTAATGCTGACCATATGTCCACGTGGCAGGTTGTGGATGGGCAAGGAATGCATTATGTTAAGAAGAGTGAGATAAAAAGGTGTTGAGGGAGAGCAACGAGGGGGGGAATTATTCTATGTGGATTTTTGGGCCTTTTGGCTAGGGAGGTGCAGACCCTCGAAGTCTGTCTATCTTTGTATTTTCTTCTCTTTGTTAAATTTTTTTTTTCATTTTCTGTGAGTGTGAGAAGTACAGACTCTCGAAGTCTGTCTATCTTTGTATTTTCTTCTCTTTGTCGAGTGTTTTCTCATTTTCTGTGAGTGTGAGAGTCTGAATCTGTTTCTGCAACTGGGATTATTCCCATTTTTTTGTAATCAACTATTTGGATTCCTAACAGTATGCTTTAAAAACGTTGCATCCCAAAAATACAAGCAAACAAAACAAATTTTAGAGTTTCCACATTTAATCAATTTCATGTCTCTTGGTATTCACAATTTTTCTTTCAAAACTGCTCAGGCAATATTCATACAATAATAATCACATAGTATGGTCCACCATCAAGGAACTCAAAAGGCAATAGCAAAATGTAACAAAATGAAGCATGCACAGATGTAGATTATGCTTGTAGACAACGGAACTACCATATGTTCATAAAAGATATTAACATATCCTTGTTTACAAAACATAAAAATAACAAGGAATTCAAAAAAAGTCATGCCTATTTAGAAACTTGCAGGCTCACCCAAATGAACAATTCAGCTATTAAGATGGGGATCCAAGCTAGACACGATCTCCTTCCCTTTATCTAGGGGAAAAATATAGATCCATAGAGTGACACATATAACTCAGTGAATAACTAATATCTACTATAACAGATTTGGGACAAGCAAAGGTATGAGTCTTTCAGAGAAAAGACTTTTCAAATAAAATTGTTACTTATAACACGAAAAAGAAAAATAACAATGAAATGACAATTCTTAATAAATTCAATAAAATAGAGTCTCTACTATGACTTTGGCCAATAAGGACCTAAGTTCCAAACAAATGACTCATTCTGATCCCTCATGACCCCTAGCTCCTTTATTAATAGCTTGAGTTTTAGGTGACATCTCCACCTAAACATATTAAGCAAAAGAAAATTAAGTACAGACAAAGTTCCTAACGTAGAGTAAAAAGAACAAATCAACTAAAATTTCAAAGAACAATACAAATCCTAGAAGATCTTTAATAGTGTCTCAATATTGAAGATGGCCAGCTTTATCTAAATGATCGTGACCCTACTAAAGAACATTTGCTTTGTTATCCACAAGGACAAACTTAATACTCTGATACCAAATTTGTCACGACCCAATTCAGGGATTGTGATTGGCACACGGATAGGATAGGACTTGAAGTCATTCTCTATCCAAGCAAGCCTTCTAAAAACCTCTTACTGAACCAAAAGGAAAAGTATATGCAATTTCTACAGAAAATCAGACAGTGTCCCCCAAAAACATAACATCCAAAAATACAAACATATCACATAATTCAGATTTTTACATAATTGGTCAATATACATATCACTTGATACTATATAATCTAGCCTCAAACCTCAAAGTAGCATTTATACAAAATTAGTATCATATGGTCCACAACACAAGAACCTCAAAACAAAACTATAAGCAAAATAAGACGAGTACAAAGGTGTGGATCTTAATTGTAGACAATTGACCAACTCTAAGTATATTAAAGATATATATACATCTCCCTATTTACAAAACAAATACCACAGGTAAACTTAGCATGCCTTCTCAAACAAGTGTGGGCACACCAAGATGGACATGTCAACTACTCAATGGTGGATCCAAGTTGGATGCAATCTCTTCCCCTTTATCTGGGAAAAAAAATACAAAAATAAGGGTTGAGTAATACAACTAAGAAAGTTACTAATATCTACTGCGGCATTAATGGAACAAGCAAAGGTAAGAATTTTTTTTTAAAGAAAAGTATAACTTCAACTGCTATCATCACTTATAAATAAAAGGGAACAAGCATTTAAAACCAATATTTGTTTAAATTCATGCGCTTCACAACTCATAAAAGTAAATTTTAAAAATATATATTGTGAGTAGGTGATAGAGATTAAATACATCTATATTTAAAACATATATAGCTATGCTAGTTACTTCTCAAATCATTTAAACTTAAAATTAGCAATTTGATTAACAATTAATATAGTAATAAAATAAAGAAAAATTTCAGATTAGAAGCTACCCACAAGTTTACAGTGAAATAATTTTGTTAGATAGCGCATAATGAACTAACAACAAGGGCTACCAAAAAAAAATCAACATTAAAATGGAACACTGCTCAATCATAACTTCATAATTATCATTAGATCCTATCACTAGAGAATCCAAGTTAGAACTCGTTTTCTATATCTTTCAAAGCCATGTTAAATACACAGGACTCAACAAGTGGCACTTGAACATTCTTGGATTTCAGGCATTTTGTTCTCAGTATGTCAATAGTGTCAAATGGTCATACTTATTCCAATCCCACACTAACCTTAGTATTAAGATTGTAACTCCCCACTAGCTGGGTCTAATCGAGATGTATTAAGACTAACAACGACTATCGTTAACTGTAGCATTCTGACTGAGCTTCTCACACAAAAGTGTGACATTTATTGACATTCATTCAAAGCAAATAAAAGTTCTAAAGAAGTCACTTAATTGATTTCAATAGTGAAAAATGATTTCAGGCTCTAGTCTTAGTCTCAATAGTTGAGAAACTATCACTTCACAATTTAGCAATTTATTCTTACTCATATATTGCTACTGCTTTACCAACGAAGATGTTGAGGGAAAATGTTTGTCCTAAGAGTTCATAGGGCTCTAAACAATTATAAAAGATTGTTAATAACTTTTAAACTATGCAAAAACTCAACAAAACCATGTAATAACAAATCGACTAGTAGTTAAATGGTTAAGTTTGATAAAATGAGCCAAAACTTAAAATGTTTAAGTTTGATAACAATTTGAAAGCTTTAAAAAACTTAAACAAAACACAGCTAGTATTAGTTACTAACAACCAGTGTAGAGGTTTCACACTTACTTGTCTCACTAAGCTTTCCTTCCAAACGGAGGTGTTATCAAGTGTCTAAAATCCATTTAATACAGCAAAACAATCCTTGCTATAAACCTAATTGGCTAAAACACCATTAATTATCAAAAATCCCGAAATTAAATCTTAAATTATGCCCTAAAACCCTAACCAATAGCTTAACTCCTAATTGGTCCCCACAAAATTTTAAAATTCTACACTTTAAGTTACCACAAAGAGCTAAAAAAGGGAAGGGGTCCCAAAATTCTACACTGAAATGCCTTTATTCCCTGTGTTTTGTTTGACTTATTCCTACGGGTAATACATTTTAATAATATGTTCAAGGCTCTTTAGTCAAATAACTTAAGTTGGTATTTCTGGAAATAAATGCGCAATTTTTTTCTCTAGAAATAAATGTGGCAAGTCCGATCGAAATCACAAAAAATGCATAAGTTTTGAAAATGAAATAAAATGAATGTGAAAAGATTGCAATATAGATCGCTTTTGTAAGTGAGGTTGGCAACAATTGAAGGACTAAATTTTGTCATGTATTAAGAAGCTTAATTATAAGGGATATAAAATTACGGAAAGATAGAGAAATGAAGCATGTGTTTGGTACCTGCCAAGGAATCAGAGGAGGTTTGCTTCTTGAAGCCCTTGGTCTCATTCTACATTCTAGTTTCGGTTGGAAGGGTCTACACTGGACGATCAAATTGCTTCAATTTTTTGCTTTGAATGAATGATTCTTTGTTATCAGAGCTTCCCACTCCAATTTCAATTTCACTGAGTTCCAGCTTGTCAATATTTCGATGTCTCTTGGCTCTAATACCCAATTCCATTTGTTGAATGAAATTGTGATACTCTGAGCAGTGTAGTCAAAGGCGCTACGAGGCGCGCCTTACGTGCCAAGGCGAGGCGAGGGAAGGGTCCAGTGCCTCTTGCTGCTTGAGGCGCTGCCCTCAGTGGGCGCACGCCTTTCGCGCCTTGATGGCGCTTTTTCTTCATGAGGGAGGTTGCTCCTACGAAAGCGCCTTGGGGATTGTGGTGTACTTTAAAAAGCCCAGCCCATAAAACACATCAGATTTAGCAAAATTAAGTTGTACATAACAGAGGAGGAGGACAGAGAGTCACCGCCAAGCCAAAGTTGTAACTTCATAATTCTCCAATTCTTCTTCAATTTTTCTTTATGTGTGTCGGCTTATTCTGTGGCAATTCAACATATTTTTATATTGGTTTTATTCTATTGGCACCACCGATTAACAAACATGCTCTATTTTTAGTTCCTATCTGTTTTCAGTCCCGTTTTTTCTTCTTTTCTACACATTCTTTCATTGTATTTGTTTTTTTAATTACCATTGTTTACTAATTACCTGTTTCTGCAATTTCTGTGCTAGTTTTGGCTCTATTTTTATTGATTTTGTTAAGTTTACTGAGGCTCTATTTTTTAATTCTATTGTTGACGATGTTGGCCATCTGTCTTTGTCGCTGGTTAGTGGTTTCTAAATGTTATTGTTTTCAATTTACAAATTATTTTTTATTCTATCAATTATTTTTAATGAAATATATACCTTGTGAGTTCCTCGAACATTGCTTCATCAAACAGTGTGGGATGTGCCCAATAGATGCCTTAGAACAAGGTAGTCAAGGAAAGTGCTAGGAAATAAAAAATATTATATATTAAAATTAATATATAATATAATATAGCATACTAAGAAAAAAGAACAGAAATTTCTCTGCGATGCATGGTTTTGTTTTCTCTGTGCAACATATCCCAGAGGCTCCACCGTCGGAAAAAACCTCCGGACGGCGGTGGAACTCTTAGAAGACAACATGTCAATCTTTCAAATAGTGAGAAGGGCAAGAAAATCGATGTTTCTTTTAAAGACAAGGTCCTGGGACGTGAGGCATCAACTTCTAGGGCTACTAGAGATCTTATTACTGAAAATCTGTTTTGCATTGAGGATGTTGATGGGAACAGATTGCTGCCTAAAGCCTACTTGGATGATGGAGTCTTTAATGAATTGTGTGAACCCTGGTCAGATGCCTTTATTATCAAGCTGCTAGGAAAATACCTGGGATACCAAATTATGAGAGATCGTCTAAAAGCTATATGGAAACTCGCTAGGGGTTTTGAGATTCGTGATATTGGTTATGGTTTCTTCATGGTTAAATTAGACTTGGCGGAAGATAGGTGGAAAGTTATTTGTAATGGCCCTTGGATGCTTTTCGATCACTACCTCACAGTGAGAACCCGGGACCCATAATTTGTGGCTGCCTCAGCTAAGATAGATAAGACACTTCTTTGGATTCGGTTTCCTAGTCTGAATACGGTCTACTACGATGAAAGCGTTCTTCTAGCTCTTGCTTTTGTTGTCGGTCATCCTATTAAGGTTGACTCCAACACTCTCTAGGCTGCTCGGAGTAGATTTGCCAGAGTTTGTGTGGAGATTGATCTCACCCAACCTGTTGTGGGAAAGGTTTGGTTGCGGGGTCATTGGTGTCTAATTAAATATGAAGGTCTCCATATTATCAAATTGTGGCTGTTATGGTCACCTGAGCCGTGACTGCAAGGAGAAGTGCTCAGCAGCAACTATGACCGGAACTGCCGTCTCTCAACCCTCCCAGGCGGTGGATGGTGGTGGAGCGTCGGTTAGCACCAATCAAGGATCCGGCAATAATGGCACAGTAACGGATATTCTCAACCTTCAAGACCCTGCTAGAAAAGAGGAGGAATTGTTGCATGGAGATTGGCTAATGGTTCAACGCAGGAGGAGGAAACCTAGTGCCAAATCTAATTACCTAGCTAAAAATAAGGGATTGCCAGGTAAGGTGATTTCAAATCAATTTGTGTCTTTAAGTGATGATTCGTTTCAAGATAAGGCTCCTGAGGCAATGCCTAAGACACACTCTTCTAAAGTCCATGCTACCAACGTTGATGATTCCTCTCATGCTATTAAATCCTGGACATGTAAGAAGCTTTCTAGGAAAGAGGAGATGGGCCATGCAAACTCTAAAGATGACCCCAGTTCGAGAGGGCCTAGTTCTACCTCCACGATAGCTACTCCATGTCCAAGCCCACTATCCTCTGAAGCCCCAAACACGAAGAACATTAAGGCAACTCATAACCATGCAGAGAGAGCTCCCATCTCTCGTAAACAAGATGCCTTCTGGTGTTAAAAGATATGTTCGGGCAACCAGTGGTGGTCAAATCGTCTGTGCCCTTGAAAGCCATTAGTTCTTGTTGGTTCTAATTCATAGATCCTCCAGAGATGGATCATCCCCCAGACCCAGGAGAAGAGCTGTGCAATAGATGTGTCCAAGACGTTGCTATTATGAACAATCTTGACTCACAAGCTATGGTCGTCTTAGAACCGCATTGCATGGATGAAGCCAACGTTGCTGACAGGCCACTTGAGTCTGCCCACATGCAACTGTTAGAAATTGAGATGTTTCTGAATACTTTAAGTCAATATTAGATATCTTTTCTCTGTCTTTTTATTAGACCTTGCTGTAGTTGATCTGGTTAGGTGAAAACAAGTGTTATTTTTGACTTTAAGGAGTGTTGGCTGTAATGTGAGCAGATGAGTAGTTGGAAAGGAGTGTTAGTCCTTATTTTATAGAGATTTGCATCAATCTTGTGTACTGACCAGGCTATAGCTGTAATATATATGTATGGTACTCCGAAAATCAATATATTCAGACCAATCCTTTCTTACACTGCTCTAGTTTTGTTCTGCACTTCTCTGTTTTCTGTGTTACTATAACAACACGGTATCTAGAGCTTATTAATCTTGAGGGATCTGTGAGTGTGAGAGAGAAAAAACTAGCAAGGCTTCTTTCCTCTTAAACCCAAAAAAACCTAAAAATCTTAGTTATGGCTTCAACCAGTTTTTCAGCTCCACCTCCTCCAGAATTTAATGGTGAAAACTACCCAATTTGGGCATCCAAGATGAGAAATTATTTGAAGGCTTTTGATCTGTGGGATGTGGTTGAAAACAACAGGGAATCACCCATCCTCCCAGCAAACCCAACACTTGCTCAGATTAAGCATCACAGTGAAAAAAGTTCAAAGAGGTTCAAGGCTTTGTTCTGCATACAAAATGCTGTATCTGATCGTATTGGGATTAGAATTATGAACTGTGTGAAACTGCAAAGCAAGCTTGGGATGTGCTCAACGAGGAGTTTCATGGAAGTGACAGAACCAGGCAGATGAAAGTCTTGAATCTAAGGAGGGAGTTTGAATCTTTGAGGATGAAGGATGCAGAATCTGTCAAGGAGTTTTCAGATAAACTTCTGAGTGTTGTGAATCAAATCAGAATGCTTGGTGAGGAGTTGATTGGGCAAAGAGTAGTGGAAAAAGTCCTAGTAAGTTTGCCTGAAAGGTTTGAAGCAAAAATATCCTCTCTTGAAGACTCCAAAGATTTATCCAAGATTTTCTCTTTCAGAGCTTACAAATGCTTTGCAAGCTACTGAACAAAGAAGAGCCATTAGGCTTGAAGACACATCAGAAGGTGCATTTTTTGCCAAGCAAAAAGAGAAGCAACCGGCTGCAAGTTATGGAGGAAAGAAACAATATGGAGAAAAGAAAGAAAAAGATAAAATGGGAGAAAGTAGCAAAGGAGGAGGCTAGAAAGGAAAGTATCCTCCTTGCCCCCATTGCAAGAAGAAAAGCCACTCTGAGAAGTTTTGTTGGTTTAGGCCTGGAGTCAAATGCAGGGCCTGTAATCAATTTGGTCATGTGGAGAAAGTTTGCAAAAACAAACCAAATCATCAAAGACAAAACCAGCAGGGACAACAAGCCCAAGTTGCTGAGCATCAGCAATAGACTGAGGAGCAGCTGTTTGTTGCTACTAGCTATGCAGTAAGCTGCAGTAAAGAATCATGGCTAATTGACAGTGGGTGCACAAATCACATGACACATGATGCCAGCATTTTCAAGGAACTTGATAAGTCCTACATTTCTAAAGTCAAGATTGGCAATGGAGAATTTGTTTATGTCAAAGGAAAAGGAGTTGCTGCAGTTGAAACTCTCTCAGGTACAAAGTTTATTTCAGATGTTTTACTTGTACCTGAGATAAATCAAAGTCTTTTAAGTGTGGGACAAATGCTTGAGAGGCATTATGCCCTGCATTTTGAAGACATGACATGCACCATATTTGATCCCTCTGGTTATGAACTAATGTCTGTTAAGATGAGAGATAAAAGCTTTCCAATAGAATTTAGACATACAACTATGCATGCTTTTTCAAGTACAGTAGATGACTCTTCCTTGTGGCACAAAAGACTTGGCCATTTTAGTTATTCTACCTTGAAGCATATGAATTCAAATGTTTTAATTCAAAACATACCTGCCATTCAAGATAATGCTGATGTGTGTGAAGAGTGTCAGTATGGAAAGCAAAGTAAATTGCCATTTCCCACTGAAGCAAGCTGGAGAGCCTCTGAAAAATTATAGCTCGTACATACTGATGTGTGTGGTCCAATGAGCACAACATCTCTAAATGGTAGCAAGTATTTTCTGCTATTTATAGATGCTTTTACAAGGATGAGTTGGGTGTTTTTTCTGAAGCCAAAATCAAATGTATTTTCTATTTTTCAAAGGTTCAAGCCTATGGTTGAAAATGAAGTTGCATGTCAAATAAAAAAACTCAGGTCTGATAATGGAACTGAGTACACAGCAGGGAGTTCAAAAATTTCTGTGAACAAGCTGGAATCCAACATCAGTTGACTGTTCCCTACACCCCTCTACATAATGGAGTGAGTGAAAGGAAAAATAAGTCTGTAATGGAGATAGCCAGGTGTTTTACTTTTTGAAAAAAACCTTCCTAAAACATTTTGGGCTGAGACAGTTAATACCTCAGTGTATTTACAGAATATGTTACCTACCTAAGCCTTGAAAGGAAAAACTCCTTATGAGGCATGGCATGGAGTGAAGCCTTCAGCTGAGCATCTCAAAATATTTGGCTGTGTGTTGTTATGCTCTTATTCCAGAAGTAAAGAGAGACAAACTTGATCAGAAAGCAGAAGTTGGTATTTTTTGTGGGTACAGTAGTAACTCCAAAGGTTACAGAATATACAACTTGATGACAAAGAAGATTCTTGTCAGTAGAAATGTGAAGTTTGATGAATTTTCTAAATGGAATTGAGAAAATTCAGTAATAAAAGCCTCAAGTAAAGGTCAACTTGGAGAATATAATCTCCCAGATCAGAATATTGAAGATGAAGAAGGAAATTATGATAATGACACTGAATTTTCAGTTATAGGCACTAGAACTTTGGACGAGATTTGTGGAAGGTGCAATGTTGCTTCATTAGAACCTATAAGGTATGCTGAAGCTGCTGCCAAAGAAGGTTGGAAAGCTGCTATGAAGGAGGAGTTAAATATGATTGAGAAAAACAAAACTTGGCAGCTTGTAGACAGACCAAGCAATCAAAAAAGTAATTGGTGTTAAGTGGGTTTATAGAACCAAACTCAATCCTGATGGTTCTATAAACAAAGTCAAAGCCAGGTTGGTGATAAAAGGCTATTTTCAGCAGCATGGAGTTGATTTTTTCTGATACATTTGCTTCTGTGGCAAGACATGATACAATCAGGTTGCTGGCAGCATTGGCAGCAAAATTGGGATGGCGAATCTATCATTTTGATGTGAAATCAACATTTTTAAATGGCATACTCGAGGAGGACATCTATGTTGATCAACCTGAAGGTTTTCAGGTTCTTGGAAGTGAAGATAAAGTCTATAAACTTCATAAAGCACTCTATGGTTTGAAACAAGCACCAAGGGCCTGGTATAGCAGAATTGATAGCTATCTTTTGTAAAAAGGCTTTAAAAGAAGTGAAAATAAAGCTACTTTATATGTCAAGAAATCATCAAATGAAGTGCACCTCATTGTGTCCCTGTATGTTGATGATCTACTGGTGATAGGGAATAATTCAAATTCCCTAAAGCAATTTAAGCATGATATGGAGAATGAGTTTGAAATGACTGATTTAGGAGAGATGAATTATTTTATTTGGAATGGAAATCCACCAATCAGATGCTGGAATTTTTATTTCACAAAGAAAATATGCTTTGGAGATATTAAGGAAGTTTCACATGGAGAAATGTAAACCTGTGGCCACACCTCTTGTTGTAAATGAGAAGTTGTCAAGCAATGATGCTAATAGCAAGGTAGATGCTTCTCTGTACAGAAGCTTAATTGGGAGTTTATTGTATCTTTCAGCAATCAAACCTGACATAATGTTTGCTGCAAGCTTGCTTTCCAGATTTATGCATTCACCTAGTCAAGCTCACTATGGTGCAGCAAAACGAGTATTAAGATATATTAGGGGTACAATTGATTATGGCTTGTCTTTTTTGAAAAATGAAAGTGGAAAACTTCAAGGATATGCAGATAGTGACTGGGCAGGAAGTTTAGATGATTCCAAAAGCACCTCTGGATATGTTTTCTCATTTGGCAGTGGTATTTTCTCATGGAATTCAAAGAAACAGGATGTGGTGGCCCAATCCTCAGCTGAAGCTGAGTATATTTTAGCTGCATCAGCATAGCTAATCAAGCTATTTGGCTTCGAAAAATTTTATCTGAAGTGGGGCAACTCCAAGATGAAGCTACTTGTCATATGGTTGACAATAAGTCAGCCATTGCTATAACAAAGAATCCTGTCCAGCATGGAAGAACTAAGCACATCAATGTGAAGTACCATGCCATCAGAGAGGCTGAGAAGTCAAAGGAAATCTGTTTGGAGCATTGCAGCTCAGAGAGTCAAGTTGCAGACATCATGACCAAAGCCCTATCCAAGGGCAAGTTTGAAGTGCTGAGATCAAAGCTTGGAGTATCCAAAGAAAAATATCAAGGAGGGGTGTTAGAAATTGAGATGTTTCTGAATACTTTAAGTCAATATTAAATATCTTTTCTCTGTCTTTTTATTAGACCCTGCTGTAGGTGGTCTGGTTAGGTGAAAACAAGTGTTGTTTCTAACTTTAAGGAGTGTTGGTTGTAATGTGAGCAGATGAGTAGTTGGAAAGGAATGTTAGTCCTTATTTTATAGAGATTTGCATCAGTCTTGTGTACTGACTAACTGCAGGCTATAGCTGTCTCCGAAAATCAATATATTCAGACCAATCCTTTCTTACATTGCTCTAGTTTTGTTCTGCATTTCTCTGTTTTCTGTGTTAGTATAACAACAACAACTTACTTAGTGGCTATTTATCTTGCTCTCTTCTCTCATTGTTTTCAATGATTGAGTACAAAGATTTTAACATAATTTCATGGAATGTTCATGGTGTTGTGAACGTCAAAGGCAAGCGCCACATGAAGGACCTTGTGCATAGATACCACCCCTCTATCTTTATTGTTATGGAGACTCATACTCAATTCCAATCCGTGAAAACTTTTTGGGAGACTTTGGGTTTCTACCCTGTTGGCATTGTTAAGGCTCATGGCTAAGCTGTTGGTCTTTGGGTTCTTAGCACTCAAGGAAACTTCTCTTGCTCTATGGTTGATTTGTTCAGTCAAGCTATCACCTTTAGTCTTAATTCTGGGGGCCGTGAGTGGATTTGTACTGCTGTCTATGCTAACCTGGTCCCTGCTTTGAGATCCCACCTCTGGGAACATTTGACCTACTTATGCCCTTTAATCACTCTTCCCTAGCTTCTCCTTGCTGATTTTAATGAGATTCTTCCTCCGTATGAAGTGAGAGGTGGTCATTTCTATTCTAACAGAGCCGCAGCTTTTGCTAATATGATAGACGCTTGTGATATTATGGACATGGGGGCTATAGGAAATAAATACACTTGGTTTCGCAAAACCCAGGCTACTGGCAGCATTTCTAAGTGCCTAGACTAGGTCCTTATTGATTATCTTTGGTACAATTCCTTCCTTGAAGCTTTTGCAGAAAACCTCTGTTGAGTGCATTCGGACCACTCTCCAATCTGGCTCTGTTGTGGTGCTGTTCAAAATTCAGTGGGTATTCGCCCTTTCCATTTCCAAGATGTTTGGATAACACATGCTGACTATCCAACTGTTGTTCTCAATGCTTGGCATAAAGCTACCCATAATGTCATTCAAGGTCTCAATGAGGTGCGTACTGATTCTCTTGAGTTTAATAAAAATGTGTTTGGAAATATTTTTAGAAACAATAGACGTATTGAAGCTAGGCTCCTTGATGTTCAACGTCATCTTGAAGTTGGTGACTCCCATCAGCTCTTTATCCTGGAAAAAAATCTCCAGAAAGAATATAATGATATCCTAATCCAAGAAGAATTCCTATGGTACCAAAAGTCTCGGGAGAACTGGGTTAAATTTGGTGACCGCAATACAAAATTTTTCCACACACAGACTATTGTTAGGCGCAAGCGCAACAAAATCCATGGGTTGCACCTTGAAGACGGCTCCTGGTGTACAGATGACATAATGCTGAGAGAGGAAGCCCTGAAATTCTTCAAAAGCTTATTTTGCTCTAGTGAACAAGTGAGTGGCCCGTTGCACTCTCTCCCTGCACCCACCCTTAGTGCATCTGGGATTCAGACCTTGACAAGTGAAGTATCAAAAGATGAGGTCAAAATTGTTCTAATGGCTATGAAATCTTTCAAATCTCCTGGTCTTGATGGCTTCCAACCAATTTTCTTCAAGACTTATTAGGAGATTGTTGGAGATGCTATTTGGAGACTTGTTCGAGATGCTTTTGTTGAGGGGTACTTTCGTAATAATCTGGCAGAAACCTTGACTGTTCTTGTCCCTAAGGTTGATCAACCTACCTTGTTTAAGAACTTCCGTCCTATTAGTCTGTGCAATGTAACCTTCAAGATTATTACTAAAGTCATAGTTAACAGACTTCGTCTGTTTCTTGATGATCTTATTGGACCTCTCCAGAGCAGTTTTATTCCAGGGAGAGGAACTACAGATAATGCTATTATTGCTCAGGATGTGTTATCCATTATATGCACAGGTCTAAAAGTAGCAAAGGAATTATTGCTTTCAAGATTGACTTAGAAAAGGCGTATGATAGAGTCAACTGAGACTTCTTCCAATCTACCCTCTGCTTGTTTGGCATCCCAGATTCCATGGTGAGGCTTATTATGTGGTGTGTCAAATCTTCTAGCCTTTTTTTTTTTTTAATGGTGCCAAGCTCGACAGCTTTTCTCTTAATAGAGGGCTTAGACAGGGTGATCCTTTGTCTCCCTATATTTTTGTTCTCTGGATGGAAAGACTTGCTTTAATGATTCAAGAAAAGATGTCTATTGACAAGGGGTCTCCAATCAGTGTCTCTTGTGGCAAGCCTATGATTTCCCACCATTTTTTCACTGATGATGTGCTTTTTTTTTGCAAAGCTAACAGTTCTCAGGTTTGGCTGGTCACGAAAACCCTTGATGATTTTTGCAAAGCATCTGGCCTTAAAGTTAACTATGACAAATCTTGTGCTATGTGTTCCTCATCAATTCCTAGAAGGAAAAAAGATGTGTTCACAGCTATCTCTTCTATTAGATTTGCTAACAACTTGGGGAACTATCCTGGTTTTCCTTTGGTTAAAGGCAAAGCTAAGAAAAGTGATTTTTTTCCCAGTGCTGGGTAAACTCCACAGGAGACTTGCTTCTTGGAAAGGTAGGTTGCTAAATAGGGCTGGGAGAGTTTTGTTTGGCCAAATCTGTTTTGACATCTATTCTTATACATCCGATGCACATTCATTGATTTCCTCAAAGCATTTGCAATGACATTGATAAAATCTCCCGCCATTTTATCTGGAGTAGTAAGGAGGGGGTCTAGAAGCTTTAATCTTGTGAATTGGAACACCTTGACAAATCCCAAGCGGGTTGGTGGCCTTGGTGTTAGGGAGGCTAGAACTTCTAATACTGCTTTACTGGGCAAATTGATTTGGAAGCTAATTCATGATCAGGACGGGCTTTGGGTCCAGGTTCTTGCCCACAAGTATCTTAATGGCGACCATACTTTGAAGGCTCGTGCCCGCCCACGTGCTTCAACTATTTGGCACAGTGTTTGTAAAGCTATTAAGGATTTAAAGCAGGGGTTTTCTCTGAGATTGGGTAAGGGTGACTTATCCCTCTGGTTTGATAGCTGGTTGGATGATGGATCCATTTGTGATATTATAGAATACGTTCACATAGCAGATAGTGTTAGAAATTGAGATGTTTCTGAATACTTTAAGTCAATATTAGATATCTTTTCTCTGTCTTTTTGTTAAACCCTACTGTAGTTGGTCTGGTTAGGTGAAAACAAGTGTTGTTTATGACTTTATGGAGTGATGGCTGTAATGTTAGCAGATGAGTAGTTGGAAAGGAGTGTTAGTCCTTATTTTATAGAGATTTGCATCAGTCTTGTATACTGACCAACAGCAGGCTATATCTGTAATATATATGTGTGGTACTACGAAGATGAAATTATATTCAGACCAATCCTTTCTTACATTGCTCTAGTTTTGTTCTGCAAGATACTTCTCTATTTTCTGTGTTCCTATAACAACATGGTATCTAGAGCTTATTGATCTTGAGAGATCTGTGAGTGTGACAGAGAAAAAAATAGCAAGGCTTCTTTCCTCTTAAACCCAAAAAAACTTGAAAATCTTAGTTATGGCTTCAACCAGTTTTTCAGCTTCACCTCATTCAGAATTTAATGGTGAAAACTACCCAATTGGGGCATCCAAGATGAGAAATTATTTGAAGGCTTTTGATCTGTGGGATGTTGTTGAAAACAACAGGGAACCACCCATCCTTCCAACAAACCCAACACTTGCTCAGATTAAGCATCACAGTAAAGAAAGTTCAAAGAGGTTCAAGCTTTATTCTGCATACAAAATGTTGTTTCTGATCGTATTGGGATTAGAATTATGAACTATGAAACTGCAAAGCAAGCTTTGGACGTGCTCAAAGAGGAGTTTCATGGAAGTGACAGAACTAGGCAGATGCAAGTCTTGCATCTAAGGAAGGAGTTTGAATCTTTGAGGATGAAGGATACAGAATCTGTCAAGGAGTTTTCAGATAAACTTCTGAGTGTTGTGAATCAAATCAGAATGCTTGGTAAGGAGTTGACTGACCAAAGAGTAGTGGAAATGGTCCTAGTAAGTTTGCCTGAAAGGTTTGAAGCAAAAATATCCTCTGTTGAAGACTCCAAAGATTTATCCAAGATTTCCCTTTCAGAGCTTACAAATGCCTTGCAAGCTACTGAACAAAGAAGAGCCATTAGACTTGAAGACACATCAGAAGGTACATTTTTTGCCAGGCAAAAAGAGAAAGCAACCGACTGCAAGTTATGGAGGAAAGAAGCAATCCGGAGAAAAGAAAGAAAAAGATAAAATGGGAGAAAGTAGCAAAGGAGGAGGCTGGAAAGGAAAGTATCCTCCTTGCCCCCATTGCCAGAAGAAAAGCCACTCTGAAAAGTTTTGTTGATTTAGGCCTGGAGTCAAATGCAGGGCCTGTAATCAGATTGGTCATGTGGAGAAAGTTTGCAAAAAACAAAGCAAATCAGGAAAGACAAAACCAGCAGGGACAACAAGCCCAAGTTGCTGAGCATCAACAACAGACTGAGGAACAATTGTTTGTTGCTACTAGCTATGCAGTACGCTGCAGTAAAGAAACATGACTAATTGACAGTGAGTGCACAAATCACATGACACATGATGCCAGCATTTTCAAGGAACTTGATAAGTCCTACATTTCTAAAGTCAAGATTGGCAATGGAGAATTTGTTTATGTCAAAGGAAAAGGAGTTGTCGCAGTTGAAACTCTCTCAGGTACAAAGTTTATTTCAGATGTTTTTTACTTGTACCTGAGATAAATTAAAGTCTTTTAAGTGTGGGACAAATTCTTGAGAGGCATTATGCCCTGCATTTCGAAGACATGGCATGCACCGTATTTGATCCCTCTGGTTATGAACTAATGTCTGTTAAGATGAGAGATAAAAGCTTTCCAATAGAATTTAGACATACAGCTATGCATGCTTTTTCAAGCACAGTAGATGACTTTTCCTTGTGACACAAAAGACTTAGCCATTTTAGTTACTCTACTTTGAAGCATATGAATTCAAATGCTTTGATTGAAAACTTACCGACCATTCAAGATAATGCTGATGTGTGTGTGAAGTGTGTCAGTATGGAAAGCAAAGTAAATTGCCATTTCGCACTGAAGCAAGTTGGAGAGCCTCTGAAAAATTACAGCTCGTGCATACTGATGTGTGTGGTCCAATTAGTACAACATCTCTAAATGGCAGCAAGTATTTTCTGCTATTTATAGATGATTTTACAAGGATGAGTTGGGTGTTTTTTCTTGAAGCAAAAATCAGATGTATTTTCTGTTTTTCAAAGGTTCAAGCCTATGGTTGAAAATGAGGTTTGCATGTCAGATAAAAAAACTCAGGTCTGATAATGGAACTGAGTACACAGCAGGGGAGTTCAAAAATTTCTGTGAACAAGTTGGAATCCAACATCAGTTGCTTGTTCCCTACACCCCTCAATAGAATGCAGTGAGTGAAAGGAAAAATAAGTCTGTAATGGAGATGGCCAGGTGTTTTCTTTTTGACAAAAACCTTCCTAAAACATTTTGGGCTGAGACAGTTAATACCTCAGTGTATTTATAGAATATGTTACCTACCAAAGCCTTGAAAGGAAAAACTACTTATGAGGCATGGCATAGAGTGAAGCCTTCAGCTGAGCATCTCAAAATATTTTGGCTGTGTGTGTTATGCTCTTGTTCCAGAAGTAAAGAGAGACAAACTTTGATTAGAAAGCAGAAGTTGGTATTTTTATGGGGTACAGTAGTAACTCCAAAGGTTTACAGAATATACAACTTGATGACAAAGAAGATTCTTGTTAGTACAAATGTGAAGTTTGATGAGTTTTTCTAAATGGAATTGGAAAAATTCAGTAATAGAAGCCTCAAGTAAAGGTCAACTTGGAGAATATAATCTCCAAGATCAGAATATTGAAGATGAAGAAGAAAATTATGACAATGACTGAATTTCCAGTTAGAGGCACTAGAACTTTGGAAGAGATTTATGGAAGGTGCAATGTTGCTGCATTAGAACCTACAATGTATACTGAAGCTGCTCAACAAATGAAGTGCACCTAATTGTGTCCCTGTATGTTGATGATCTACTAATGATAGGGAATAATTCAAATTCCCTAAAGCAATTTAAGCATGATATGGAGAATGAGTTTGAAATGACTGATTTGGGAGAGATGAATTATTTTCTTGGAATGGAAATCCGCCAATTAGATGCTAGAATTTTCATTTCACAAAGAAAATATGCTTTGGAGATATTAAGGAAGTTTCACATGGAGAGATGCAAACTTGTGGCCACACCTCTTGTTGTAAATGAGAAGTTTGTCAAGTATTGATGCTAGTAGTAAGGTAAATGCTTCTATGTACAGAAGCTTAATTGGTGAGTTTATTGTATCTTTCAGCAACCAGACCCGACATAAATGTTTGCTGCAAGCTTGCTTTCCAGATTTATGCATTCACCTAGTCAAGCTCACTATGGTGCAGCAAAACGAGTATTAAGATATATTTAGGGGAACAACTAATTATGGCTTGTCCTTTTTTGAAAAATGAAAGTGGAAAACTTCAAGGATATGCAGATAGTGACTGGGCAGGAAGTTTAGATGATTCCAAGAGCACCTCTGGATATGTTTTCTCATTTGGCAGTGGTATTTTCTCATGGAATTCAAAAAAACAAGATGTGGTGGCCCAATCCTCAGCTGAAGCTGAGTATATTTCAGCTGCATCAGCAGCTAATCAAGCTATTTGGCTTCGAAAAATTTTATCTGAAGTGGGAGCAACTCCAAGATGAAGCTACTGTCATATGGGTTGACAATAAGTCAGCCATTGCTATAACAAAGAATCCTGTCCAGCATGGAAGAACTAAGCACATCAATGTAAAATACCATACCATTAGATAGGCTGAGAAGTCAAAGGAAATCAGTTTGGAGCATTGCAGCTCAGAGAGTCAAGTTGCAGACATCAATGACCAAAGCCTTATCCAAGGCCAAGTTTGAAGTGCTGAGATCAAAGCTTGGAGTATCCAAGAAAAAATCTCAAGGAGGAGTGTTAGAAATTGAGATGTTTTTGAATACTTTAAGTCAATATTAGATATCTTTTATCTGTCTTTTTGTTAAACCCTGCTGTAGTTAGTTTGGTTAGGTAAAAACAAGTGTTGTTTCTGACTTTATGGAGTAATGGCTGTAATGTTAGCAGATGAGTTGTTGGAAAGGAGTGTCAGTCCTTATTTTATAGAGATTTGCATCAGTCTTGTATACTGACCAACTGCAGGCTATATCTGTAATATATATGTATGGTACTACGAAGATGAAATTATATTCAGACCAATCCTTTCTTACATTGCTCTAGTTCTGTTCTGCAAGATACTTCTCTGTTTTCAGTGTTACTATAACAACAGATAGCTCCCATAGAGCAAAAGATGTCTAGAGGCATGGCAGGTGGCATCTTGATGACCTTTACACTATACTCCCCCAGAATGTTAAAGATGCTATAACCTCCATTCCAGTACCTAGTTTTTGTGATGTGGAAGACTGTTGGATATGGAACTCTCATTGTTCAAGAGTGTATACTACTGCAAGGGGCTATAGTTGGCTCATGGAGAGAAATCGTGTTTGGGATTCGTTAGTTTCTTGGTCATGGATTTGGAAGCTCCAAGTTCCAGAAAAGATGTGTTTTCTTGTCTGGTTGATTCTTCACTCTGCTCTTCCCACAAACCAGCTGAGGTTCGAGAGGGGTTTAGCAACTTCTGCTATATGCCCTAGGTGTAACTCTCAGGAAGAAACTCTCTTTCACTGCCTTAGGGACTGCTCTTATTCGATGGATGTTTGGCATCTAATTGGTTTTGGTCACATGCCTAACTTCTTTAGTTCTGACGGCCATTTATGGATCCTAGACCACTTGCATAACAAATTTAATTTTCTCTTTCTTGTCACACTTTGGTGGGTCTGGAGGTGGAGAAATAACATGGTCTTCGATTCTGACCACTAGAACCTTCACTTTGTGGCTCGTAAAATTGTCCATTCATTCAATGACTTGAAACATGCCTATCCAATTATCTCTACTGCTGCTTCTATGGTTAAGGAAATAAGTTGGAAGACTCCTGGGGATGAGACCGTAAAGGTTAATGTTGATGGGAGCTGCTTGGGTAACCCTCCAAAAGCAGGTTTTGGTGGGATTATTAGAAACTCCTCCGGCGAGTGGATTACAGGATTTTCTGGTGCAATTGAGAAACCTGACATATTGTTAGCTGAACTATATGCAATGAAACACGGCCTCCTTCTGGCTTGGGATTCTGGCTTCGGAAAAGTTTGGTGTGAGTCAGATTCCATGGAGGCTCTTCGCCTGATTCCGTCCAATATTACTCTAAGCTTCCATCGCTACTTGGTGGTTATTAAAGATATTCAATATCTCATCAATCGGGATTGGGATGTGAAGCCAACTTTTGTGCTGATTTCATTGCCAAGATTGGAGCTACATCTACAGAGCCATTTACTGTCTGGAACTCTCCTCCTAGTGGAATCTCTCATTTCTTGCTTGCTGATGTCTTCGGCACTAAGTTCATTCGTACTTGGCTTTTCTTTTCTGCTCTTTTGTCTATTTTCCCCCACACCAAAAAAAATATACTTGTAATTATTTGAATTTTATAAAATATTATTTATAAATATTATATTATATTTAAATTATTATTTTTATTATTATATTATTATTTAGAATATTATTTATTTTATATTATTATATTATTTTTAAAAAAATTTATAAATTTTATCAAAAAATTATTTATTTAAATTTTGCAAAATTTTATGTGTT
Source organism: Castanospermum australe (assembly GCA_019955255.1). Classification (NCBI taxonomy): domain Eukaryota; kingdom Viridiplantae; phylum Streptophyta; class Magnoliopsida; order Fabales; family Fabaceae; genus Castanospermum; species Castanospermum australe. The sequence goes on along the minus strand of NSJW01000711.1, from coordinate 265,148 downwards.
ATTTGTCTTCATTAATTATTAAATCAACAGCTCTTATGATAAAAATTTTATAATACTTTCATTTTTTGTGTCATTATTTTTGTAGTACCAATGACAACAATAAGTAATTACTACAAAGAAAAATGAAATGTTAACGTCTTTCTTTACTGAGGCATGTGCCTTTTGATGCCTCTCGTCTCAAGGTGTTAAAACTTCTTAATGTCTTAAGGCGCCTTCTATCTTTGACTACCTTATTCTGAGGTATCTATTGGACACGCTCCACAGTCTTTGACAAAGCAATGTTCGAGGAACTCACAAAACCTTAAAGTATGTTTTGAAAAGGCTTGAATTCAAATGAAGCTACTATATTATTGGCTCTGCTTTCCTTATATTCTCATTTATTAACACTCACTTTTATTGTACCATATACACACTTAATCATGAATAGATTTTTTATTGACATAACCGAGCTTCTCAACGATTCCGCTAGTGAGTCTAACCCTTTGACCAGCACTAGTTACCAAGTAGCAATGACATTGGATAGACCTCAAAGATGATGGGGGCTGAGCAAGGATGACAGAAAATGAAACTCCATGGTTCGACATGTGGAGCAGAAGGGAGTTTGATAGTTATCGAAGCCTTTGTTGTCCTATACATGAACCACTGTGGAACTCTGCTTCCTAGGGAAATAACTTCTATTGTCGATACTTGTTCATATACCAATTTCTTTACTACCATAACTTTGAGTGAATTTCCATCCAATTTCATCTTGTTTTCCTTAACAAATTCAACTATGTTCAGATATGTGTAATTAACGGCATATAAAGATTTAAGGGATAGTCGATGTTGTGGTAAAGACCTAAGCCTCTTACATTTAATCAACCAAAGATTTGCAGCATTGAAAGATGCTTGATGCTTGCGAGCAAGCTCTCAACATTGCAACCTTTTAGTGTTAAGCTCCTTAACGATGATTAAAGATTGATGTTGTCTATGACTTTACCTAAATTACAATAATCATACAGAAGTAGTTGGGCTAAACAGTGTATAGAAGGTAGCACTGACTTATCATGTTGGTGGTAGTAACCATCATAAAAGCCGAAGTTGAGAAGTACATGCTCTCCGGTACATAAGCATCTGTGTTGCATGGTAAGTTCAGCAATATTCTCAGCACAAGAGATCAATGGCAAGAATTCCCAAGATGTCCATCCCAATGCCCAAAAAGCTTTTCTCTTTCTAATGGTAATCCAAAGGCTGACATAAGGAGCATACCAACGAGATATATAATAATTCCTTTCACTTATGTAGCTTTCATACTCAACTAAGGTCTCCTACCTTCTTTACTACTTTCTTGTTCATTTGAGTCTTGCCAGATGTCATGTGGAGCATACAGTGGATGAATTCCCCACTGCTTCAAGACGAAACAAAAAGATGCAACAAAAAATTCAAAGGAGACCTTCACGGGGAAAGGGTTATTGTATCCATCGCTTGTTTCTTCTTCTATTTTAAAAAATTTGTCATACCATAGCCATACATGATCTGACTCAACAGCTGTTTGAAGTGATAACACATTTGCTGTCACATCTTCTATTTTATTTACATATTTTGATGAGTTGGTAAATGGATATGGACATATCAGAAATTTAAGAGAAGCAAGTCATGGTTAGTTGATTGAACTTGTTAGCCATACTTTTAGAAGAAATCTTTCTGACTTAATGTGATTGTAGTGATTTTTTTTTGTATCACTTTAATATGTATAAGTGTGAAATGAAAGCCTCGCATACGTGAGGACTTAGTTCATAAAATTGCTTCTCTGTTTTCTCTGCTCTTCTTTCATTCTACTGCAGAAAACCAACATGGTATCTAGAGCTTAAATGATCTTTGAGGGCCTATGTGAGAATAGTATGAAGAATTAGTGAGATAGGAAGGGAGAAAACCAAGGCTTCCTTCTCTTCAAACCAGAAAACTAGAAAATTAGTTATGGCTTCATCAAATTTTTTAGCTCCCTTGCCTTCTGAATTTATAGGAGGAAACTATCAAATCTGGGCAATCAAAATGGAGACATATTTGAAAGCCTTTGACTTGTGGGAAGTGTTGGAAACAGGCAGAGATCCACCACCACTTGGAGCAAATCCATCTCTTGCTCAGATTAGGCAATACAGTGAGGAATGTGCCAAAAGGTACAAAGCCTTAGCTTGCATCCAATCAGCTATGTCAAAACATATTTTTACAAGGATTATGGCTTGTGAAACTGCAAAGGAAGCATGGGATACACTCAAGTTGGAGTTTCAAGGAAGTGAAAGGACTAGGCAAATGCAAGTGTTGAATTTAAGGAGAGAGTTTGAAGTTCTCAGAATGAAAGACAATGAGACTGTCAAGGAGTACTCTGACAGGCTCATGAATGTGGTGAATCAAATCCGGTTACTTGGAGAGGAGTTAACGGAGAGAAGAATTGTTGAAAAGGTTCTTGTTAGTGTTCCTGAGAAGTTTGAAGCCAAAATATCTTCTTTGGAAGACTCAAAAGACTTCTCTTAGCTGACTTTGACAGAAATTGTCAATGCCTTACAAGTCCAAGAACAAAGAAGAGCTATAAGACTTGAAGAAGCAACAGAAGGAGCATTTGTGGCAAGGTTCAAAGGTAAACAACAAGTAAGCATCAGTGGATGGAGGAAGCAATATGGAGAAATGGATAAAAAAGAAGAAAAAGGAGAGAGCAACAAAGGAGGAGTAGGCTGGAAAGGAAAGTATCCTCCTTGCCCTCATTGCAAGAAGAAAAGCCACCCAGAAAATTTTTGTTGGTTCAAGCCAGGAGTGAAATGCACAGCCTGTAATCAGCTTGGTCATGTGGAGAAGGTTTGCAAAAATAGAGCAAACCATCAAGGACAAAGCCAGCAAAGACAAGAATATCAAGTTGCTGAACATGAGCAGCAAATTAAGGAGAAGGAACATTTATTTACTGCTATTTGCTATGCAGCAAGTAGTAATAAAGAATCATGACTAATTGATAGTGGATGCACTAATCATATGACATCCAATGTTATTTCAAAGATTTGAGAAAGACTGGCTCCTCAATGATAAAGCTTGCAAATGGCAATGTCATCAAAGCTAAAGGAGAAGGTTCTGTTTTGATCAAGACTATTGCAGGTAATAAGATCATTCCAAATGTTCTTTATGTTCCAAATATAGATCTTAATATGTTGAGTCTTGGACAAATGTTGGAAAATAACTATAGCATGATCTTTAAAGACCACACATGCAAAATCTTAGATTCGAGTGGTTTTGAATTAATGTCAGTAGCAATGGAAGGTAGAACTTTTCAATGGGATCCTAACTTTGACAAAGCCATGTATAGTATAGTTGATGACTCAGCCCTATGGCACAAAAGGGCTGAAACTTCAATCAAGAATCAACTCAAAAAAAAAATTCTCCTAGAGCAAAATATTGAAGGCATAGAAAAAATTTATGAAAAGTGCAATGTAGCTGTACTGCAACCTACAAACTTTTCTGAAGTTGAAGTAACATCAAATCGATCTATTTGGCGCAAAAAAATTGCAACTGATTTGGGACAACATGATGACAAGGCTACTGTCAAGAGGGCTAATCACAAGTCATCTATTACTATATTCAAGAATTTTGTCCAGCAAGGAAGAACTAAGTATATAAATGTGAAACACCATGCATTAGAAAGTCAGTAAAGTTGAAGAATGTTAATTAGAAGATGAATTGCAAACTTAAAGACCAGGTAAGAAACAATTTGATCAAGGTTTCACCAAAAGCAAAGTCTAGGCAGCTGAAAAAGAGACCTAGAGTTTCCAACAAAAGTGTCAAGGAGGAGTGTTGAAGTGATGACACGTTTGTTGTAACATCTTCTATTTTATTTACATGTTTTGATGAGTTGGTAAATGGGTATGGGCATACCAGAAATTTAGGAGAAGCAAATCATGGTTAGTTGGTTGAACTTGTTAGCCATACTTTTGGAAGAAATCTTTCTGACTTAATGTGATTGTAATGATTTTTTTTTTGTCACTTTAATATATATAAGTGTGAAATGAAAGCCTCGCATACTTGAGGACTTGGTTCATAAAATTGCTTCTCTATTTCTCTGCTCTTCTTTCATTCTACTACAGAAAACCAACAACAGCACTATGGGAAAAATGCATATCGAAAATTCCAGCATATTTGTAATCCGAATAGTACACCTTGTCTTAAAACTAACACGGTGATTTTTCCACCTGTTCGAGTGGGATGGTTCAACAACAAGGCAGAAAGCAAAGCCCAGGTAATTGCAATAACGATACCATTCTCAAGGAAGTTTTAAAGTTATGATTGAAGAGTCTGTTGTTTTATGGCTGAACCAGGTTGGTACTTCACTTCCTGGTAAAACAATACAAAGCCGATGGGGAATACTTAAAAAATTTTCAAGAGTCAGAATTGTTCATGGCTTCATCGAGTTGATTATTAAGATCATAAGATGCTTCAATCCTTGATGACGAGTAGGCTGCTTGCTGAATTCTAATTAGTGCCTCTTCCATAACAGTTTTGCATGCATTCTGATCTAACTTTCTACAATTACAAAACTCAAATCCTCCCAAAAAATAATGATGATAATGAATAGACTTGTTTTCTTCCTCTTCAATTTGTCTGAGCAATGATCTCTTGTTCCTCCTGCTAAAAGAATTTTGCAGGAGTGTGATCCCTGAATTTGACACTATTTCTAGGGAAATGCAGTCACTTGCAACAACATTTGTAGCAAGAGTGGGAGCTCTAGTAGAGACCGAAGCCTCCTATAGTTGCTTACGTCGAGATGTCTCAATGGAGAAAGATTTTTTATGCTACCAGACAAGGTCTCAATATTGCTTCTTGTTAATGTCAATGTATTCAATGTTGATAAGAGGTCGAGGTTGTCAGGGAGTTCTGATAAATTTGAACAATTTTCGAGACACAGCATTTTGATGCACACTGAGGTGTTAAATATGGGGGTAATTTCTCAAGTTTTGGGCAATCAATAAACTGAATGGAACAACCCAAACCAATCTCATAGAAGGTATTTGGAAGATTTTGAAGTTCTTTACACCGACCAATATACATGTCAGAAGGGTTCTCGAGTTGTCCAACTGATGAGGGCAATTCTTCAATTGTTGTGCCATCTAATCCCAGGTATTCCAGTTTCTCAGAAGAAACTGAAAACTCTGTAAGTCTTGAGCACTCACATAGATCAAGCCATCGAAGAGATCTAGAATGCGTGTCACTTCGAATGTAACCAAGCTGTCTACAGCCGCCCAGATTAGTTCAAACAGATTGTCAAGTGACAAAATAGATGAAGGAACATTCAACAAACTTGTACAATCATTAAGATGTACTTCTTCAAGTTTTGAGGCCATAGAGAAATCTAGGAGCTTAACCAGGTGTTCGCAACTAGTAAGGTATAATGACTTCAAATTCCCAAGATCCTGTAGCATAAGAAAGCTAAACTTATTTGGCAATTTGTGGATTTTTAATCATTTTTTTTTTAAATTTAACAGGTTTACAAAAAATACCTGGTTTCCGTCCCAAAGTTTTTCAATGAGGCTATGACTCAAATCAAGTTCAACAAGCTTCTCTGCACAAAAGGATGGTGGTAAGGATTTCAATGGAAAACAGTCCCAACGGAGATAGCTTAATGCATCTGACATAGAGTCAAGGCCATTGGAAATATGCATCTTGCTTCTCTTATGGAATGAGGGCACATAGAAGTTTAAAAGTCTTGGCCTTTTCATTCCAGTAAATGTATGAGGGCTTATTGTCATATATTTGATTTCAGACATGTCCAGCGCTATGCTTTCAACAATGTTAGTACCCTGGCAATCAAAAGTGGCAGATAATTAGAATGTAATAATATAATAATGGGCAGATTATATCCGGAAGTCCCAATTATTTGTTCTATGAATTCAAGAATGTGAATTAAGGTAATATGATCCATACCCTATTATATTTGAGGACATCATAAATTTATTTAGGATCCCACAACCGACTACGTTTTCCAGGCTTTTTCATACATTGTTCTCGAACGATTTGCCAGCCCGTTTCTTGTATCAAATCATGCATCTGTACCTCCTCGTGGTCATTAGAAACAGTTATAAGAGACTTATCTTCAAGGCTTCTCATCCCAATCTCTGTAGAATAGACTTGTTATACGGCATTTTGTCTCTCCTTTCAAACAAATGCAATGTCTAAAAATATATTCTGCTCTTCAGGGTCAAATCCTTCATAACTCAATCTTAAAACATCACAAAGTTCTGTTTCGAGGATTTTCTTGAGTTTTTCCAACTTGCTTTCCCAATCTTTTGTTTCTTTGCAACGAAGAGAAGAACCCAGAACTTTAAGAGCTAATGGAATGCCCATGGCATAATTTACTACCCTTTCTGATAACTGTTCATACTCCATGATTGGATGGCTTTGTTCAAAGGCATTCACGCTAAAAAGCTTTAGTGCTTCATGAAAATTCAACTCCATCACTTGGTATACTCCATCAACTCCTCTGTTAAACACATCTTCATTTCTGGTCGTCAATATGATTCTACTACCTGGTCCAAACCAATCTTTCTCTCCAACGAGATATTCTATTTGTTTTGCATCACTCACATCATCAAGAACGATGAGGAGCTTTTTACGTTGGAGCCTGTCTATGACAAAATGATAACTCATGCTAGGGGTGCTAATATTCAAATTTGGGTCCCCTAATATTTCTCTCAGAAGATTATTCCGTAAATCATTTGTTCTATGATTTTTCCATTCTTCCTTCACATTTGCAACAAAGCAGCATAGGTCATATTGAGAAGAGAGTTTTGTAAATAGAGAATGGTTGTCTTACCTATGCCACCCATGCCCCAAATTCCAATAATATATGCGCACATCAGTTAACCCTGTGCATAACAATGATTCCACATTTGCAATCTGTCCTGTGACTCCAACAAGCTCCTTCGGAACACGTGGGTGCATATGATTTAATTTTTGTAATACATCAACAATTTCTTCAACTAGTTCAGACTCCAACCTGGATTAAAAAGAGAATTTGAAAAATTAATGGACACTGGACAAGGAAAAAATCCATTGTTTCATTGTGTGAGGATATTATAACTCATACAACAGCATAATATTAGTTAGGGTACAGATCTAATCTTCCTTCATCCATTCTTTACCTGTTCATTTTTAGTTTTACTACAACCGAACAAACCCTTTCGAGATAGATAACCTACAAATAGCGCGCGAAACTAATGCAAACATCATTCCTAGTGTATCTGTTGTTTCTTTTAAAAAGATTCACAATAAATTATAATTCTAGGATACATGCAGGTTGACATGGCATCTAAGTGTCAAAATAAGCTTATATAATGCAAGCCTTTGATGATAAATGCGCCCTGCACAAATTTCAGAGTATTTAGGCTAGCTTACTTGTTGAAAATGTTATTTAATACATAAAAACTTGTGTCAATTACCTAATATTTGATGAATCCCATCCTGCAGAGTTGGCTGCTTCACGTAGAGCTGCTCTCCACTTCTGTACCTTGAATAGATTGTCCCTAAAATGCTCCTCGTGTTTAGCAAATGCATCTTCATAAGTTCCCCTCTGGTGTCTTACATGTGATGGATCAATATGGTAGAAAACTCGTATTACAACATGTTGTTTCTCTCTTTGCATTCAAAGATTTTCTGGAGTTCATCCAAGCACCATGTGGAAGAAGCATAGTTCTCTGAGAAGATTAGTATTAAATCTTTGATTCATGGTTTTAAATTGCGGTCCGCAACGGCAATTGCAGCCGCAATATTGCTGTTGCGAGAGCCTCCGCAACAACAGTAACGCGACCATAATTGCCGCCGCATCAGCCTCATTTTTTCCGTAATTTTTGTAATTTTTATAATTGCAGCGTAACCACATTCGCATCTGCAATTGCAATCGCAACCGTAATTTAAAATCATGCTTTGATCCTTCAATGGCTGCAATAAGTGTGGGTGATAGTTTATCTCCTTTCTTATTTTGCTCATCATCAATGAATGTATCGAGTTTAGATCGACATAAGGCTGCAAAAAGATGGCTTGTAAAGTTGCAATGTGTACCCTCCCCTCTAAAGCTTAGAAACACATCGTGCTTTGCTTAAGGAACAAAGAAAGATGAGGAAGAAGCCATTTGAATTCCAACAATTCTTAGTCAAAAGGTCTCAGATTGAAATTTTAAACAGCTCCCAGAACATAAATTTGTGAGTGATCTGAACCAAAGTTGACCAGAAACTAGATGTTAATGTTTGAGTTTACCAATCAATGTATGAATTATAAATTAAACAGAAAGGAAATGACAAAAATGAAAATGACACCCGGGTGTATTATCTATTTGACTTGATGATCTCCATGCTTGCTGGCTTGCTGCTTTGGCTTGTTATTAGAGATCAGAAAAAACTCTTGCTCAAGTTCAAGATCAGAAAAACCGAAATACTGCAAAATTAGAACAATCGCACTTGGGAACAATTATTAATTAACCCGGGTGCTTGGGTGCAACATTTGAGAAGGTTCGTTTGTTGTAACTCTTGTCAACATTCCACCCACAATTGTTATTTCCAACAAGACATGGGTCTAATGTCTCTCAAAAGAACCAGTCACGAAGTCTTAAGGCCATATTATTTCCACGTCTTAAAGTCTCAAATCGGTTTCACACTACCAACTCACGAGTCACAACCAAAATAAATAAAGGCGTCAAGTCCGTGGAAAATGAGATGGAAGCCACGAAGCACCTAGTTCTAAACTTGCATGTAACTTCCCGGAATTGATGGAATGTGCTGCATTTAAGTCTTGACCACAAGTCAAAAAGTGAATCCTCAATTCATTGGAGGTTCTCAGTCATGATGACTATAAATTATTTCAATTTTGTAATTTTCCTCAAGTTTATATGCTTGGTGCTTGTAGGCAAGCTCTCAACATTGCAACCTTTTAGTGACAAGCTCCTTAACGATGATAAGAGGTTGATGTTGTCTATGAGTTTACCTAAATTACAATAATCATCCAGAAGTAGTTGGGCTAAATACCGTAGAGCAGGTAGCACTGACTTATCATGTTGGTCGTAGTAACCATCATAAAAGCCAAATTTGAGAAGTACATGCTCTCCTATACGTAAGTGTCTGTGTTGCACAGTAATTCAGCAATACTCTCAACACAAGAGATCAATGGCAAGGATTTTCCAGCATGTCCATCCCAATTCCCAGAAAATCTTTGTCTTTCATATGGTAATCCAAGGCTAACCTGAGGAGCATACCAGCGAGATATATAATAATTCCTTTCACTTCCATAGGTTGCATGCTCAGCGTTAAGGTCTCTTACCCTTCTATACTAACTTCTTGATCGTTTGAACTTTGCCAGATGTCATGTGGAGGATATAGTGGTCTAATTCCACACTGCTTCAGGACGAGTCTTGAAACACGAACAAAAGATCTAAAGGAGACCTTCTCGGAGAAAGCATTATTGTATACATCGTCTGTTTCTTCTGTGGTTCTTAACAATTTGTCATGCCATGGGCATACCTGATCTGACACAGCATCACTTTGGGAAAATTTTATAAGGCAAGTTCCGGCATATTTGTCATCCCAATAGTATCTGCACCCCGTCACAAAACCGATATGATGATTTTTCTACCTGTTCGAGTGGGACGGTCCAACAACAAGGCAGAAAGCAGAGCCTAGGTAATTGAAATAACGATGCCAACCTGAAGGAAGTTTTAAAGTTATGATTGAAGAGTCTGTTGTATTGTGCCTGAACCAGCTAGGCACTTCACTTCCTGGTAAAGCAATATAAACCTGATGGGGAATATATACAAAATTTTCAGGGTCAGAATTGTTCGAGACTTCATTAGGTTGATAATAAGGATCATAAGACACTTCAATCCTTGATGACAGATAAGCTCCTTGTTGAATTCTAATTATTGCCTCGTCCATAATAGTTTTGCGTGCATTCTGATCCAACTTTCTGCAATTATAAAACTCAAATCTTCCCAAATAATCACGATGACCAACAGATGTTTTTTTCTTCCCCTTGAATCTGTCTAAGCAACGATATCTTGCAAGAACGTGATCCCTGAATTTGACACTGTTTCCAAGGAAATGCATTCACTTGCATCCAAGTCTTGTAGCAAGAGTGGGAGCTCTGGCAGAGACTGAAGCCTTCTGCCGTTGCTTACGTTGAGAGCTCTCAACCGAGAAAGATTTTTTATGCTACCAGGCAAGGTCTCAATATTGCTTCCTCTTAATGACAATTTATTCAATGCTGATAAGAGGTCGGGGTTGTCAGAGTTCTGATAAATTTGAACAATTATCAAGACAGAGGGTTTTGATGCAGACTGAGGTGTTAAATAGTGGGAGCAATTTCCCAAGTTTTGGGCAGTCAAGAAACTGAATGGAACATCCCAAACCAATCTCATAGAAGGTATTTGGAAGATTCTGAAGTCTTTTACACCGAGCAAGATACATGCTCGAAAGGTTCTTGAATTGGAGAACTGATGAGGCTAATTCCTCAATTGCCGTGCCATCTAAGCTCAGGAATTCCAATTTCTCTGAAGAAACTAAAAACTCTGTAAGTCTTGAGCACCACTTAGATTAAGCCATCGAAGAGATATAGAATACTGACGTGAACTGTTGAACTCACTCAAATTAACCAGGCTTATAAAGAAATTTGTAATATAAGACAACCTGGATCGTCTCCCAAGAATTTTTGCATAGAACTAAATCACTTAATTAAAAACAAAACAATAAACAGGGGGGGTTTTAATTCGATTAAAATTAAAGTAAGAGATAAAACGAAAATTAACAATTTAAAAGCAATCAATCAACCCAGAATTGAGGTTTCAAGGATATTCGTCACTGGACAAAGAATTACTGAATCTCGTGGTTGACCCTAAACAAATCGGAATCCTTGCATTCATATAGGAACCCTCTCTACTAGACAATCACCTAGCATTTAATCAAAACTCTTGGCGTGTTCACCCATGCCATCGCACAGTGTTCACTTCAACCTGTTTTGATTTTTAAGTCCCTTGGGTTAAACAACCTAAATATTAAATCTAACATTTAATCCCTTCCCCTGGATGATCAAAATACACAAATCATAAACAAACCTCATGGACAAACCTCATTCGCTCGGATTCAACGTACACAATCGTGTTGCTCAATTCGAGTAAAGGGGGAAGAAAAACGGATTCAGTTCATGGAGAGCACGGGTCCTCTGGATTCAACAGCAAAATCCTCAACTCATGGGTTGATTGAATGGAAAGTTAGCCTACCATGGCTGGGAAAAAAACAGAAAATGAAAAGGAAAGAAAAAGAAGAACAAGATGAACAAGATGAGAGAAAAGAGAAGAGGTGTAGATCTGAAATTTCTCCAAAATCAAAAGCTGCTGTTCATGTTACCCTAATATGCTATTTAAACCTAAAACTAAATAGGGTCAGGGCTCCAAAATTGGCCCAAATTAAAAATATAACTAATGGCTTTGGTCCCATGTAATTTGGACTCCCAATTACAATGTTAAGCCCAATTAACTAAACATAGCTCCAGAATTTCGTGACTAACTTTAGCTCCAATTTTGACTACCTTCTTGTCCGAATTTGGCCTTCAAGCCTCTAATACCATTTTTAGCTCTTTGAGTTATCTACAAAACGAAACAAGAATGAGGTTAATCGGATACCTATAACAAAAGTTATTATCAAAATATTGGAACAATATAAATTTAAAAAAATAGCACGAAAATGAATTAAATCCAATTAAAAGCCCAAAGCCCAATTTAGACCAAAAATCATTAATTACGCACTAAACAGCCCTAAAATCATTAATCAAATGCAACAATTAAGTGTGATAAAATTCAATTATCAAATGCCCCCAACACTTATCCTTTTGCACTCTTGGGCAAAATTAAAAACTCAAAACAAAACTAAAGAAATGATAAAAATAAAAATAAAGACTAAAAGATAAACCTCTCCTTTCTAACAATTGTCAAGAATGCAAAACTTGAATAAGGAATACAAAATTTCAAAAGATCAACCAATCATGATAGAAATTTCTTCATCTCAAATTATAAAACATGACAATCTCAATTGATGATGCTAATCACGCAACATGGCCTCTCAAGGTATGCTTTCAATCAATCTCTCAAGTGTATAGGCTAGCAAGTGTATCACTCAAATTCCACTCAAGAAAATTGCCCTACCATAAGCTTGCTCAAATTCTACTTCTCCACTACTCAAAACACATGCATACACAAATCAAGAGGACTTATTATTCATGGTTGTAATGGGGCTATGGTGAAGGCATGGACAAGTTTGGAAATGAAAGGCTAAGCACCCAAGAAATTTAAAAGAGCATTAGTCAAGAAACACAAAAGTTTGCTCAAAACCAACTAAATGAAATGCACTTTTACAAACAAGTCGCCTTTTTCAACAAAACTCTTTTCCTTCCTCACAACTCATTGTTACACCAAATTTTTCTCAAATTGACTTTTTTTTTTCATATATATACATTTTTTCAGATTTTTTTCTTTTTTTTTTCTTTTTTTTTCTTTTTTTTTTCATCTCTCTTTTTTTTTTGAGAAAAATTCCACAATTACTTACACAAGCACAATGACCAAACTAATGCCAAATGACAATTGGCATCGGATACCTCCCCACACACTTAAAATGTTGCACACCCTAGGCAACCCCTATACTTAAACACAACACTAAGGTAAAACCAATGTTTAATAAATTTTCAAGGTGCGGAATAAAATGGTTTTACGCTTAGGCTTGTAATGTAGCTAAGACAAGGATGATACAAAAAGGCATGAAGGGGCTAACCAACGGGAATATAATGCAAGGGATGGCTATCTGGCCAAAGTGGTAAATAAAAGAAAGAAGGCCTCTATCATATTTATACATGCCAGTGAAAAATGCAGTTTCAAAAAAGAAAAAGGGCAAGTTCTAGAGAACAAAATCATGAGCAGAAGCACACAAGAAAGAAAGAATGGCAAAAAATAAATTCCATTCACACAGGCCCAAAATCTGACAAGGGTCAATACCAGCACGCAATCAGCATCACAAAATCAACTACCAAGTCAGATAATCTAAGAGTTGAGAAATTCAGTCCAACCAGAATGATCCATCAAAAACAAAATATCCAAGTTGAAAACTATGTACATCTCAACAATTATCACAAGGAGGGTTCAGACTGTATTATTCGTAAAATCCTGTTATTAACAATCAAAGTTGAAATTAAAAATGCAAAGAAAAGAAAAATAGAGAAAAGAGGAAGAAGACTCCCTATCCTCCTGAGGGGGGGTACGTGGCATCAGTGAGCCTAATCTTTGCCTCCACAGGCTGCTGCTGGGGTCCCTCATAAAAATGCTTAAGGCGATGTCCATTCACTGTAAAAGTACTCCTGGTCCGCTCATCACACAGTTCTACTGTACCAAAAGGAAAAACATTAGTAATCACAAAAGGACCATCCCATCTAGATCTAAGTTTACCAGGCATAAATTTGAGACGGGAGTTAAATAAGAGAACTTTCTGGCCTACAACAAACTCTTTTCTCAGGATTTGCTTATCATGGAATGTCTTTGTCTTTTCCTTGTATAAACGCGAACTCTCATAGGCATCCAATCTAAGCTCTTCCAGTTCTTGCAATTGTAGCTTCCTCTCCACCCCCGACTGGGCCAAATCCATGTTGCACTGCTTAATGGCCCAATATGCCTGATGCTCCAACTCTACCGGAAGATGACATGCCTTACCAAAGACAAGCCGAAAGGGAGACATCCCAATCGGAGTCTTGTAGGCAGTCCGATATGCCCACAAAGCGTCATCTAGCCTCTTGCTCCAATCTTTCCGGTTAGAGTTAACAATCTTTTGAAGGATTTGCTTAATCTCTCTGTTCGAGATTTCAGCTTGGCCATTGGTCTGTGGGTGGTATGCTGTGGCAACCTTGTGAATCACTCCATACTTCCGTAATAAAGCATCCATGTTTCGGTTACAAAAATGAGAGCCCTGGTCACTGATAATAGCTCTAGGAACACCAAACCTGCAAAAAATGTGAGACCTGACAAAATCTACAACCACAGCAGAATCATCAGTCCGGGTGGCTTTCGCCTCAACCCATTTTGAGACATAATCAACAGCCAACAATATATAAGTAAAACCATGGGAAACAGGAAATGGACCCATAAAATCAATACCCCAAACATCAAAAACTTCACAAAACAGTATAGGTTGCTGGGGCATCTCATGCCTACGAGAAATACTCCCTGCCCTTTGACAGTTCTCACATGACTTGCAAAACAGATATGAATCATGAAACAAGGAAGGCCAAAATAAACCAGAATCTAACACTTTCCTAGCAGTTCTTTGGGGTCCAAAGTGACCACCACAGGCAGAAGCATGGCAAAAATGTAAAATGGAATGAAACTCATTATCAGGCACACATCTCCTAATTACTTGGTCATTACAGAATCTCCACAAATAAGGGTCATCCCAAACATAGTATTTAGATTCACTTTTCAATTTCAGAGTCTGGGCCCTAGTGGAATTAGCAGGTAAAACACCAGCAACCAAATAATTTACCAAGTGAGTATACCATGGAAGCTTACCTTGCAGCTGTAAAAGCTGCTCATCAGGAAAATCATCCCGAATGGGAGAAAGGTCAGAAGGATGGTGAGTGATCCGACTCAAGTGATCAGCTACCCTAGTTCTCTGCTCCACTTCTATCCTTAATCTCAATGTCGAATTCTTGGAGCAACAACATCCACCGAATAAGTCAAGGCTTAGCATCTGCCTTTTTCAAAAGAAACTTCAAGGCTGCATGGTCAGAAAAGACAATCACCCTAGTATCTAGCAGATATGACCTAAACTTATCAAGTGCAAAAACTACAGCCAAAAGTTCTTTCTCAGTGGTTGTGTAATTAGACTGGGCAGAATCCAAAGTCTTGGAGGCATAGGCAATGACATGAGGAGCCTTATTGACCCGCTGAGCAAGAACTGCACCAACAGCATAGTTGGAGGCATCGCACATCAGCTCAAATGGAAAGAGACCAATCTGGTGGCTGGATCACTGGAATTGTGGTCAAGCAGCGCTTCAAATGATTAAAGGCCGACTTACACTCATCATCAAACACAAAATCTGTGTCATGCTGCAGAAGGTTGGACAGGGACCGGGCAATCTTGCTAAAGTTCTGGATGAAGCGCCGGTAGAATCCTGCATGACCAAGAAAAGAACGTACTTCCCGCACAGACGCGGGGTAAGGTAAAGAAGAAATAACATCTATCTTAGCATGATCTACCTCAATACCCTTTCTAGACACTACGTGTCCTAAAACTATCCCTGATTCAACCATGAAATGACATTTCTCAAAGTTCAACACAAGATTGGTCTCAATGCATTTATTCAAGACTCTAGTCAAACTACCCAAGCATGCATCAAAAGAAGACCCATACACAGTAAAATCATCCATAAATACTTCCATGCAATCCTCTAAAAATTCAGAAAAGATGCTTATCATGCACTGCTGAAAGGTTCCAGGCGCATTGCAGAGTCCAAAGGGCATCCTTCT
This sequence comes from Castanospermum australe, assembly GCA_019955255.1. Taxonomy (NCBI): domain Eukaryota; kingdom Viridiplantae; phylum Streptophyta; class Magnoliopsida; order Fabales; family Fabaceae; genus Castanospermum; species Castanospermum australe. The sequence goes on along the minus strand of NSJW01000711.1, from coordinate 249,592 downwards.
GTAAGCAAATGTTCCAAAGGGGCATGTGAAGGTAGTCTTCTCTTGATCTTCTGGTGCAATATGGATTTGGAAGTAGCCTGAGTAGCCATCCAAGAAACAATAGTGAGACTTGCCAGCCAACCGCTCCAACATCTGATCAATAAAGGGTAAAGGATAGTGATCCTTGCGGGTGGCCTGGTTGAGCTTTCGGTAGTCTATGCAGACTCTCCAGCTGTTCTGAGCTCTTGTGGGAATTAGCTTATTTTTCTGGTTGGCCACTACAGTCACTCCAGACTTTTTGGGGACTACCTGAACTGGGCTGACCCACTGGCTGTCAGAGATGGGGTAGATAATGCCAGCTTGCAGGAGCTTAGTCACTTCCTTCTTCACCACATCCAGAATAAGGGGATTCAGGCGCCTCTGAGGTTGCCTCACTGGCTTAGCACCCTCTTCCAATGAAATTCGATGCATGCACATGGAAGGGCTAATGCCAACAATATCAGCTAAAGTCCACCCAATCGCCTTCTTATTTTCCTTCAATAATCTCATCAGCTGCTCCTCTTGATCAGGTAGAAGGTTTCTTGCCACAATGACTGGCAGTTGCTCATTCTCCTCCAGGAAGGCATATTTTAAGTGATCAGGTAGAGATTTCAGCTCCAACTTAGGCGGCTGCTCAGTAGAGGGAAGAAGCTTGGTGGGTTGCACCAATTCTGCAGCATGTACATCAGTTGAACCTGTAGTGCCTGAAAATAAATTTAAGGAAGCAGAACTTTGCCCGGACTGCACAATGTTCACATCAGAATTAACATCCTCAAGCAAGTCAGAATCACCACCACTTAAATCAGAATCACCATCACTATCTAGTGCATCGCAAAAACTAGAAAAGTATGAAAATTCAGTGCAAACAGGGCACCATTCATTATCAGTACAACCACAAACAATAGTGTCATTAACAGATACAAAATCTGGATAATCAACACACAATTCAGCATAAACATCATCAACCACATCATCAATCACATCAATACACAAAACTGAATGCTCTTCCCTAGGATGTTTCATGGCATCAAAGATATTAAAATGCACAATACTATCACCAAATTCCATGGAAAGAGTACCAGAATGCACATCTATCTTAGTCCTAGCTGTTTTCAAGAAAGGTCCCCGAGAATAATTGGGGGTCCACTGCTAGGAGACTCACCCTCCATCTCTAAAATGTAAAAATCAGTAGGGAATATTAATTCATTTACTCTAACTAAAACATCCTCAATCAGACCAGCAGGATGAGCATTACTCCTATTAGCTAACTAGATAACAACACCAGTAGCACGCAAAGGACCGAGGCCAAAGAATTATAAACAGATTCAGGCATGACATTTATGGAAGCAACTAAGTCTAACATGTAATCATCAAATTTACAATTTCCAATTATGCAAGGAATAGTAAACGTCCCTGGATCTTTGCACTTCTTAGGCATGGGTTGGATGAGTGCTAACACATTCTGGCTCAAGCTCACTTGCTCATTCCCCTTCAGTCGCCTCTTGTTGGTACATAACTCCTTCAGAAATTTGGCATATTTGGGAATCTGCTTGATCGCGTCTAAGAGAGGGATGTTAATTTCAACTTTTCTGAACATCTCTAGGATCTCATTCTCTTGTGCTTTCTCTGCCAACTTTTTGGATTGAAGGGCTCTCTGAGGGAAAGGTAGAGGGATGGAGGTCTCAGACTCATCATTGCCTTGTTTCAATGTTTCACTTTTCTTAGCATCAGTCTTCTCCTTTTCTAGGGTTGGTTCAGCCTCAATTGCAGCTTGCTTGGGCTCTTCTAGTTGCTTGCCAGACCTTAGGGATATAGCACTAACATTCCCCTTTGGATTAGGAATTGTCTGTGAAGGAAGAGAGTTGTTAGATTCCTGGGGTTGGAGCTGGTTCAGTGATGTTGCTAACTGGCCCAATCTGAGTTTGCAAATTCTGAATGGAAGATTCAGTTCTCTGCTGGAATTGCAAATTGTTCGTTGCAAGCTGCTTCACTAAATCTTCCAGTGAAGGACCATTACTGGTCTGCTGTTGGGCTGGTAGCTGCTGTTGCACTTGCTGTGGAGGTGCAAACTGTTGGAAATTCTGTTTGTGCTGTGGAAATTGCCTATGTTGGTATTGTGGAAAATTCTGCTGGTTCTGGTTCTGAATCTAGTTCTGGTTTTAGTTCTGGTTCCACCTTAAGTTTGGATGATCTCTCCAGCCAGAATTATAAGTGTTTGAAAATGGATTATGTTGCTGTTGATACTGTGGCTTTCCAGGAAAGACTCCTGCTGCAACTACTGATTGGTCTGGAGAGGTGCCCTCTTGCAGAGTTAGGCAAGCATCAGTGGGATGGAGTGGATCAGAACAGATACCACATGGTTTGCTTATCTGTGGAGTAAGAGAATGCACTGTTTGTGTCACTGCCAATTGCCTTACTAATGAGGTCAATTCGTCTAGTCTATTTTCCAGTCTCTGGTGGTTTGCACCGGATACTATTGCTGGTTTCTGGGCACTGTGATATTGGACTGGGGGCGCTTGAATTGAGAAACACCCCATTGCTGGTTGCTCTAGTGCCGAATTGTTGGGAATTAGCTACCATATTTGCTATCAATTCTCTGGCCGCAGCAGGTGTCTTATCAACTAAAGCTCCACCACTGGCTGCATCCACCATATTTCTGTCCATGGGTAACAAGCCTTCATAAAAGTATACTATCAGCAACTGATAAGATATCTGGTGGTGTGGACAGCTTGCACATAGCCTCTTGAACCTCTCCCAGTATTCATGCAAATTCTCTCCATTTGCTTGCCTTATGCCACATATCTCCTTTCTGATAGCAGTGGCTCTTGAGGCTGGGAAAAAACTTCTCCAGAAATAATCTCTTCATGTCATTCCAGCTTCCAATGGATGAGGGTTGAAGGTAGTACAGCCAGTCCTTAGCTCCTCCATCTAGAGAGAAAGGAAAAGCTCTCAATTTAATCTGCTCCTCATCAATTCCTTGTGGTTTCATTGTGCTGCAAACCACATGGAACTCCTTCAAATGCTTATGTGGATCCTCACCTGCAAGACCATGAAACTTGGGAAGCAAATGGATAAGACCAGATTTAAGCTCAAAGTCAGCATCAAGATCAGGATATTGGATGCACAAGGGTTGATAGTTAACGTCAGGAGCAGCCAATTCCTTTAAAGTTCTATTGTCCATGCTCTCAGAATTAATGAAACTATCACTAGAATAAGTAAAATCTACACTATTAGAAGAACTAGGAAAATTAACAGATGGAACAAAATCAGAATGCTCAATATGCTGAATATGCTCAGACTCAGGATTAAGTTCATTAACAATCCTATGACTTAGCCTAGAAGCCCTTCTAGCAACATGCAATGTTCTCTCTATTTCAGGATCAAAAGCAATCAGGTCATGTGTATTGTTACTACTCCTAGTCATACAGCATAAGGCATAACAGGCAAAAATACTAACAGCATACAAAATATGTAAACTACATTAAGAAATTAGCCAAAATAAAATCAGAAACACTATCAAATGAATTTTAAAAATTATGGGATCACCACAGTAAAATTCTAAAATGTATTTTTGATTTTCTATAATTTTTTTTGGCGATTTTTAAAAATCACGAAAATAAAAAAAAATTGAAAAAGTGGTCTAAACGATGGAATTTAGCAAGAAAACTCATACCAGATGAAGGAATTTCGAGATTTTGACCCCAGATTAACCCTAAAAGGATTAGTTTTGCTCAGGATGGTGAATAAACTTTGGATACCCAGCCTTAGCACCTAACTCCACAGGTTAGTCCAATTATGCGACACTTGCGACACTTTCGACACTACTAAGTTACTCTACTCTACTCAAGTGTGGAACAAGGAATAAAATGAAATGCAGCTACTCTACTCTAATCTGCTGTTAATATGCAATAATAGAGATCAAAAGAATAATGCAAAAATTCCCCGGCAACGGCGCCAAAATTTGACGTGAACTGTCAAACTCACTCAAATTAACCAGGCTTATAAAGAAATTTGTAATATAGGACAACCTAGATCGTCTCCCAAGGATTTTTGCATAGAACTAAATCACTCAATTAAAAAACAAAACAATAAACAGGGGGGGTTTTAATTCGATTAAAATTAAAGCAAGAGAAAATTAAAAGCAAGAGATAAAACGAAAATTAACAATTTAAAAGCAATCAACCAACCCAGAATTGAGGTTTCAAGGACATCCGTCACTGGACAAAGAATTACTGAATCTCGTGGTTGACCCTAAACAAATCGGAATTCCTGCATTCATATAGGAACCCTCTCTACTAGACAATCACCTAGCATTTAATCAAACTCTTGGCGTGTTCACCCATGCCATCACACAGTGTTCACTTCAACCTGTTTTGATTTTAAGTCCCTTGGGTTAATCAACCTAAATATTAAATCTAACATTTAATCCCTTCCCCTAGATGATCAAAATACAGAAATCATAAACAAACCTCATGGACAAACCTCATCCGCTCGGATTCAACGTACACAATCGTGTTGCTCAATTCGAGTAAAGGGGGAAGAAAAACGGATTCAGTTCATGGAGAGCACGGGTCCTCTGGATTCAACAGCAAAATCCTCAACTCATGAGTTGATTGAATGGAAAGTTAGCCTACCATGGACTGGAAAAAAACAGAAAACGAAAAGGAAAGAAAAAGAAGAACAAGATGAACAAGATGAGAGAAAATAGAAGAGGTGTAGATCTGAAATTTCTCCAAAATCAAAAGCTGTTGTTCATGTTACCCTAATATGCTATTTAAACCTAAAAACTAAATAGGGCCAGGGCTCCAAAATTGGCCCAAATTAAAAATATAACTAATGGCTTTGGTCCCATGTAATTTGGACTCCTAATTACAAAGTTAAGCCCAATTAACTAAACATAGCTCCAGAATTTCGTGACTGAATTTGGCTCCAATTTTGACTGCCTTCTTGTCCAAATTTGGCCTTCAAGAATCTAATACCATTTGTAGCTCTTTGAGTTATCTGCAAAACGAAACAAGAATGAGGTTAATCAGATACCTATAACAAAAGTTATAATCAAAATACTGGAACAGTGTAAATTTGGAAAAATAGCACGAAAATAAATTAAATCCAATTAAAAGCCCAAAGCCCAATTTAGACCAAAAATCATTAATTACACACTAAACAGCCCTAAAATCATTAATCAAATGCAACAATTAAGTTTGATAAAATTCAATTATCAAATACCCGTCACTTCGAATGTAACCACGTTGTTTACAGCCTCTCAGATTTAGTGCAAACAGACTGTCAAGTGACAAAATGGATGAAGGAACATTCAACAAACTTGTACAATCGTCAAGATGTACTTCTTCAAGTTTTGAGGACAGAGAGAAATTTAGGAGCTCAATCAAGTGCCTGCAACCACTAAGGTATGAAGACTTCAAATTCGCAAGATCCTGTAGCACAAGAAAGCTAAACTTATTTGGCAATTTGTGGAATTTTATTCTTTTTTTTTGTTTAACAACTTTACATAAAATACCTGGTTTCCATCCCAAAGTTTTTCAATGAGGCTATGTCTCAGATCAAGTTCAACAAGCTTCTCTGCACAAAAGGATGGTGGTAAGGATTTCAATGGAAAATAGTCCCAGCGGAAATAGATTAATTCATCCGGCATAGATTCAAGGCCCCTGGAAATATGCACATTGCTTCTCTTGTGGAATGAGGGCATATAGTAGTTTAAAAGCCTTAGCTTGTACATTCTAGTAAATGTTTGAGGGCTTATTGTCACATATTTGATTTGAGACATGTCCAGCACTATGCTTTCAACAGTGTCAGTACCCTGGCAATCAAAAGTAGCAGATAATTCATAATCTAATAATATAATAATGGGCACATTATATAGAGAAGTTTCATTATGACTTCAAGAATGTCAACAAAGGTAATATGATCCATACCCTATTATATTTGAGGACATCATAAATTTCTTTAGGATCCCACAACCAACTACGTTTTCCAGGCACTTTCATAGATTCTTCTCGAACGATTTGCCAGCCCATTTCTTGTATCAAATCATGCATCTGTACCTTCTGGTCATAGGAAATAGTTATAAGAGACTTGTCTTCATGGTTTCTCATCCCAATCTCGGTAGAAAAGCTACAGCCATCTAATAGACTTGTTATACAGCATTTTGTCTCCCCTTTCAGACAACATGCAATGTCTAAAAATATATTTTGCTCTTCAAGGTCTAATCCTTCATAACTCAATCTTAAAACATCATAAATTTCTGCTTTGGGGATTTTCTTGAGTTTTTCCAACTTATATAAACTTATACAAAGCAAGCCTTTGATGATAAATGCCCCCTGTACAAATTTCAAAGTATTTAGGCTAGCTTACTACTTGAAAATGTTACTTAATACATCAAAACTTATGTCAACTACCTAATATTTGACGAATCCCATCCTACAGAGTTGGCTGCTTCAGGCTATATTTGTAATATATATGTATGGTACTCCGAAAATGAAATAATATTCAAACTAATCCTTTCTTACGTTGCTCTAGTTCTGTTTTGCAAGATACTTCTTTGTTTCTGTGTTACTATAACAACATGGTATCTAGAGCTTATTGATCTTGAGGGATCTGTGAGTGTGAGAGAGAAAAAACCAGCAAGGCTTCTTTCCTCTTAAACCCAAAAAACCTAAAAATCTTAGTCATGGCTTCAAGCAGTTTTTTAGCTCCACCTCCTCCAGAATTTAATGATGAAAACTACCCATTTTGGGCATCCAAGATGAGAAATTATTTGAAGGCTTTTGATCTGTGGGATGTGGTTGAAAATAACAGGGAATCACCCATCCTTCCAGCAAACCCAACACTTGCTCAGATTAAGCATCACAGTGAAGAAAGTTCAAAGAGGTTCAAGGCTTTGTTCTACATACAAAATGCTATATCTGATCGTATTGGGATCAGAATTATGAACTGTGAAACTGCAAAGCAAGCTTGGGATGTGCTCAAAGAGAAGTTTCATGGAAGTGACAGAACCAGGCAGATGCAAGTCTTGAATCTAAGGAGGGAGTTTGAATCTTTGAGGATGAAGGATGCAAAATCTGTCAAGGAGTTTTCAGATAAACTTCTGAGTGTTGTGAATCAAATCATAACACTTGGTGAGGAGTTGACTGAACAAAGAGTAGTGGAAAAAGTGCTAGTAAGTTTGCCTGAAAGGTTTGAAGCAAAAATATCCTCTCTTTAAGACTCCAAAGATTTATCCAAGATTTCCCTTTCAGAGCTTACAAATTCCTTGTAAGCTACTGAACAAAGAAGAGCCACTAGGCTTGAAGACACATTAGAAAGTGCACTTTTTGCCAAGCAAAAAGAGAAGCAACCGGCTGCAAGTTATGGAGGAAAGAAGCAATATGGAGAAAAGAAAGAGAAAGATAAAATGGGAGAAAGTAGCAAAGGAGGAGGCTGGAAAGGAAAGTATCCTCCTTGCCCCCATTGCAAGAAGAAAAGCCACTCTGAGAAGTTTTGTTGGTTTAGGCCTGGAGTCAAATGCAGGGCTTGTAATCAGTTTGGTCATGTGGAGAAAGTTTGCAAAAATAAAGCAAATCAGCAAAGACAAAACCAGCAAAGACAACAAGCCCAAGTTGCTGAGCATCAGCAACAGACTGAGGAGCAGCTGTTTTTTGCTACTAGCTATGCACTAAGCTGTAGTAAAAAAATCATGGCTAATTGACAGTGGGTGCACAAATCACATGACACATGATGCTAGCATTTTCAAGAAACTTGATAAGTCTTACATTTCTAAAGCCAAGATTGGCAATGGAGAATTTGTTGATGTCAGAGGAAAAGGAGTTTGCTGCAGTTGAAACTTCCTCAGGTACAAAGTTTATTTTAGATGTTTTACTTGTACCTGAGATAAATCAAAGTCTTTTAAGTGTGGGACAAATGCTTGAGAGGCATTATGCCCTGCATTTCGAAGACATGACATGCACCATATTTGAACCCTCTAGTTATGAACTAATGTCTGTTAAGATGAGAGATAAAAGCTTTCGAATAGAATTTAGACATACAGCTATGCATGCTTTTTCAAGTACAGTAGATGACTCTTCCTTTGTGGCACAAAAGACTTAGCCATTTTAGTTACTCTACTTTGAAGCATATGAATTCAAATGCTTTGATTCAAAACTTATCGACCATTCAAGATAATGCCTAATGTGTGTGAAGTGTGTCAGTATGGAAAGCAAATGAAATTGCTGCATTAGAACCTATCCAAAGGTATGCTGAAGCTGCTGAGATCAAAGAAGGTTGGAAAGCTGCTTTGCAGGAGGAGATAAACATGATGAGAAAAATAAAACATGGCAGCTTGTAGACAGACCAAGCAATCAAAAAGTAATTGGTGTTAAGTGGGTTTATAGAACCAAACTCAATCCTGATGGTTCTATAAACAAACTCAAAGCCAGGTTGGTGGTAAAAGGCTATTTTTCAGCAATATGGAGTTGATTTTTCTGATACATTTTTTCTTATGGCAAAGACATGATACAATCAGATTGCTAGTAGCAATGGCAGCAAAATTGGGATGGAAAATCTAGCATTTTGATGTGAAATCAACATTTTTAAATGGCTTACTCGAGGAGGACATCTATGTTGATCAACCTGAAGGCTTTCAAGTTCCAGAAAGTGAAGATAAAGTCTATAAACTTCATAAAGCACTCTATGGTTTGAAAAAAGCACCAAGGGCCTGGTATAGCAGAATTGATAGCTATCTTCTGCAAAAAAAAAAAAGCTTTAAAAGAAGTGAAAATGAAGCTACTTTATAAGAAATCAACAAATGAAGTGCACCTCATTGTGTCCCTGTATGTTGATGATCTACTGGTGATAGGGAATAATTCAAATTCCCTAAGGCAATTTAAGCATGATATGGAGAATGAGTTTGAAATGACTAATTTGAGAGAGATGAATTATTTTCTTGGAATGGAAATCCACCAATCAGATGCTAGAATTTTCATTTCACAAAGAAAATATGCTTTGGAGATATTAAGGAAGTTTCACATAGAGAAATGTAAACCTGTGGCCACACCTCTTGTTGTAAATGAGAAGTTGTCAAGTAATGATGCTAACAGCAACGTAGATGCTTCTGTGTACAGAAACTTAATTGGGAGTTTAGTGTATTTTTCAGCAACCAGACCCGACATAATGTTTGCTGCAAGCTTACTTTCTAGATTTATGCGGTCACCTAGTCAAGCTCACTATGGTGCAGCAAAACGAGTATTAAGATATATTAGGGGTACAACTGATTATGGCTTGTCTTTTTTGCAAAATGAAAGTGGAACACTGCAAGGATATGCAGATAGTGACTGGGCAGGAAGTTTAGATGATTTCAAGAGCACCTCTGGATATGTTTTCTCATTTGGCAGTGGTATTTTCTCATGGATTTCAAAGAAACAGGATGTGGTGCTGCAATCCTCAGCTAAAGCTGAGTATATTTCAGCAGCATCAGCAGCTAATCAAGCTATTTGGCTTCGAAAAATTTTATCTGAAGTGGGGCAACTCCAAGATGAAGCTACTGTCATATGGGTTGACAATAAGTCAACCATTGCTATAACAAAGAATCCTGTCCAGCATGGAAGAACTAAGCACATCAATGTGAAGTATCATGCCATTAGAGAGGCTGAGAAGTCAAAGGAAATCAGTTTGGAGCATTGCAGCTTAGAGCGTCAAGTTGCAGACATCATGACCAAAGCCCATCCAAGGGCAAGTTTGAGGTGCTGAGATCAAAGCTTGGAGTATCCAAGAAAAATCTCAAGGAGGAGTGTTAGAAATTGAGATGTTTTTGAATATTTTAAGTCAATATTAGATATCTTTCTCTATTTTTCTGTCAAAGCTTGCTATAGTTGGTCTGGTTAGGTGAAAACAAGTGTTGATCCTTATTTTACGGAGTGATGGCTGCAATGTTAGCTGATAAGTAGTTGGAAAGGAGTGTTAGTCCATATTTTTTAGAGATTTGTATCTGTCTTTTGTACTGACTAACAGCAGGTTATATCTATAATATATATGTATGGTACTCCGAAAATGAAATGATATTCAGACTAATCCTTTCTTACGTTGTTCTAGTTCTGTTCTGCAAGATACTTCTTTGTTTCTGTGTTACTATAACAATAGTTTCTCCTTTGTTAATTTGCTCATCATCAATGAATGTATCGATTTTAGGTCAACATAAGGCTGCATGAAGATGATTTGTAAAAGTGCACCGTGTATCTTCCCCTCTAAAGCTGAGAAACACATCGTGCTTTGCTTGAGGAACAAAGAAAGATAGGGAAGAAGCCATTTGAATACCAACAATTCTTACTCCAAAGATCTCAGACTGAAATTTGAAATAGCTCCTAGAGACTAAATTTGTGACTGATCTGAATCAAAGTAGAGCAGAAACTAGATGTTAATGTTCGAGTTTACCAACCAACATATGAATTATAAATAAAACAGAAGAGGAAAAAACAAAAATGAAAAGAGGAAGATGTGATACCCGGGTGTATTATCTATTTGACTTGAAGATCTCCTTATTTGCAGGCTTGCAGCTTTGGCTTGTTATCAGAGATCAGAAAAAGCTCTTGCTCTCAAGTTCAAGATCAGTCAAAGCAAAATACTACAAAACTAGAACAGGAACAATTCTTAATTAACTCTTGTGCTAGGGTGCTACTTTTGGGAAAGTTGGTTTGCTGTAACTCTTGTTTTTCACCTTGGTTTGTTTCGTGAAGTGAAACCCACCTGAAATATCATCAATTTGCACACGTAAGACGTAGTTGTAAGTTGTAGCTGGCTCACCCACAAGTTCTTTTCAACAAAAAATCATGCACATTGACTTGACCGAAGGGAAGTAACCAAGTAGCTTCACTCTGCCTAAATCGGTTTCACACTACAAACTCACAGCCAAATAAATAAAGGGGTCAAGTACGTGGAAAATGAGATGGAAGCCAAGAAGCACTCAGTTCTAAACTTGAATGTAACTTCCCGAAACTGACGGAATGTGGTGTTTTTGAGTCTGGACCACAAGGCAAAACGTGAATCCTCAATTCATTGGAGGTTCGCAGACAACTATAAATTCTCAGTTTTGTAATTTTCGTTAAGTTTATTGATTGTTGTATCACCGACATTTTAATTAAGATATTAAGAACTCGTTTGGTACAATGAGAAAGAAAGGAATAAAATGAGAATGAAAATAAAATATTCACATTTTTTTGTTTGGGTAGAAAAATTAGACAGTGAATAATTAATCCTAAATCTATGGCTGAATGGATAAAGTGGAAGGATTAGTAATGAAGTGGAGTGACAAAAATGTCTCAACCATATTTATGAGTTTTTAAATAATAGAGTGAGATGGTTAAGAAAGGAAAATCAAAACACTCCATACCACTTAAACTTCTAAATTTTCATACCCTCCAATTTAGGAGATTTGATATAAAATGGTTCCCTCTTTTCTTTTTTTAAATAGTCATTAATTTTTTTAACTCTCATGATTATAATCATAAAAAAGACAATAAAAATTACAAAATGATAGTATTATAAGTTAAATTTATAATCCACTCTACTCTATTTATGACCATTTTAACTTCTAAACAATGAAAAGGAATGTCCTTCTATTCCCTCATTAAAACTTCCAAATAATAGAATAGAATTTGTTTACCTTTTCTTTCCATTATATTTTAAACCACTCCATCGTCGTAAAAACTCCCATGTCATTCTTTTCATTTATGAAATATTTATTTTATTCTCTATTCCCATTCTCATTTTTATTGCTATTCCATTCCCTTCTTTTAAATATACCAAACAAGCACTAATTACATTCAATTGAGAAAAAAGTTGATTTGTTGCATAATGCAAAAAGGTTAAAAGAAGCCAGTTTTAAGTAATAACCCATTTATTATATCGCAGATATGTCAATTTTAAATGTAAAAAGAAAATGTGGCAAAAAAATCATTACAAGTTCCTGATTTGGATTGATTCTCGTTTAATCTTGCGATGTCACAAACTTTCTTCACATGATTTAGACGGAAAATAAAATAGTATCATTATACAAATTAGAAGTGAATCACAAATATGTGAAGTAGATAACTGAATCAACTTCACCTGAGCATTTATATCATTTCTACCAATGTATCTGGAAGCCACTCAGTGAACATCAACATAACTAGATTTTTAACCTACGCATTCCACTGGCAAAATAATTATTATTATTATTAGCCTCTTCCCAATTCTTAATTTTTATATTTTTTTATAAGTATTTTATAAATTAATTTATTAAAATTTTATGATAATTATATAAATCAATAAAGATAACTCTCTGTATTTGAAAGTGGATGTAACATATAAGTATAAAAAATATTTGTATTTATAATTTTATTTTATTTTCTATTTGTGTTCAATTATTTATTAATAATTTTTTGAAAAACTGAAAATTTAATACCAAAGAGGAGAATTCCCTTCATAATAGTATAGATTAGAATATAATTTTCCTTGCACTGGGGCAGGTTCCATCTTTCCCATGCTCCTTCTCCAATTTCCCCTTCCCCTTCCCCTTCCCCCTTAGGTCTCACTAGAGAGCTTAAGGCTACTTGGGGAGAAGTTTTTATGTGCTTCAAGAGCACTATAATCAATTCACTAAAATTGTGACACTTAAATAGCATAACTATTCAAATAGGATTGAATATTAAAAGTTAAATAATAAAATTTAAGTTAGATCTCAACTCTTGAGTGTAGTACTCTGACAGTATAATAGAATTTTTCTTACTTGGGAGGCCTCAATAGGCGCCCACCCCTAGGTCCCACCTAGTTATGAGACCTCTCCTAGACAAAAAATAAAAAGTAAGGAATGCAGATATAATTTCTCAAATAAGAGATATTGGGTGTAATAAGTACTAACTTCAAGGGAAGTCAATATAATTATTTTTATATATATATTTATATATATACATATATATATACACGACTATCCCTATAGGGCTACTAAGATGAAATAGCAGGAGAAATTGAAGAGAAAAATTGAATTGCCACTAGTAATTATTTAAGTAAGAAAAGTATTTTAAAAACCTTTTTTATTAAAATAAAACAAAAATGGTTTGAGAATAATGACGAGTTTTGGAGTCGATTGTTAGACAAAGAAGGATAAGAACTTAATCTTACAGCATTCCTGATCATCTTTCTTAAGATGGTTATCCTATCTTAATTTTGCAAAATATTCATAGCCTTGAAATATTTAAATTACCCCTTTAAATAAAATAATAACAGAATTATATCAAAAAAATTAAATAAAAATATTTATAATTTTAAAATTAAAAAATAAAAAATTAATTAAAAATATTTACAATTTTGTCTTGCCTCATATGCTTATGTATCCCTCACATGCAACAGAAAAGTCAAAGTCACATAATTCTTGTAAAAAATAGTTGTTGGTTAAAATATTTTAATTTTAAAAAGGTAATTTAGTATTTGATTAATTTAAAATAATTTATTTAGCATTTTATTTTGAAAATGATCGATTAGATGATAAAGGTCAGCTTAGGCTTAACACATTACTTCCCTTGTCAATAAACTGTCATAATACAGCTAATCCAAATTCATTGTAAAAATTTGATTTTTGAGAAATGAATAAAAAATAAAAAAAATTAAAAATAAACTTTGATAATTGATAGGTAAAATAAGAAAAGAAAATTGATTTAAAAGCTAAGGTTTTGTGAGATGGTTACGTTGAGAAACATAATTGATTGATTGATTTGAAAGTTAAAATTATGAGAATTAGAATTTGATATTGATAGTTAAACAATGAAAGTTTAAATTAAAAACTAAAGTTTTGAGACATGAAGTTTAGCGCAAATCCAAAAATATTATCTTTGGATCAATAAGCTGGCAGAATTCAAGTGATTTATAATTATTATAATTGACTGCAAAATTATATGACTTGGGATCAATCAGCACAACTTAGCAAACCCATAAGTATTGTAATTGATTGAAAAATTGGATGAATCAGGATTAATTGATTGAAAATTTTAATTTTTAAAAATTGATTTGGAAATTGAAATTATGGGAACTAGAATTCAGTAATTGAGTGATAAATTAAAAAACATAATGTAATACCGTGCCTTTTAACTAAGTGGTCCCACCCAAGTTTTAAAAAAAAAGGATCAAATTGTTTTAAAGCAAAAAGAATCGAACTCCCCTGGACCATTTCCATTTTCGTTTTCGGATAGGAGAGCAACTCTCCTTGCTGTCCGTCTCCCTCACCCCAACCAAATTTCCCTCTTTCTCTTCCATTTTGCCATCACCCACTTCCATTGTGAGCTTGAGGTAAGTTCTCACGTCTTGATTCTTATTTTTTTTATCATTTAACCATAAAACAGTGAGATGTTTGCTGTTTTGGTTGGTGGAAATAGGTATATTTTTGGGGTTTTGAGGAAAAATATAAGTTTAAGAGTTTAGGTCTTTCTAGGCTTTGTACATAAGCCAAATCTTAATTTATCTTAAATTTATAATGGATTGAGGAAAGCCCTAAAGCTTATAATTTAGGATTTGTATCTATACTCACTTCCTATTGGTTATCCACGCTTAGAATAATCTTTGTAAAGCCTCCCTAACTTGAAATTTGATAATCTAATGACTCTAAGTTTTAAGGTTATGGCTTTAAATGGAGGGTGTAAAAAGTTTTTAGAGATGGTTGTGATATTGTGGAAGCTATCATTTAGTCTATGGTAATTTATTAGAATATTTTGTTGGTGTTAGGCACTTCGAGGACTACTCTCCTCACGTCGGGTTGAGCCATTAGCATCGCCTTGGATAGACTTTGGCTAAACTCCTAGTTTGTAAGTAGATAATTTATATTATGATATATTTTGAATATTTTTATATATATACCTATATGGTTTAAGTCTTTAGTCATATTTAAAATACTACTCGAGATTTAAATTTTAATGAATTTTATGATAATACTAGTTATGTGATTATTTATTTTTGAAAATGTCAGATTTTATTATTTGGAAAAATAAGATATTTGTTTTATTTATTACAAGAAAATATTGGTGGAAGTATAAAAGTACTTGAGGATGAATTTCACGTTAGAAGTTATAGCTTCATATTGCTAAATTTATATTGTTTTACAACGGCACTGTTTATGTCCAATAACTTATAAATTATTTAAAGTTATATCTACGAAAAACGAATGAAAAGTGTTAAATTTTAAGTTTCTGAAAGTGATTTGATTTTATTAAGAGAATTGAGAAATGAGAATATGTGATTTCATTGTATCAGAAATGTTTTTCAACATTCATCGTGAGTTTCATGTTAGATACCATTTGCCGTTAACGAAGAGATATAACGACTTATACGTACATAGTAGATTCAAATATTATTTGGCTATTGGGTGAGCGGATTCTTAACTCCTTTCCATGATTGTAGGGTGAGCAGACCTGAACTAAGAGATTTATACCAGGTGAGCCGAGGCCCCTAGTTTGAGATAATAATTGCTTGGCTATTGGGTGAGCGGACCCTTAACCTATTACCATAGTTTTAAGGTGAGCGGACCTTACCCATGAGCCTTGTGCCGGGTGAGGCAAGGCCCCTGACTTGTGAGAATCATGAGATTTAGCTTGTTGGGTTGAGATGACTCCCCAACTTGTGTTATAATTCTTTCAGAAACTCACATAGTTGATTTTTAAGAAACTTTATGCCTATGTATATTTTGGCAAATGAAAAGAATCAATACGTATTATTGTTATGAGTTCTACTTCATTAAATTATAATATTTTTCAAATACTTGAAAGTTAAAGATTTGATTTTGTATTTGTTTCTCTTTTTATATTTATTATGCTCTCACTGAGTCTGTGTGGCTCATTCCTATTATTTTTACTATTCAGATCAGCATGTAGTTGAGTAGCTAGTTTTTAAGATTTGCAAACTTCCTCCCCAGCATATTCATCTTTCGGTAGGCTTCCGTTTTATATTGGTGGCTAACGAGATTTTAGACTCCAGTATTTTACAGTTATAAGAATAGAATGATGTATTCTTTAATTTTTTGAATATAGTGATATAAATTCTTATATAGCTTATTTTGATAAATAGTTGAAATTGGATATATATATATATATATATATATATATATATATATATATAGTTATTAATCTACCTGGTGATATATTGAATTTATTAAAGCTTTTTGCAAGTTATATTAAATATTGGGTTAGACCATTTTTAAGGGAGATTCTGCTGAATTTTTGATAGTCCCATTAAGGCATTTGTAATTATTGGTTAAGATCTTTTAAGTTATGCTTGTTAAGTTAGATGAATGTTGAGTTAACCTAACCTATGTGCTAGTCATGGCTCAAAGATGTTTCTTTTGTTCTTTCCAAGCGATGAGAAAATAAGGAAATAGTTAATATATACAAGATAATTAGTTGGAAGATTGATGTGTGATTTTACTTTTTGAGATAAGCACCATGTTTGGGCAAGAATCTAGGAATAGATGTTGTTATTCATGTGGTTGTGTTAAGGATTCCATTGAACTTTGTAAAGCCTTCTTCAATTAGGGTTAGACTAAGAGATTAGTTAATTATAATTGAGTAGGAAAGGATTAACAAGCCAAGGAATTAGAGGTTGATCAATCTTTGAGAATCTAACCATCAAGAGGGATTTCAAACTTGATTAAACCTAGGGAATCAAGATTATTAATGGAAAAGTCAAGTGAAATCGGACCTTAACTTAATTTCAATTGTGATTTTAACATTTGTTATAGTTAGTAGCTTGTTCATTTCAATCTGTTAATCGCTGCCTTTAATCTACTTTCCTTTTCTAGTTGCATTCTTTAGTTATAATTTAGAACTCCCTTCAATTCCAACAATTGTCATCTAGATAGTGTTATTCCTTAGTGAATCAATACTTGACAATTAACAATTCTTGTAAGAACAATACTCACTCAACACTCTATTATTTATTATGATTTGGTACACTTGCCAATTAAGCAATAACAAGATCATCTAATGGTAAATGAAGGAATGACATAATAAACTATGATAACATATAATTGAGTAATGTATAAAAATAAAGCATAAAGCAAGATGTACATATGCGAAACCAGCAACAACAATGAACAGCAATTCAACAGGAAACAAATCATGGTGGTCACTTTCGTATGGAACAAAATCAGTAATAATAATAATAAAATAATGCTAATTTCTAGACCACTTAAGGACACCGCATACTACCATAGTATTTTGAATTTTATGCTTCCAAGTTTTCACAATTAATCTATTCAAAAACTTTGTAAAAAAAAAATATAAGACTTAAGAATGGGACTTCATGTCTGGAAAAGAAATAAATTGACAAATGCTCTAAACCCGTAAATTGCAAGCCTTTCGTTTATGAAACAATAGCATCCATTGTCCTTAATTTCTTAAATTAAAGTAGATCAACGCATTATGAATATCAAAGAAAATCAACTTTAGAAACAGATTTAAGGGAAGAGCTTTTACATTGCTACTGCAGTCAATGGGAACCCAAGGGTGGAAATTCCTTCTTTGATTCTTCTCAGGATTTTGAAAACGCTCCCACCTCTTCTCTCTAGCTTTGCTTGCGTCTCAATCTCTCAACTTTTCTTCCTTTCTTGACAGAATCCCCAGCGCAGAAGTCTCTCTCGCTTCACACTCTGTTATTTTTTTTTTCTCTTCTCTATTTTTTTAAGCTCAACGTCAATCCACCTTTTTGTGTCTTTCCCCATGTCCCTTTATTTGGCTTTGGTATATGAGGGAATAAATGTAAGAATAACGGTATTGATGGTAATAATGGAGAAATAACAAGAATTAAAGAAATCATTATCAGATTTAAAATTAGAATTGCCATTTTTGGTTAACACAGATTTAAAATTTTAAATTAGAATTAAGCACGTGCTCTTTTTAATTGGGCCAAATAATTTAACTTAAGCAATGGATCAAGAGAGTTGGACTTGGAAATTAGGTTTCAAATGAGATTTTTTTCATTTTTAGAAAGAAATATTTTTCTTTTTTTAAAATAACAACAGATAAAAAAATTAATTTCATTTTTTTTTGGCCTGGACAAAATTAGGTGCTGACAAAAGCTCCCATTTGCTTGTTCTTTCAAATAGAAAGATCAAACAAATTAGAAATGCAAATAATTTGTTCAAGTGATTTTCTTTTTATTGATTAAATTATGCAACACTAAATGTGAAATGTACTACTCAACTATTCAAAAACAAACAAAAAAAAGGGCAAAAAATGAGAAAAACAAGGAAAAATCAAAATGGAAAGAGCAAGCTAAAAGATTAATTGGCAATCAAAACTCATATCAAGCATTAAAGGGTTTTCAAAATCTAAAATAAACGTAAAAAAATTTTGGTGTTCAAAACCAGAGATATAAATAAAAGACCAACAAATATTCAAGACTTAGAAGAAATGAAAGATCAAGAGGTATTCAAAATTTGGAAGGAATGAAAGATCAACTAGTATTCAAAACCTGGAACAAGCATAAAAAGATCAACCAGTATTTAAAACTCAGAAATATCATAAAAAAATCAACGGATACTCAAGACCCAGAATAGGCAAAAGAAGATCAACAGGTGCTCAAGATCTGAAACAAACAAAAAAGATCAACAGGTGCTCAAGTCTCCGAACAAGCAAAAAAAGATCAACAAGTACTCAAGACCCGGAACAAGCAAAAAAATATTAACGAGTGCTCAAGTCTCCAAACAAGCAAAAAAGATCAACGGGTACTCAAGACCCAGAACAAACAAAAAAGATCAACAAGTGCTCAAAATCCAGAACAGGCAAAAAATATCAACGGGTACTCAAGACCTAGAACAAATAAAAAAGATCAATAGATACTCAAGACTCAAAACAAACAAAAAAAAAAATCAATGGGTACTCAAGATCCAAGACAAACATAAAAAGATCAACCGGTATTCAAGATCCAGAACAAACATAAAAGATCAACGAGTATTCAAAACTCAGAACAAGCGTACTAGGCTACTCAATGATTAGTAAACTACCACAAAGTAAAAAGTATTTAATGAAATTTCTGTTAAAGAACACAATTATTGTTGAGATTCAAAATTCAATTTTTTAATTTTTAATTTTTTGACTTTCACCTTCTTTTTAGTTTTCATTTTTCAATTTTTCAAATTTCTAAATTGCAAATTTTTCTCAAAAAAAAATTATTGTCTTTTTAGGGTCTCAAATCAAAATCAATCAAAGAGTAATTTGAAACCATATTTCCCATGAAAATTTTCAAAGGCATATTCACCAATGCATCACAACATATATTTATTTGCTTAAGGATAAATTTGAAGCCTGTAACAAACGTAAGGAATCTTTGAAGAGATAAATATGAGGAACAAATCATTTGAGATAAGCCCCAAATATGCTATAGCAGTAGACTAAAAAATTAAGGTTCAAACTCTTCTCAATTACTTACACCTTGAAAAATCTTCAAATTAGTCCCCAACTCAAAACTTCTGATATCTACTGTTTCTTTGCCACTCAACAATCTATATTGTTAGCATTAGCCATTTCTTATTTCAAATTTTCAGTAAATAGTATGAACTTTCACTTCTATCAAGAAGTTATTTCAAATGTACCACCCCTCAAGCAATTCTTCTTTTTTTTTTGCTTTTTCTTCTTTTCTTTTTTTTCATTCTTTTTTTCTTTTTTGTTCTCTTTTTTCTTTTTTTTCAACCAAACATCGATCTTAAACTCAAATGAATAAAGACATTTTGTCTCAAAATTAAAATTTAAAAAAAAAGCAATCAATCATTGATCAAAGTGGACTTTTGAAAACTTGTAATGTTGCCATAGTTAAGCATTACAAAAGGAATGGTATAAAAGGCTCAAATGAGTGTTTAAAGGTTAATCAAGATCAAGGATCATTAACTCACCAATAGTGACATGTCATGCTTATTTTGTTTGCATTTTCAAAAGCAATGACAGTTGCTTTAGGGATGTACTATGAAACAATCACTTTTTTTCCTACCTTTTCACCTTCAATTCAATTTTTTTTCTTGGGCCTTTGTACCACTTTTGCGCTTTCTTCACTTTCAATTTTTTTTCCTTGATCTTTTTTTGTTTGGATATATGCCAAGCTTTTTCTAAGCTAGCCCCCAATGTAAGATGATCTTTGTCCAAGGTTATTTTGAAAAAAACTTATAGACTCAAAATGGATAGCAAATGATAATAATTTTTTTCTTTTGGGTCAAGAAACATGGCCAAACTTCATTTTAAATCATAATTGCATATTTTTAAAAATTTAATCTCAAGGCAAAATTATTTGAAGATTGGAAGGAGACTGTTCTACCTTTTGACAACTTTAATTCTTTTTTGACTCACGAAAACTTTCGTGTTTTCACACTCATCTTTTTTTTCTCTTTCTTTTCTTGAATGAGACAATAGAGATAGAAATACACTTTACTAACTGTAAGATACCTTCATGATAGAAACATAGTTTATACAAGACACTAAACTTAAGAAAAAAAAAAGGACAATCAACCCAAAATCCTCGGCTTGATACTCTAGATTCTTCCTCAGCCCCACCAATGTGGTTTAGCAACAAATTGGCTTCAACATTTGGACCTAAAATGTTTTTGATCTTCCACCACAAAAGTTAGCTTGTATGCGTTTTTTCATTTCTACACTTTGACCTTGAATTTCAAACATCTTTCACTAGAATACCCTTGCAAGTCTCATTTGCATTGTATAAGTCATTGACAATTGCTCTATCTTCAATTTCTCTCTAGATTGCTTTACGAGAGGAGTCACTGCCTTTGCTCGATTAATGGGGTGAGCACTTGGAAAGATTGAATTTTATGGGAAAAGAAATGGGCAAGGTGACTGGTAAAAGACCAAAAGAATATGGGATGGTAAAATTTGGAGGATATGAGAGGTGATGTTGATAATGAATTGGTGGTAGAGCTTAGCCAATCAATCCAACAGTATCTTTGTTTAGGGATAAATCCTTTAATAGCTCTAAGATTCACTCAACTTCCTTTTTCAACTTTTCATCCCTTTTCTCTAATGCAGCATTATAATTTACTGCAAATTGCCAATAATCGGCCATCAATAAATGTTCAGGGGTAAGCTGACAATATGAACAATGGTAGGTTTAGATTGGACTGAGAACTAAAACAAACTTGTAATGTGACACAATGATTTTTTTTTTCTTTTTTTTAAGTTGAAAACAACTAATGTTAAGAAATATGGATTGAAAATATTGACTCTCTTCATGTTTTACAAATTTTTTTCAATTTGTATTTATTATTATTTTTTATTTTTCTTATCCTTTTTTTTTAAAAATAAGTGAATGCAAGAAAATTCTAAAATTCAAAATTGTGAAATAATCTTCTAGAATATTCATGAAAACATGTGAAAGTCAAATAAGAACAAAACAAATAAAGAAGTCAACAGTGGAGGATAAATGGAAATTGAATTTATCAAGAAATGCTTTAATTTATTTATTTTTAAATGGGAACAACCAAAAGACCAATGAAGAAATAAAAAAAAAATAGCCCAAGCCCCTGGGTTTCCTAATCTGAGTAAGTCCTAAAGATTGAAAAAGTCTATCCTAAAGCTAAAGAATATATACAAACAAATTATTTAAAATTAAAGAGTGAAAGCAATAGAGTCACAAAGTATACAAAATTATATTTTGAAAAAAAGTGAATGATTTTTGTTTTTTGTTTATTTCTAAAAGATGAAGACTATATTTATTTTTAGCGTGTTTCATTATTTAAATGAAAAGATGAAAGAATGACATGAAAGGTAGCATGGATAAAGAAAACGTATGCTCCCTTTTGTCCTAACGGGGTAAAGCCTATAGGTAGATATCCTAAAGTCATGACTCTAATTTGGGTAGCCACTAGATCTATTCTATAAGTGCATGGCTTTTCCAAGATGGTTTTAGACTTCTAGGCCATGGTCCCCAAATTGTCCCTATGAAAAAATAAGGATCTAGTTTCACAAATTTAATCATAGGGAGGATTATTCTCTCAACATGACCAATCCATGATACCAGTTACAATCTGGGTGGGGAATCAACAAATGCCAGGGAAGCTCTCAAGGCTCCTTCAATGGCAATGTCAAGACCCTTCCTAATCCTCGGGTTTGCATAGGTCTAAGTATAGAGCCCAAAATGTGAGTGAAGTATATGAATGTAATGTGTGCTATGAACATATAAGCTTGCACAAAACCTAAGAAAAGAAAACTACCCATACCCTACAAAATAAAAAGTCAAATAAAACATATATATATTAGAACCATTTGTCGTCTACCCTAAGGTAGAAACAACCAAGCAAAATATAATAAACAAAAGCTATTTATAAACAAACTACACAAAAAGAAAAGGAATAAAAAATATTTTAAAAAGGGATAAATAAATATCATCGAAATTATAATATTTGCACGACTAACTTTAAAGGGCTTGACTCTCGAACCATCCACATTAGAGTTGCCAAACTATTACAACGTACCCAGAGCACGTCACAGCAAGAGAGGTAACTAAAATTTATTTTTATGGAGTCACCACCAATTTTTATTTAGGTAGGAAAAATAATTGGTAAAACCCTTTTAAAAAAGTAAGAAGCAAAGTCTAGTCACAAGGAATGGTGAAAACTTACACTACACCCCGATACATCCGTTCTAGAATGATTACCATAAAGCAAATTATGCAAACTAACAACCTCTGAATATTTAATTTACCCTATAACATCAAATAAAAAAATTAAAGACTATCAATGAATTAAATTTAAATATTTACAAAATAACAATCAATGGACTAAATGAAAATATTTACGTATTAGCTTACCCAAAGTGCCTACGTATCCCCAATTGAGGAATCAAAGTCCCGTAATTCATCTAGAAAATAATTATGTGTTAAAAGATTTTAAAAAAAATCAATGATTGATTAAATGTAAAATACTTCATTGATTAAAATAAAATGCTTGGTTAATTGGTAAAAAAAGGATTAAATTTTAAAGGAAAATGGTCAGCGATATTGAGTCATGATTTAATCACAGAGCAATCCAAAATAGGTCAAGAAGATTTATTCCTCAAAATCTTAAATGTGCTCATTTAATGGTAAAAAATAAATAAATAAATAAATAAGATCACATTTTAATTAAAATACCAACCTAGCAATGTAAAAAAACGAAAAATGAATAATAAAGTATTAAATAATTGCAAAAAAAAAAATTAAAGAAGCAAAAATATATTAACATTAAATGCAAAGTTATCACAAGGATAAACTATAAAATTTCAAATGATATGTTTGAATAAAAATGTAGTAAATAACTTGTATAGTATATGAAACATTAACCACAGAGAATATGAGAAACTAAGCAATCAATTGGTGATTAAAACTTGAAAAAATGAGATAATGAACAAGATTAAGTAGTATCAATGGATGAGAATCAAATTTTTATTATTTCACAAGAGGGCTCATGGAAAAATTACAACCAAGAAACCCAGCCTAATTCTTTTCCAAATTGATTTTTCTTCATCTTTCTCCTTATTTCTCATGAATAATGCTTTATACTCACATGATGAACTAAAAAACATATGAACACAAACTAATATAATAATAATAATAAAACTAAAAGACAGATTGTTTAAAAAAAAGGATCATAATGTTTTAAAGCAAAAAGAACCGAACCCCCTTACATCATTTCCGTTTTCGATTTCGGATGGGAGAGCAACTCTCCTTGCTGTCCATCTCCCTCACCCCAACTAAATCTCCCTCTTTCTCCTTCATTTTGCTATCATCCACTTGCATTGTGAGCTTGAGGTAAGTTCACACATCTTGATTCCTGATTTCTTTTTATCATTTAACCAAAAATCCTTGAGATGTTTGCTGTTTTGCCTGGAGGAAATGGATATATTTTTGGGGGTTTTAAGGAAAAATCTAAGTTTAAGAGTTTAGATCTTTCTAGGCTTTGTGGGTAAAGCCCTAAGCCCTATAATTTAGATATTTTATTTATATTCATTTCACATTAATTATCCATGCTAAAAATAATTTTTCTAAAGCCTCTCTAAATTAAAATTTGATAATCTAGTTAATGACCCTAAGTTTTAAAGTTATGGCTTCAAATGGAAGGCGTGAAAAGTTTTTAGAAATGGTTGTGATATTGCGGAAGCTATCATTTAGCCTATGGTAATTTGTTGGAATATTTTCTTGGTGCTAAACACTTCGAGGACCACTCCACTCTAGTCAGGTTGAGCCGTTGGCATAGCTTTAGATAGACTTTGGCTAAACTCCTAGTCTGTGAATGAATAATACTACTCGAGATTTAAATTTTAATGAATTTTATGATAATATTAGTTATGTAATTATTTATTTTTGAAAGTATCAGATTTTATCATTTGAGAAAACAAGATATTTGTTTTATTTATTATATGAAAAATATTGGTAGAAGTATGAAGGTACTTGAGGATAAATTTCATGTTGAAAGTTATAGCTTCGTATTGCTAAATTTCTTTTCTTTTTTTTTTTATAATGGCACTGTTTATGTCTTTAAGCTTATAAGTTATTTGAAGTTATATATCTTAAAAGCGAATGGAAAGTGTTAAATTTTAAGTTTATGGAAGTGATTTGATTTTATTAAGAGAATTGAGAAATGAGGATATATGATTTCATTGTATCAAAAATGTTGTTGAATATTTATTGTGGGTTCCATGTTAGAACACCGTTTGCCGTTAGTAAAGAGATATAACAGTTTTTATGCACATACTAGATTCAGAGATTATTTGGCTATTAAGTGAACGGACCCTTAGCTTCTTTCCATGACTGTAGGGCGAGTGGATCTTAACTATGAAATTTATGCCGGGTGAGGAAAGGCCCCAGATTTGAGATGATAATTGCTTGGCTATTAGGTGAGTAGACCTTTAACCCATTGCTATGGTTTTAGGGTGAGCAGACCTTAACCATAAAACTTGTGCTGGGTGAAGCAAGGCCTTTAGCTTATGAGGATCACGAGATGACTCCCTACTTGTGTTATAGTTCTTTCAGAAACCCAAATAATTGATTTTTAAGAAACTTTATGTCTATGTATATTTTAGCAAATGAAAAGAATCAATGCATATTGTTGTTATGAGTTCTACTTCATTAAATTATTATATTTTTCAAATACCTAGAAGTTAAAAATTTTATTTTGTACTTGTTTCCCTTGTAGCCATTATATTTATTATGTCCTTCTGAGTCTGTATAATTCACCCCTATTATTTTTACTATTCAGATCAGCAGGTAGTTGAATAACTAGTTCTTGGGATTTGCAAACTTTCTCCCAGGCATATTCATCTTTCGGTAGGCGTCCGTTTTATGTTGGTGGCTTACAAGGTGTTAGACTACAATGTTTTTCAGCTCTACAGATTAAATGATGTATTCTTTGATTTTTTTAGTATAGTGATGCAAATCCTTCTATAACTTATTTTGATTAATAGTTGAGATTGGATATGTATATATATATATATATATTAATTTGCCTAGTGATATATTGAATTTATTAAAGCTTTTTACAAGCTATATTAAATATCGAATTTAGTTCATTTTTAGGAGAGATTCTACAGAATTTTCAGTAGCCCCATCAAGGCATTTGTAATTATTAGTTAAGATATCTTAAATTAGGCTTGCTAGGTCATGTGGACGTTAAATTAACCTAACTTATGCGCCGGTCATGACTTAAAGTCAGGTCGTGACAGATAATTGATTTAAAAATTGAAATTTTAAGTGATGAAGCCTAATGAAAGGCAAGAGACATCATCATTAGATTAACAAGTTGTCACAACTCAACTGGCTATTAATTATTACAAAAAATTAAAAAAATTAATTTGAAAGTTAGATTTTGATGTGCAAAGATGAGATGGCTAATGCTAAGTATGAGTTAACTCATTGTAGTTCAAAATAGAAACCAAAAAAACAAAGCAGCACATGCAGGCAACAAAATCAAACATGCACCAAAAAGAACCATGCAATCAAGGGTTTAGGAAGAAATTGCAAAAAGGAATTTGTCCTAGTTCTATTCCAACATGGAACCTATGTCTTGCCCTTAGCAAAGCTAACATTTTCCGCTATCGTTCAACCATAGCTTCCCCAAGCTAATTATAGCGATTTCTTCCTTCAATCTTACTCACAAGTCACTTACATACCTAAACACTATCACTCACAGCTAAATATCTTAGTCACAAAGGCTTTTATAGAGAAAAGATAAGAGAACATTCTCAAAATTGAGACTAAATATTCCAAGTAAAGCTTAGCACGAAAATATAAGTGGATTCTTAGAGGAAAGTTCAAATTCTTCTTGTCTTTCATTAGTGTTGCCTCTGGTAGAAAGGGATACTTGAAAGTCAAAAGAATTGTAACATTGCAGCCGCTCAGGCTTTTCTAAAAGTGATTATTGGCTATATGCAAAGACAAATCTTGCTTTTTCTTAAAGTTGAAATAGTACTCATTACTTTTGAAATGTTGTCTCAACCTCTTTGACACTTCCAAAAGATTTTCTGCCCATTAGCAGCATTTTGCGATCAGCCCAAAGTAAATTTCTGAATGAAAACACAGAATAAAGCACAATTGTAGTAGCTTCATCACCTGACTCGTCTTCGGTGATGAGCAAGTTGATTTCAATCTTCCATAGAACATTTTCTCTACTTGTGCAGACTTATCTCCATCATGAACAAGCTAATCTTAGGCTTCAAAAGGTTTCTCCAGGACACGTCTTTGGCTAGCAATTGAGACTTCTTATCCTGGATAGTAGTTGGCTTATGTAAGATCTTAAAATTTTTAAATCGTACATAAGACACTCCATCTTCAATGTGATCAAACTCCTTGTATTTCTCTTCGAATCAATTCTCTTAACTTTGAGAATTTCTTTATTTAGAGCATAATAAACCTGCAACCATTGCTTTTCAACTAAAATCAAGTGAAAGCTATCAAGTTTAAGTAACAAAATAATATTTAGAATCATCACAAGTTAATGCCAAAACAGAACCTTGGGCTAACAATGATGTTATTATTATTGAAAATGATGATCATCATTCTTCATAAATCTAACATGCCAATTAGTTTTTTTTTGCAGAAACAGCCTCTACATACCGTTTATCATGGACTGTACTCTATATATAGAACTGATTCAACGATACGAAATTATCTTTGCTGCATATTTCCAACTCCAACCGTGAAAAAGTATGCTCTAGTAGCTCTACCAATTTATGGTGGCCTTCCTTCCTTACTACCTTGACCCACTTATTACCCTCCAACACAGAATTCACAATCTGGTCTTCTTGGACTTTCACCATAGCTCCACCTCTTCTCCAACGACTCTGCTATGGATTTAATGTCTCAGCTCAGTAATGCCCCTAATTTCCAAGGACCCCAAACCAACCATCAAGTTGTTTACACTGCTCAACAATTTCCTGGAACCTTTGATTTCCCTCTATAATCCTGATATTGGAGCCTCCTCTCACATGACATCAAATTCAGCTATCTTGCACATCTCTTCCTCATACCAAGGTTTTGATTCTAACGTCGAAAATTCCATTTCTTATATTGGTGATTCCTCTTCGCACACTTCTTCTCATAATTTTAATATTAAGTATGTTCCTTCCACCGCCAAAAACTTAACTTTCTGTCAAACAGTTTACCAACGACAATAACTGCAGTGTTGAATTCATTCCTTGTAGTTTTTCCATTGAGGATTTGAAGACCAAACAGACACTGCCCAATTTAGTAGTCAGGATCAACTCTCTACTCATTTTCAGCTTCTGCTTTTCTTGTTGGGAATTCACCTGTGGCTTTTGTTGCCGAGCAAGCTTCTCTTGCTGTGTACTCTAAAAAATAAGTCTTTTGTCACGCTTGTCATTTAGCAAAGATTACTAAGTTACCTTTTGCAGATTCTCAGGTTAGTTGTGATTCTCCTTTTCAATTAATAAATTGATTTATGGACATCCCCAGTTAATTTATTTTCTGGCTTTCGTTACTATTTTGTCTTCTTGGATTGCTTCTCTCGTTTTCTATTGGGTGTTCCCCCATTTTCCATTATATTCAAAATCAGTTTAAGTCCAAAATTAAAAAATGCTTCAGTGTGGTAATGGAGGTGAATATGAAAACTAAGGTTCTGAAAACCGGACCGGACCGGCCGGTCGGTTGAACCGGTCATTTGGCCGGTTCGGTCAGGCTCACAGGACCGGAAGACTTTAAAACCGGTAACCAACCGCTGAACCGGAGCTAAACCGGCCAAACCGTGTGAACCGGTCACGGTTTGGCTAGTTTCCGGTAACAAAATGGACATAGTCGGGAATCGAACACGGGATGCTGGAATTGATGTCCACAAAACCAACCACCAAGCCACAATGGTCTTCTACTTATATTAGTCCTTTTCTTTTTTATATACTATGAGAAAAAGCCAAAATACTTAACGTCATTTTGTCAATCAAAACTCTATTTTTCTTAACCTTTAGTGTGAATAGAAGATACCAATGATTTTCCTATTTTAAATTACTGCTGTGAAACTCGATTTACATTACTCGATAGGTGTAATTCCAATGAAATGTATTCGTAAATAAGAGATAATAAATTATCAAAGAAATGTGCATATAGATTACTAATTGTATGTGTGCTTATGTATACATTAACTTATTATGTTACTAGATACCTGTCATTAATTAAATTCATTGCTTGGTTGATCTTTGGATGATAAAACATTATATGCTGGTCATTTATTGCGTATGTTTACTTGGCCAGAGTTTCCCTCATTCTATAGCCTTAATATATATGATTGAAATTAATGAGAATCATTAAAAAATTTTCTTTCCCACAAATTATAATATTATTATTTTAAATTTATTAAATTGATAGTATTTTTCACCCAGCAAGTGAGCATAGAAAACTACCTTTACGAATATGCATTACATATGCAGCTCATTGTAGCATTAGCTATTACCTATGAAAGCCCGAATCGATTATTGGATCTACGCGAACATAACCTTGATTTATACACCTGTGCGTATTCATATACTCCCAATGTAGAATCTCATTTAAATGTATAGAGCGTCTATAACCAATGTTACCAAGAGAGTCCTATGTGTGATTAGTAAATATTGAGCATGTAACTATATGTGGTATCTTGTTTGCGCAATGTCGCTTATATCGGTGTATTATATGGTTGTATGATATTGAAGCCTTTCAAACTGTTATTTCGTCAAATTGTTTGCAGTGTACAAGATGTCAGCGTGATATACTTACAGGAAGATATAATGC
Organism: Castanospermum australe; assembly: GCA_019955255.1. NCBI lineage: Eukaryota > Viridiplantae > Streptophyta > Magnoliopsida > Fabales > Fabaceae > Castanospermum > Castanospermum australe. The sequence continues at coordinate 220,321 of NSJW01000711.1, read as the reverse complement.
GATAGTTACTGATTATAAAGTGTGACTTTTCAAAGAGTATATGATAATTGTAAATAATAAGTCTTTAATAAATATTGTCTATAATAAATCTCTTTATATTTGTTTAAAGTTCTAATGGTATAAAACAAGTGTGAATTGATAATATTAGCTTTTATCTACTTCTCAACATTGATATTATACCACTTCCAAATTTTTATCTTAATGAGTATTAAATTATAATCTTTTTATTTGATTTCCTTATTATCCTATGGTATCTAGTAATTTTATATTTTACTTTTCATTAATATTTCTTTTAAAGGTTGACCATTATATAATATCAAAATAATTTGTTAGCGTTTTACATCATAGGTAATATTTCCCTGAATACCGGAGCTATACTTCACACCGCACTACACGAAAATAGCTGATCCAACGGTTGAACCATGGATTCTGTCATAGACTGTTAAGTAATCAGATAGCGTTTAATTTCGCGGTTCCGGTTTTTAGCAACCATATATGGAATCTCGAGAAAAACAAAATATCTGGTGCACATCACATATAATGAGATTTGTTAAAATATTTCTCCACACAGGACTTACTTGATTTTCATTTGCATTTTTATTATAACATCAATCTACTTCTACATAGAGAGTGAGGTTTTAACAAAAACATCAAAATGCATACGCACTCACAAAACATCTAACTCACTGTGCTCTATCTTTCAGGAGTCTGATAACCTTATTCAAAAATCACAAAATGGTAATCAGAAAGATATCATAACTATCAGAGCATACTCGAACAGGAAGGATCAATGGGAACTAAAAATAATCTATAAATCCTATCGTGTCTTGATATCTCATAGTTAAAAAAAAAGTTATTAAGAAACGAAAGAAAATGCCTATGAGTAGGAGATATTACAAATATAAACTTAAATTGTGTAAGTAATTTTGACAGATATCTCTATCACAATTGTAAGGTATTGAGCCGTCTGAGCGTAAACTTCTCATAGCGGTTAAACCAAGAGTAAGGATTAACGGTGGTCACCCAGCCGTCACAGAGCGAATCAGCACTATTAGGAAGGGATTCTCATGCCTCACATAAGCATTCGGTGTCCTACATAATGTGTTATTATTCTGCATATAAGACCTCAACTCGTGCTCGATAATGATAGTGATTTCATAAGCATAAAAATAACGATTTAAATCCGAGATGTAAATACTCTTTACACCAAGTAATGGAGGTCTCGAAACACCGAAAATCGAGTATAGTAATATGAATAATGTAGAATTATCACAAAACAAAATTCGTGCAAACCACCTTGACTTCCCCAATCCAAGTTCCACTAAACACATGAGTAAATTAATCTCAGTGTGAAATATTGAGTAAATACTTGGATCATGTTGAGAATTGGACATTTTGGAATTATGTGTGATATGTCCATATTGAGACAGAGAGACCGATAGCAATATAACAATTTCATAACCTTCCACTCACGCAATTGTGATCACAAAACTGAATAATGCCATTGAATGTGTCAGGTGGGATACACACTGCATCCACTGTTGCTGCGAAATACACATCTGTCTTGTTTAGCGTCCTCACTATCAGAACCCAAGATCTTTCAAGTGCGTAAACTAGACAGGACTCTCTAGCATCACGGTGACGAGCCCAGCGTGGGATGGCTCTGTGTTGGTGTCAGATTTCTGCATTCCAAGCCCTAGCGTTCTATTGGTCGCGCGTATGCATAGATACATAATGCTGTCTGCATGAACTCGCCTACTTTCCCCATTGCAAATATCAACTAATTCCTATCTTCTCTATAGCAATGTTAATTGAGCTGTGGGCACTCTAGTAATTCTGGTCGAGTCTAGAATTCCCCATGAGATTGCACTATAGGCGATGGGGACCTCTTTTGATTTGCAGTGTCGCGCCTGATGCTCCACGAGTATGTCTGGACATTTCTAACTTCGTGCAGACAGGCCATATTGAACGAAAGCAATGCTGAATGTGACCACAACAGGATTTACGCACCCACTTACTCTACTTTCTCTTTTTCAATCGTGTATTTAGTACTTCTGTTAACCTATATATATATCACGCTCCTTCTCCAAATATATTTCATCGGCACAAATTGACCTGTTATTATCCTTCGCATTCAAATTATTGCAACACATAGGGGAGAAATGGGAAAAGCAACTAAAACTACAAAAAGTAACTCTTGCTTACTCTGACCTTAGAGTGTTATCTCTATCAAGTATACGTGCAGTGTTGAAACAGGTATAAAAAACAGAGCAGTTAGTAGCAAATTGATCACAATTGTAATTTAAAATTGTCTCTCTCAGAAACTTTCTTTAATTCTTTGATTAATGGATATACCCACATTACTAGATTACGAACATTCTAGTCTCACCCAATTTCTTCTTTTCTGTTCTTATTTATTCTCACTGCGACTTTTGACTCTGCCTCATTCTCCGTGTTTATCATTCCACTTTGCTGAGTTTTCATTGATGTTTTTATAACAGACCTTTCCAGTTTGTATACTACATTTGTATTACTTTAAATATCTATACCAAAGTTATGAACAATTAAGTTCGCTCCAACCTTGATGAGTCTTAGCGCTGGAGATGTAATTCCAATATTGTTTGTGCTAAAGAGCACTTTATGCTAAGACAATGACTCCATCATGGCACATTCAAGTTTCGGTGTCCGTGTTCTTAACTGAGACTTGTTTATTCGTAGCTCAGTGTCTTTTATGGGAGTGAATTAATTCCGTTGTCACCTTTTTTTTAATTGTTCGAATAAATTTGAATTAATAATGCTAAGTTCGTCTTTACTACTTGATATTTCAAGCTGGCATATACATGTATATTTAGTCAGATAACGAGAACCTTTAGATGGGAGTATCTTCACAAAGACCATTCTTGCATGAACCGCGCCGAAAAGAAGAACCTAAGTTTGATCCTGGTGATGACCGCCAATTCAGAACAGGCTAAAATTGGCTGCAAACGTATAGTGGCGTGCATTGTGCCGTATGTTTCCTCCCGAAGTCTAGGGTAAAATTATGAATGTAGATATGCATAGTTTTGTTATCCAAGGCCACTGGTTGCGAAATAGTGTCCCGACGGCACCATGTAGCACAAATGAGGGAATTCTAGATACTACCCTCTCTCCTGGATCGATCGTGTTTTCCCATCCTAGAGCAACCAAACCTATAGGAACACGTTTTACCAATGAATAGATTACAAGTAAGGTATAGTCATATAATCTATTACAAAAGTGTTCAGAAAGCTGAAGCATGTCGACCCATGGTAGTTGGGAAAATGACCAACAATAGCTTACATATATGACCCCTCTATTTATCGAACCTTAGCCTAAAGGAAACCGATGTATTGCCATATTAAGCTCTTTTTTTTGTACTTGGTTTTAACTATAGCTAACCAAAAGTACCGAGTTAGAGTCACACCAGATCAACCATTTATTTAAGTTAAAGAGCAATGATAGTAGCCATAAATGATGAGAATTTTGCAGTCTCCAGCAGTATACGTGTAGCGGCTTAATTCCTCTTCAATCGAGAGGAGTCGATGTCATCCATTAACAGCGCAAATCTTCCAACATTCTCCAAATACGTTTACCGTACACCTATGAAACTATAATCTACTCCTTTTCGACTCGCTCACCTCATCCTAGTCATAGACATCTTGGTCTGTGAGATCTTTAAGCTCTCAGACGCTTATGGCATGTTATTTCCTGAAAGTCTGCCTCGAAGAAACATTTTCTGGAGATTGCTTACAAAGTTTGCCCAGTGAGTGTTCGCAATTACCCTAAGAGAAACCTTGTAGCTGTATTCATTCTCTAGGCTTTATGTCTTTGTTTTTACAATTGTCCTCCCAAAGTTATTCTGTTTTCGAGAGTTGCTGTCATTATGAAGTAATAGATCTGTTTATAAATGCAAGTGCTTCCCAGATACCTACAGCATACACAGAATGCAACTAATGTTATCCAGTAAATTGTCCGAATCTTAATTACCATTCTCCTCAAATGTTGGCCTGCCCTCTGTTATGTATGACTATTTGGTTAAGCTGTGAGTCTTATTATTGCCCTAACTATTTCTAGTGTGTCACCTGCTCGTCTAATTTAACCTTGCGTATTACTGCCTTCTTGCCAACCTCATGCTATTCTCGTAAAGTCTTCGTGTGGCAGCCGAGAACTGCTTATCTTTTAAACCCATTGTGAAATGACCTATGGTAATGCATTCTGCTCATTGAGCGATAAAAAGGCTTCTGCATCCTAAATTGTTTAGGTGTGATGGACAGTTAACCGAAGAAGATAAAAGGTGTAGTTGTAAGACAGCCATTCTTATTCCTTAATTTGTACACAGCATCATTCACAACAACAGTACAAGTGAGCTATTTTCAATGTATCTATGCATTATGATACCAGTATTCTTTTAAAACTAATTCACTGCAAAACGCGTTTCCCTTTAACCATAATTTATTTTTTTTACTATTTTTAAAATTCTCTATCGCATCATATCTGGTCTGGTATAGTGGACCATATAAGCGCAATTAGAGAACTTATGACGATCCAAGAGTGAGGTGAGCTTTCATTTATTCAATTCTCCATAAATGAGAGCCAAAATTGCTAGTAATAATGAATGCGCTCTAGTAAAAAGGCAAAATAATAATATATACTTCTAATTAATCAGCGGAAATCACTGTGACCTTATCTTAGTTAAATTATAGTCTATCATTTACGTGTGCGACGTGATAAAAAGAGACAAGAAAATATTTTTATGCTCATAAGTTGTATTGTGAAGATGTTTAAAGTGCGCGAGAAAAGATTATGAATGAAAATAAAAATGGCTTACACCCAATGTATATTCCTTTCTACTCTTTCCCTACTATGAAGATCTACTGTCCCAATCACCAAGCATAAAGTACCTTGTCAAGCTCCTATAAGGCTAAACAGAGGCCATATCGAGTGAAAGTTTACAAGACAATCAAACATCAAATAACAAAAGTACAAAATACCATTTGCACTCTTTTTTAATTTATAAGCATATCTCGTCCATCTTTTAGTCGGCTCTTCCATAGAACTGCCTACCAAACATTTTTGGGTTATCAGCAACATCTAGATATGAAGCCAACCTTCCAGTGTTATTCGCTCCTCCTCATCTGTTCTTTCATATTTTCTATTATTAACAAATGTGTAACTACTTCTCATGCGTCTTTCCTATTGTCTCTCTCCAAACGTCTCTTGAGCAAACACAGCTCTATAACAGCAAAGCTGAGACAAGTCATCTTACTACGTCGTAATTGAAGGGAGTATTAATGTTTGGCCACAAGGCACTATTTAGAGATCTTCTGTCTTATGCTTTGGGTTTGTGAATAGAGATAAGGCGCCTTTTGCTCAAAACGTTTAGTAGTGAGCCCCATTGTAATGAGTTCTAAATACGTGAATTTTGGAATTACAGAACTTTCGGACTAGCCCATTCCAAATTCACAAGATTGGGAAATGTGTAGCCTAAAAGATGCAAGTTGGCACATGTAAGATGAAACCATACTTAAACCTATTCAAAATCTATAAGTATCCTTAACACGCGAGTGAGAGCCGAGCCAAGAAAGAAGTACCACAAAATATAGCAGTGGTAAAATTTGTATATATGAAATGAATCTGCGTTACATAGTGTGGTAGCCCGCAAAGAGATGGCAAAAGAACGCCTAAAATGCATTTGATGCTAGTTGCCAATAAGTGTTACTAGCATTATCTTGGGTCCAAATGTAATGATCCCCATTTTTCGTTGATGCATATGTGCGAAAGATTACTCCCAAAATAATACATATTAAGATTACATTTGCTGTGGTGAGAGCGCCTATGCGTCCAACCTTTCACCAATGCTGGCAGCTCTATATATAATATGAAATTAAGAATTGCGAGAATTTCACTAAACGATATTGACAAGTCATTTCAAAATATTCACTCCAATAATTAGCTAGTTTGTAAATCTCTATTTATATTCATATTATAAATTACCACATAAGCTGCAAATATCCTTACCTAGAATAAACCAGAGGCATTTATATAATTTATTAAATCCATTTTACAGTGCGTGAGTGCGTAAAAATCACAAATAAAATTATTGAACACACAATTTCATGTCTTTTTGGTCTTTAAAGGTTAATCCTCATTTTTCCACTAGACCACAAATAAATGAAAATACGCGAATTTGTTCCCTATATTTTCTTGATTCACTTATCCCTTGTTAATGTGTAAAAGGATAATTGATTATGTAAACCCAAATTATGACCCCTATATCGTTGCGTAAAATTTTGTGAAATAAAGCAATTTATTGAGTGATTGATTTTGATAGAAGATATCAGTACTTAATGAAGTAAGTTTATCAACTGACATATTTAAAGCTGTATGAATTTCCAGGTCATTTAATATCAATAGAACTAATACAACTATGACCCCCTAAATTGAAGATAAACAGCACTTTAAGGAAAGCTGACCAGAGTGCCGAATAAATTCTAATATGAAATACTTGTTCACTTTTCTTATTAACAAATAATTGTCTGTTTAATATCTTTCCACAATTTAATAAATTTCCTCAAATCCCCCAAAAAAAGGAATAAGAATTCAAAAATTTAAAATGAAAGGACCCACAATTTATTGTGAAAAAAAACATAAGGAGAATGAATTTGTTCTTGATTTAAATAAAAATAAAAAAATTAAAAATATTTATGTAAACAAGAAACACAATAAAAATTAAAATACTTAAAAATACAACAAGAGAATAGAATAAGACAAGATCCAGTGTGGTAGTTATGAACTAGTCAGGCAGACACGTACACACCGCCCGAAACTTTTAACTGGTAATAACCACGAGTATTGTTAATTTTTACTGTTCCATTGGCCATGATCAAGTAAAACCCTATAAGAAGTAATTCCTCCAAATAAAGGATCTTTACCTTACATCCAACCACAGTTTCACAAAGACTCAATGAGTAATATCTTTGTATATTTGAGATTTCTTATTCTACTAATTATAACGTATTGTATACTTTACTAAAAAGATATCACGAAACCTTTATCTACTAATATTACTTACTTACTAATAAGTAATAGTATAATATAATAGTATTTAGTTAATAATATATAATTATTTTAAGTAGAGTGTTTATTATACTATAATATTAAAACACAACAGAAATAAAACAAAAAAAATCCTATATCACTCCGAGTGTTATATTGGTAAAACTTAAAAAATATTAAAGAGAATTGGATAAGTTAATATTGCGTAAAATATAGATATTATATATGTAGTTATTGATACAAATTTATTAGATGTATATACAGATTATTTGGATCTGCAAACCTTACTTTTATTTGTCTACTTAAGTGTTCTAATACTTAACTGTCTCTTAGAACTCTTATTTCACGTTTTTGATAGAAATGTGGGCCAACTGTATCACCTTATATACAAAAAAAGATTCTAAATTTATATAAAATTAAATTATCTTAACCAGCGATTCACTTGCTTTTAGTTTAAATAGACACTAGCATAATATACATGCATTTCACAGGAAAATTTAAAAAGAGAAAACAAGATTACTTAAGAATATTATATTATTTGAAAATTACAATATAATATTTTATATAAACAAAAAAAATTTCATTTATAATAATTTTAAAAGGGATGTTTAATAAATCATTACTTTTTTAATTCTACATAATTTAAAATTGCATATCTATTACCTATTTTGAGCCTATTTTAATTTTTTTTTAGTATTTTTAATATTATTTTAGTATTTTCCTTCATTTAAGAAAATCTATGTAAGAGGAGAATTGAGATTTTAAATTTAATTCATAAAATAATATCAAAATATATTTTAAATATTAATACTTTAATTCCTTAGTGGTATGATTTTTTATTAATATATATGTTGAGATATTAGACCACTAGTTTCTATGGTTTATTTTCTTTCTAGAACTTAGACCTTTTGATTTTTTTTTATTTCCCAGATTATCTTCACGTACTGGATAAGAGACTAATCTCTCAGAGTACTATCAGTTGCCAAAGTGAGAATTCCTCCCAATGATATTTACTCCATGCAGAATTAAACATCTACTAGTGAAGTCGATCCTTAAAGAAATTCAAGTCCCTTCCACTCAAACCAACACTCATTGGTAAAAGGGAAGGTGAATGAGAGTTCTACTCATGCTGATACATCAACCTTTTGTATTTTAAAATAAAAAGTATAAATTTTAGACTAAATTATCATTTTGGTTCTCTAAATATTCATTTAACATCAATTTGAAATGACATTAAAATGTTCCTTTAAAGATATATGATATCAAATTGATCATCTAAATATTTAAAGTGACATCAAATAATCATTTCTAATAACTATTTTGATGTCAGTTTAAATCTTTAAAGAATTAACTTGATATCACATATATTTGAAGGATCAAATTGATGTTAAATATTTTTTAATAATCAAATTGATATCAAATAAATTCTTAGAGGACTAAAATAGTAATTTAATTTAAATTTTAGCACTCTTATTTATCTATCCACACTTCCTTTTAAGTAGTTTTTTAGTTTTTATTTTTTAATTACCTTTAAGAAGTTTTATTTTAAGAAGTCAAGTTTTTTTTTTATTCTTCATTTCTGTATAATTTATTTATATTATCTATTATTTTAATTTTTTGTAACGTATTTTATATATATATTTATATATTTTTTTTTATAAAATAAACAAGACAATATTTATTTAAATATAACTTATACGATAAAATGTTTTAATTATGACGATATTTATTCAAATTTTTTAAGTTCACACATTAAATTTTTTTTCATTTTTACAATAAAATATGATTTAAAGCATTTGGAAAATAAATTTTTAAAATTACTTTCAGAACTAATTTTTTAAAATTATTTATTAGAGATTTTGATGTTTATAAAAAATAGGCATTAGAGATGATTAGATTTTTTTTTTTACCAATAGAAAGGTTTAAATCATGAACTTCCTTTCCAAAGAAATTTAAAACTATGACCTATCAATTATTTTAAAATAATAAATACATTAATTAGCATCATCATTACTTATTAAATAATTATTATTTATTAAAATTAAATATCAAATTTTCTTCTACATGACAAAGTCAAATCATTATTCTCATTTTAAATATTATAAATTCCACATGACAAAGTCATTGCTAGCAGTTTTCTACACTTGTAAAAACAATCTTGCATATACCAACTTAAAAATAAAGTTATGCAACTTTAGTTGCAGAGAATAATTGAAAACATATTATTAAAAGAATGTTAGAAGAAGCAAATCAATCAAGTTGAGAAGGAGGGTCAAATATGAAATAAAAATCAATCAAAAAGTTAAGCTCAACATAAAAAGATTGAGAGAAGAGAGAATCACACAGCAGATTTATATATTCAATTTATGCGCATTTCATGCCCAATAACCCACAATTTCATGAAGCAATAGTTTACAAGTTATAATAAATTTTTCTTCAACATAATACTTTTGTTCATGTGTTTCGGCAACTTTCACAAGGACAAGATGCTCATGATTGTAGTCTCCTTATTAAAGAGCGTCTTACTAATCAATCACAATACAATCTTTCAACTACTTCTCAAGTGGTCACACTTATTGTTAGTGAAGATACAAACTCTGATATGCGGAAGGCATATCAAGGTTGAAATCGAAGCCAGACATCTAATAAGGATTTAGGAAATTGTTAGATATTATAATCCTCTACAATAGTCCTTTTTAACAGCTTTTGGAAAATATGGGTGAGACCTCAACATTACAAGTCACAATGGGAGAACAATATCATATCAAGAATATTACAGCTACATGCATGAGGTACATAAACTTTAAACTACAATATTATTAATTAATTAAATAAAAATGATAAAAACAAAACCTGCAAGTCTTTAGTACTCAATGATATTTTTAATGATTATAGATTCGTTGCTATGATTATAGATTCATTGCAATGATCAATTCCTACTACTACGAGGTGGATGACTTTTACAGGAATACATTGTTAACAATTATGTGAAAATTAAATCGGGATGGTCATAGTGGATTTGAACTCATCAAAACAATATTTGCGCTGAAGTATAGTAAGGTTTACAAGATGCACTGCATTTAGGAGAAACTAATGCGAGTACTAATTATAAATATATGTAGATAGTTTTAAAATATTCATTATATTATTTTAAAAAATGTTGGTCAAATAAATATTGCCATCAACATTTATTAGTGGTCTTCGAAACGTGACTCAACATTATGAAGATATTATGGCTGTTATGCTAAAGGATGGAAAACCTAATATTTTTCTTAGAATGACATGCAATCCATCTTGGGATGAAATTATAACTAAGCTTTGGCCTCTTTAAACACCTTAAGACCGTCTAGACTTGCTAACAAGAATCTTTCAAGCTAAATTTGAGCAATTAAAAGATGATGTCATTAACAAAGGAGTTTTGGGACAGGTTATAAGGAAAGGTTGTAAGTTACATGTATGGCACTAAGTTTCAGAATAAAGGTTTCACACATGTGCACATGTCACTGATCTTACAAAAAAGTGACAAACTATGTAATCCAAAAGAATATAATTGCATGGTGAGAGAAGAAATACTAGTAAAGGAAGAGGAGCCACAGTTACATGATGCAGTCATAAGGCATATGATACATGGATCATGCAATACCCTTAATCAATAGATGAGTGGTGCCATACAATCCTTAGTTGTTGTTGAAGTATGATTGTCACATTGTTGTTGAAGTATGATTGTCACATTATTGTTGAGGTATATATGTATTAGTAATAAAAGTATCAAATACCCTTACAAGTATGTGCACAAAGGATCACGTGGCAATGGAGGTTCATTACAAAACAAATGTGGATGAGGTTCAACAATATGTTGATGCAAGATGGATTTATACTCCAAAGGCTTTTCAAAAATATTTGTATTTAACCTATATTGAATATATCCATCTGTTGAAAGATTGTAGATCCACTTGCCAAACAGGTATCAAGTGTGTTTTTATAATTACCAAAGAATCAACAACATATTACATGATGAACATAACTCCAAGACGATGCTTACCCAATTCTTCACCCTAAACTGTAGAGATTCAAATTCTAGGCATTATTTGTACAGAGAAATTCTAAAACATTATATTTAGCACAAAGAAGATAAAGAATGATATTGGAGAAGGTCGCCAAAGAAAGTCATAGGATGAATCTCTATAGTTTCTCCTTCTGAGAGAGAGAGAAATTCTACTTGCATGTTCTGCTAGCTCATTTGAAATGTCTAACTAGTTGGGAATATCTACATAAAGCAAATGGCACAAGTTATCCTACATTCAAGCAATCAGCTTAGCAGTGGAGTTTATTAGAGAGTGACAATAGTATTCGTGAATACTTGGTTAAAGCAGCAAGTCTACAAATGCCATGTGCTTTGAAAAAGTTGTTTCAACTATATTAGTTTCCTATGAACCAACTAGGGTGAGAAGTTTGTGGAATGAGTTTTATACCTACATGGTAGAAGATTAACTTTGAACAAGTACAACCATATGATCATACTTGACTAACATGTTATTAAGAGATTTGAAATTCTCCTGTAAAATGGAAAACAAATAACAGATTATGACTTGCCTTCTTTAACATTGAAAATGATCAAGATAATGTGTCATCAAGGTTGATACATAAGGAGTTTTTAGTTCAAAACCTAATGAAAATATCCAAGCTACAAACAGGTTAAATGATGATCAGTTAGTTGCCTTCAATGACATATTGAACGTCATTAAGCATGAATGAAATCAAGTTTTCATTGTGGATGGGCCAAAAGGAACAGGTAAAACATTCCTTTATTGTGCTTTAATTGCAAGTTTGAGAAGTAAAGGTCAAATTATCTTAGCAACTGTGACATCTAGAATAGCTGCAACACTGTTATTTGGTGGTCAATTTTCCCATTCCAAATTTAAGGTACCTATCAATACAAAGGTATCCTTCTTATGCTCAATAAGTAAACAATCTGACCTTGGAAAGCTGATTAGGTAGACAATAGCAATCATTTAAGATGAAGCACCCATGGCAAACAAATATGCTTTGGAAGCATTCAGCCAAACATTAGAGGATATTTTAGATTGTAATGCACCAAAGCTTTGGAATCACGTAATTTCAATCATTGTAACTCAAGATATTATAAAATTACTTTGCAAATGTTAGAAACATCTAGAATAGCTGCAACACTATTATTTGGTGGTCAATTTTCCCATTCCAAATTTAAGGTGCCTATCAATACAAAGGTATCCTTCTTATGCTCAATAAGTAAACAATCTGACCTTGGAAAGCTGATTAGGTAGACAATAGCAATCATTTAAAATGAAGCACCCATGGCAAACAAATATGCTTTGGAAGCATTCAGCCAAACATTAGAGGATATTTTAGATTGTAATGCACCCAAAGCTTTGGAATCACGTAATTTCAATCATTGTAACTCAAGATATTATAAAATTACTTTGCAAATGTTAGAAAACACAAGGTCAATTATTCAAAAATTGACTCCAAGCCTTTCTAATCATCAAATCTTCAAAATAATTACTTCAAAACATCTTTAAACCTTAAAAAACATTAAAAAAAATCAGAGAGTATGCTAGGAAGAAATAATAAACAAATCTAAGCTAAAAAGACTCAAATTAATCAAAATTAACATCAAATCCTATCAAGACAAATCCAAAATACCTATATTTTCTCAATACAACAGGCAACAATTCTAATAGGGAGAATTCAAGATCAAATTCTAAAGTCAAGGCTGGATTATAGAGATAAAGAGTGCTATTACTATCATGAAATGGGTCACATTAAATTTTATTAATTATAGCAAGCTGAAATTTATGGAAGAATTCAAGATTAGAAAATAAAAATGAAAGAAAAGTCTGAAGATGTTAAAACCATTGTACAAGAATGTTGGAATCATGAAAATGCATTAAAAATTGTAGAAGAAGATAATAGTACCTTTAGTGATTGTTGGCTTTTAGATTATGCTTATTCTAATTATGTTTATTCCAAGAAGGAATGGTTTGACACTTTTTATGCATGTGATGATGAAGTAGTGAAATTTGCTAATGGTATTTGTTTGATTGTTGTTGGAAATGGTACTATGAAAATTTTGATGCATAATGGTAATGTTAAGACACCTAGTGATGAAAGGAATATGCCTACACCTGGGAGGAATTTAATTTCTTTGGATAGATTTGATGCATTAGGATATGGATATTCTGCAAAAGATGAAGTTATGCAAGTTTGTAGAGGTTCTTTGGTGATAAAAGGATAATAAGACTAGTGGTATTTTGCCTAAATTGATTGGAGAAACTGTGATAAGAAAAGGCAATGATAGAGCATGTAGTAATATGCAAATATGAAGAAGGTAGAGAGTATGTACATATATGCCAAAGAAAGAAGTGACATTTGCAAATACTTTTTGATAAAGGCTACTAGCATTTTCGGTTGATACTTGCAATTTGCTCCAATCACAAAGCAAGGTGAAGATTTGTTTGGTATTGCCTTGGATTAGGCCCTTTGGGTTGAGCCCACAACTTAATGTAACATTAAAAAAAAAAAAGGTGAAAAGGTGCAAGTGTGTGCACCTGACAGCATTAGGGAAAAGGGAGAAAAAATAAAATTTTGATCTTTCATTTTTCTGTGTGGTGCAGCACTGACAATGAGCAGTTCTTTTGAGAGATTTTGGCTCACTTTGTGAGATTTCTTTATTGGAGTTTAGAATTTGTGAGAAATATTTTTAAGATGGATGATTGTAATTATTGATTGAAATTAGTAGATAGATATGTGAAGTCATGGACGTAGTTAATGAAGATCAAATCACATTAAGTTCATTGTGTTCTTGTATTTGCATGTTTGCTTCATTTCTGTGGGTGGGATTTCTTTTTCCCAACATAAATTTCACCTAAGGAAATTGTGCTTTTACAAGCCTTAATCACGTTTGCTTTTCGTCTCTGCTCTGCTGCCTTCGTTTTCCTCCCCTGCCTCTTCTCGTCTTTTACTCATGACACACTTGGGTCATAATAGAAAACATAAGCAATTTAGCCCAAACTTCCCAGGAACTTTCACCTAGACCAAAATATATAGCACAGTTTAGACTAGTGCTCTATCCCTCTTAAAATATATTTGGAAGGATGATGAAAAAGAAGCAAGTGAAAAAAACAAAAAAAAAAGTTTATTTTAAAATTTTAAGTTTAAAATATTTAAAATAGGTTTTTTTTTTAATTTTTCTTTTATTATCTTCAATCTAAATATAGGCTTTAAGACACGGCACAAGTCTAGTATATCGCGTCGGTGCTCTCTACTTCTATTTTGTTTTTCCTGTTTTAAAATTTAAACGTGGTTATTATTATTATATCTAGATTTTCACTAACCTACTACAAAACGATGGTGACTTTTGCTTCAGTCTGTCCTTTTGGCTGTCATAGTCAAAAGACAAATTTCGTTTTTCCCAATAAAGATCTATCCTCATAGTCACCTTAAAAATTTCGAGTCTAAGGCAGAGGGGAAGTGATATCATTTTACGCGGTTTGTGATGTGTGAGAGTGAGGGTGACCAAAACATTGGGATAATCCAAATTTGCATGAGAAACAACGAAATTATGCATTTGATCCTATCGTGGACCATGGGGAAGTCTGGGTGAGTCTTGCTGCCAAATGCATTGGGAACTGACACTGACAATTCTGGGATTGTTGTGGGTCAACTTTCCAAACGTTGAATGAACACATATACGTTATAGAGAAATATTTTTAGACACTTTTATCTTCGCACCATTTTCTGTATTTTCTTGTTTAGAAAAAGAAATATCTTAGAAATGTTTTTTTTTGTTTTATTATTGAAAAAATGAAGTAAAAATATGTAATAAAAATAATTTGTAAATGCTAATGAAAGTTGGCTCATCTAATCAGCCTTCGTTCGTGCTTTGTTATGACTTGAACTTGATTTTTAAATTCTATTTGTGAGTCATCGAATTAGGGTAAGTCTTTTCTTTAACTTAAATTTTATTTTATTAAAAAAAATATTAAGACCTCCTAAATTTTGAATCATCTGTAAATTATTACTACAAACTTTAAAATTGTCCTAATTAATACTCATATTATAAGAATTATCTAAATTGACCGTTCCATATACTATCTATTAAGTCACTTAACGAAAATATGATTTTGTGACTAACACATATAATTTTTAATAACACGGTACTATAATTTTCATCATATTTAAATAAATCTAAAATTTTAATTTTAAATCAATATGTAATAACAGATATTATTTCACTATAGTTTTTAAAATAGAAGGTTTATATTTATTCATATTTGATGAAAATTATAGTATCACGTCATAAAAAATTACATGTACCAATTACAATCATATTTTCATTAAGTGACTTAACAGACAATAAATAAAAGGATTAATTTAAAAAATTCTTATAATTTAAATATTAATTCAAATAATCTTAAAGTTTGTAATATTGAATTGCAAATAACCTAAAATTTAGAAAGAGTTAATGCTCTTTTTCCGAAAAACAAATGCAAATAAGCTCCTTATATTTTAAAAACGAAATATGCTTTCAACTGCTCTTTTGTTCCAGGGTTGAAAAAATAGACATGGTCAAATCCCAAATCCGAAAGCCCAAAACAAAGGGAGGATCTTTGAAAAATCTCAAGATCATAACAACAGAAATAAAAGAGAGGTTCACTTTCGGTTCCCTGATGAGGTTTTCCTTCGTAAAAGCGACTTAAAAAGATTTGTCTTAGCTTAATCTACTAGAGCATGGAACTTTAATAAGGATCTTTAAAAGCTAAAGACAAAGTTTGTTCTCAGCAAATCAAGGGTCTTACTGCAACTTAGTATTGTTCTTGCCTTTCACTAGAAGGCAACTTCACACAGCTTTCTTGGGTGAATCCCCCTCTATATTCACATTCACGATATGATATGGTTCCCTTTGGATTATTCCATAAAAGGTTGAAATAATTATTTTCTCTCACCTGTCCTTTTGCGTAGGCTTCGCTTGTGAAACTAGCTAGCTAGAAAAATATTGTTATTAAAAGAACTTAGTAATGGAAAACACGTAATATCCACATGGAGAATTTGGAGGTTCTCCCTCAGCTTCATGGCATAACGAGAAAAATCTTGAAGATCCTGAGGCACAAGCTACAGACTATTAGTTAAGAGTTACATTTTTAAGTTGTAATTATGTTGAAAATCTTGACGTTTATGATTGTTTTGAAGTTAAAATCAAGCTTATGATGATAATTAAGCTCTTTTTTCCTATTCAGTTCTAGACTGGTTAGAGATATATGACGGCCAAATTCAATGGAAGAACGACTTTAAGTAAGGAAAATTAAAATACGACGGTGGGTGGGTGTTGGTGAAACAGTTGGAAAACATGGCCAATTCCAAGGGTGATTGGATTCCAAAATGTGGGCAGTACAAATTTTTCTTTTTGGCAATAATTATGTTTTTTTGGTAACAGTGGGCAGAATAATATTAATTTTTTTATTTAAAAAAAGAGGGAAGAAGTTCTTACTTATTCGAATTAAGAAGACAATAATCTCCTAAGTGGTAACTTCAAAGATTCAAACTTTGTTCATGCTTCACATATTGCAGTGATGCAGATTAAGTGTCCGAAATGTAATTATGGGACTGAAAATAATTAAATGGATACTGTGAAGTGCTCAAAGATTCAAACTTTTCCATTTATCTTGTTTTATTAATAAAAAAGAAATAGTATAAGAATTGGGAAATAAAAATAGTGTGTAAATAACATTGTTGATGTGATAAGGAAAATGTTTCTTACACACTAATAATTTTATACCATTCTCTACACCTTCTTGTTTGGGAAAAGAAAAATAGAAAGAGTGTGTGTTAAAATATGTGTTTATCTTATCTTATTACTAAAAAAAAATAATGTAAGAATGTTGTAATAAAAATGATATGTAAATAACATTGTTGATGTGATAAAGAGTTTGATAAGATTAGCCTCTTTCAAATTTTAACACGTTTGCCCTAGGTGGGTAGTGAATTCAAATTACTTTCTCCGCAAGAATATTTTGGTACTGATTGATATTTTCATTAATTATTGAATATTATTAATTATTAACTAGATTTAACATCTTTATTGTGAAAGTTAATAAACAATAAATATAAGATAATTAATTAAAAATTTAATAAGACTAGCTTCTTTCCAACGTTGATCATATTACTGATGTTAGGTTTACCAACTTCAAGCGACTTCCGAAGTAAATATAGAAAACTTTATTCCAACGTGAATTATAAAGGTTTCCCTAGAAAATATTTGGGACATGTTTGTATGTAAAAGAAAGTAAAACTTTGCCAATCAAAAAAAAAAAATTAAAACTTTAAATAAATAGTATTATTTTTAAATATTTTATAAAATGAGAAGGTGGGGATCAGGATTTTATTCTTTCAAATTTTTTTCTTATTTATTTTTATTAACATTTTAAAATTTTCTTATTTTAAAAAATTTTAATTAGTAAAATAAAGAATTATTATTTTATCTTTCAATTTATTTTTTTTATTCATTCCCCTCCGTTATCTTTCCTACATTGTTTGATTAGCAGTGCAATTATGATTCTTTTTCACTATGACGTAAAAAATATGGACTTCTATGTGCAGGTGTAACTGTGTACGGAATAAGTGGGAAGCTTAGGGTATGGCAATATAGGTTAACCTGCTATGAGCTAAGCAAAAATAGAATACAGTGAATTGATTTGTTTTTTTTAATACGTTAAAAAAATCAATTCACTTCGTCTTTTTGATAAGTTGATGGGTGAATTTGCCTTTCATATATATATATATATATATATAATGATGAGTTAGTGGATTTAACCTACTTAAAAATTAAAAAAATAATGGAAAAGACAAGTTAGCATATTAATTTGCATAGATTGACTCATTAATATATATATATATATATATATATATATATATATATATATAATTATAATGATGAGTTAATGGATTTAACCTACTTAAAAATTGAAAAAATAATAAAAAAGACAAGTTAGCATATTAATTTGTATAAATTGATTCATTAATTCACCATTAATAATAAAAAATAATAATAATAAACTTGCTCAACGAAAGTCAACTTGCCCCGCCCGTCACAACGTAGGGTCATACGAGGTAGGTTAAAAAATTCAATTCAAGAAAATGAGTTATATATTGCAACCCAATTCACTTTTTTTAGTCCATTAAATAAGTGGATCCATCATGTCAAACCTGTTTTACCATCACCAGGTCGGGCAAGTTTTATAAAAAAGAAAATTAACAATGCATTCAAATCAAGTTTAGAAAAGTTTTGTGAATAAAAGGTTAAATTGCCAATCAAAATTAAACAACTGGGGCATCACATAAATTATCATTTAATCTTTTTATGAAAAAAAAAAGTAAAAAAAATTCTCACTTCTTAATTTGAATCGAAAATATAATTATTAAAACTCTTTTTAAAGTATCAATTTTAGAATTTAAATTTTATTCATACTCCTATAATTTTGGTATGCTAACTATTGTGATTAACTATATATAAATCAATTATAATTTAATCTTAGTATTATTTCGTGAGTATAAAAATCATAAAATTTCTGAACATATATCATTTGAATTGTTCTAAAATTATAAATTTCTTCATAAGTATTTTCGAGCAGGCAGGCTAGACAAACTATAAGTATTTTCATAAGTTGGATGTCCTCCCGCCTATGCCGCCTATGAGGGGAGGATTGCTTTCAATCAAAAATTTCTTATGTAGTAGGATCGTTTTATATATATATATATATATATATATATATATATATATAAATAAAGAGAGAGAGAGAGAATGAAAATTCATTTATTTCAAGATTAAGTTTTGGCGCACTTATTTTATCAAATAATTTTTTTATAAATATTAAATTCTATTAATCCAATCATTAAAACAAAAGTTCTTATAAAATATATCAAGTCAATAAAATTTTATTTTATATATAACCATATACACACACACACACACACATATATATATATATATATATATATATATATGGTTAGTTTGGTATATTTTTAAATCAGAGATAAAAAAATTCAATAATGAAATTTATATAAAAATTTTATCAAAAACCCATCCCTTAATTTTTTTACCATTTTAAAAATATACCAAACAATAAATTTTGTCATCTGTATTTACACATCCATGAAAATATAGCATCAAACACAGTAGTAAAATATATTTTTTATTTTCTGAAAGTTTAAAATTCCTCATTAGCCATCCTCTTCTTATCATTTGTTTTATGAATTTTATTTATACATTTATGCATTTAATTTTGATTCATTGTTAATGTAAAAAATTTTATACAATCATCTAATTATAAATTATCAAATTACTAAAAATATTTGACAAAGATAATTACATAAAAATTAAATATGTAATAATATGTGATTTAATATATAATATAAAAAATTACACTGGTAATGAATCAAAATTAAATCATGTTTTAATTTCCTTAAATCCTTGAAGAAAGTTTCTTTAATACAATAAGTTTCAACCTTATACGAACATAAGTGAGAGATATAGGGTTAATTTGGATGTAGGGGTTTGGAGAGAAAGGAAATAGAGGGTTGATTTTTTATTTTTAAATTTAGAGAATTATAAAATATTTATAAAAATAAAAAAATAAATGATAGGAAGATTACTGAATAATCTTTCATTTTATTCTTTTATTTTTTAAAAAATTTAAAATAAAAATAATTTTTAATCAAAATAAAAAGTTTACCTTCCATTCTCTTTTCCTTCAAACTCCACCATCCATTCCATACATACCCATAGGAAAATTCGGTTGTGATTTTTAATATATTTTTTCTTCTAAACAAAAAACATTTAAAAATTTTCAAGTTTTGCTTTTACTTAATTAAGTAAATTAAGACATGAAAGTACATTGAACTCTTATGATATTTTCAAAATTATATTAATAGTTTTTTAGGTACATCTATTAGCATAGTTTTTTAAAATTATAATTTGACATTTTTTTTTGGTTAAAGATAAGGATACATTTAGATCAAAGTTTGTGTTAATTGAGACCAAATCTCTTACTAAACAATCTTAAAAGCATAGCCCACATGAGATGTATTTTAAGAGATGTAATTTTTCTAGAATAATGTTTGAAACCAAAAAATTAAGGGGGTCTTTGAGAACTTTGAAAACCAATTTAAAATAGTACAAAGTGAAATTAGTTACATAAACCCATATATAAAAATAAACTTGTTCAAAATTAAACTTTGTTTGGTTCAAATTCAAAACTAATTTTAATTTACTTTCATCTTACAAAATAAAAATAATATAATTAAATAAAAATAAATATAAAAATAATTTTAGTTATATTATATTGAATTGTTAGCTTGTTGTAACAAAATAAAAGACATAAAAGGATAGAGAGAAAAAAAAAAGAGAATGAAAAAAAAATTGGTATCAATATAAAATCAACTTTAAATTAGATTTCTTTAAAAACTAATGTTGCTTCAAATTTTGGTTAGCTAAGGACCAGTTTTAAAAATTTTTTAAAAATTTTAATGATAACCAGATATCTTATATTTAAAAACCAATCCTACAGTACCTATATATCTAGTTTTTTAAAGTTGACAAACACGTCGTAAGTTAAAAAACGTATCTCCTTTGCTATTAACACACCTCCTACTATATATTTTTATAAAAAGTATTTAAAAAAAAAATCCTTTTAAAGAGCATGTCTCATTTATACAACTTTCTATATGTGAGTAAATAGAAAGGAAGTTAATATAATCTCCAAACAAACCTTAAAAGTTAGTACAATTTACTCAAATGAATGATCCTCTTTTTCTTTTTTTTGGGTACATAATGATACACTATTTTTAGCATTTTTTCTAAAAGCTTTGTGAATCATTTTCTTCTACGGCTCTACACCGGTCTGTCACATTAACCCAATCCAACGAGAACGTCGGCAGAAAACCAAGCGATGCCCGCGGAGACACGACAATCAGCATCCATCAAGCCCAAGGTTTCCACTAACTTCACTTCTATTTCCATTGGTAAGGTATATATTTTCAAATAAACTTTTTTTTAAAAAAATAACAGATATGCTTAAGTTAAAAATTTAATTTTTATAATTTCGCTCTAACTTTAATTTATTCATAAAATTCAAAATCGTTTACAAAAGATACCTTTTTTTATACTGGATCCCTATCATTTTTTAAATAATATAAAATGATTCCATTCAAGATCAATAGAAATGAGTAAGTGACAAATGATTTGAATAATTTATAAAAAGTTATAAATTTAAATTTCTATATCACCATTGTATCAAAAATTTAATTCTCATTAATTGGGTTTGTATATTATATTTTAAAATAAAATTATAGTAGAGGTGACAAAAAATTTTGAGTATATTCGTGAAAATTATTAACTTATTATGACATGGTAGGAGACGAGATTTATTTACGAGACTAGGATGCATCGGAATCATTATTGATAGAAATTATACTTATCTAAGATACTCAATAGAAACATTAGAGAGAGATTAAAAGATCATTAAGTATAAAATCAAGAATATTATAAGAGGTTAGAGAAAAAAATCTTAAATTGGCCATTTGTATCCAATTATGTTCTTATTAATGTAGTCTTAGATATATTTACTTTACCTAACTTATATAAGCTAAGTTAATATAAAATTAACACATTATTAATTTTAAATTTTTTATTATGATGAAATGAGAAATTAATACTATATGTTAGTTTTTTTATATAATTTCTAAACTATATATACTAAATATGGTATTGTTATAAATACATATTTTATTTTTCTACATTTCTCACATTAAACTAATCGTTACCATTCTTCCCCTCTGTCTTTCGTTTCTCATAACCATTCGACCACATAAAGGATATGTGTTATGTGAGAGGATTGAGGAATATGAGGGGGTGCTTAGTTTGTTTTGTATTTTTATTTTTGGTTGATATGTTTTAATTAATAATTACAAAAATATTATATTATTTTTATTTTGTTCCTTACTTTTAAAATTTTGTGAATAAAATGACAAAAATAATAATTTTCCATTTTTTACTATATTATTTACAAAATTTTAAAAATAAAAAATAAAATAAATACCTTCTAATATTTTCATACTAAATAATAAGAAGATTATTTCGATTCTCATATATTTTTTCTTAAGTTATCCTACTTAATTTAATTCGTCAAATATATATTTATATTAAATATCTTTATCATTCTCTCAACAACCACATTCTAAATCACACGTGTTTGCATTTACATCTCAGATAAAAATAATAATAAATAAATAGTTAACAAAATCATCTTAATCATAGACAGCCTAAAATTAAAGTATAACCCAATATTAATAAATTAAATTTTCAGTTAGTATTAAAATTGTAGCCCTTCCTCAAGAAGGTGGACCCCAGCCACGGATTTCACTCTCTTTTTCCACGAAATCAGAAGCAAAACAAAATGGCACATTCACTTCCAAGTTCCGAAAACGACCGTGCAGCTGCACCCACTTGTTTGCCCCTTCTCTCGGCCTTTTTTCTATATAATGCAGTGTGATCGCTCCCAAGACAAGTGCTTGACACTCACCCCCTCGTCCTCTGGTCCCTAGCCTCACACCTTCTTCCCAAGACAAGTGTCTTCACTCTTCTCTTTCTGCTCCTCTTCTTCACTCTTCTCTCACTCTTCTCTCAAGCAAGGGCTTCAACATGACTGGGATTGCAGAAGGAGGGCCTGTTACCCTTGATTTGCTTAAGCAGATAATGAGTCAGTTTGCAAAGGAGAGGGATTGGGACCAGTTTCATAGCCCAAGGAACCTCCTTTTGGCTTTGGTATGCTTATGTTTTTGAAACCCAGAAAAAAAAAAAGTGATTTTTTTTTTTGGCTCTAGTTGCACCTTGTATGAACAGTATTTGTTTGTTGTATCATTTTTGAGGGATACCCATTTGATCTTTTTTCGGTGTTTTGGCTTATGTTTGCTGAGAGCTCTCTGTCTCTTATGATCCCTGAAAGAAGGGTGGTGGGTCTCAGGGAAGTAGAATAACTTTATTATTATTTTAATTTCTTCTATTTTCTGTATGGGTGTTTGAAGATTGACCCAGCTGATACACATCTGGTATGAACAGGATTGAGAGAAGCCGAGTGGTTTTTTTAAGCCTTTACTTTTCATTCTGTGTTTGGGAACCTGGATTTTTCTTGCAAGTTTGGCTCTTTTTTCAATTTTTATATTGACAGTACTTTTAAACTTTCTTAATCCCAAGGCTTTTCATGTTGGCCATGGTCTGATTTTGAGTGTTGCTAAACCTGAGTCAAAATCAACTTTGCAAACAGATTCTATCTTCTTGTTATCAATGGTATATTATTCTCCCTTCTATTGCCTTTTGGTTTCTGTTCTTTCCCTCTTTGCCTTCTGCTTTAACTTTGTTTTACACCCAAGGATGCAAAAATGGGTCAAAATTATCATTCTCAGGCTGCTATTAGATTTGCGTGCTATATGTCAAAAACCCTTTCTTTTTTCCATGATTTTACAGGTGGGTGAAGTGGGAGAACTATGTGAAATATTTCAGTGGAAAGGGGAGGTTCCAAAGGGGCTTCCAGATTGGAAAGAGGAGGAAAAGGTTCATCTTGGCGAAGAGCTTTCAGATGTGCTGCTTTACCTTGTCAGGCTCTCTGACATCTGTGGTGTTGATCTTGGCAAAGCTGCTTTAAGAAAGGTTGAGCTGAATGCTATAAAATACCCAGCAAAAGCTTGCAAACAAGCTTCAAACGAGAAGCAGGAACAAAGCTCCACCACCCCAAAAAACCCCACGAATAATGGCACCGCGGATTCTTGATAGAGTATGTCTGCTGTTTTAGGGGTTGCAGTGGGAAAAAAGGGGCTATGGCTTCTTCTAGAAAGGGTTCGTGCCATTGCATGGGGACTAGTATGGTAGGCCTGTTTTGAAACATTATATTCTCACTGATTTTGTTACTGTTTTTTGGCACATTGAATCGAATCCTTTTGACCCATATGAGGTACGCTGAAATCTGTGTCTTCCATAGTTGGTTTTCTTGACTTCTCCTTTTTAAATGGGTAATTATGGGGATGGATAAATAATTATTCATAGTGATTCTATTAATTAAATTGAATTGAATAATTAATTGGGGTGATTTTTTTTAACAGGAGGAAATCTGAGATGTTTGTGATAAAAAAATAGGTGAGAATGGTATACCTTGTAATAAAAAAATAATAGTTGAGAATTTATACCCAATGTTGTCAAAAGTGAACTTGATGGGACGGTCAAATTATATTAAACCAATTAAAATTATTTAAAAATTAAAATATTTAAATTGATTAGTTTAATTAATTAATTATTATACTCTATTTTAAAAAATTAATATTTTTTATATTTTATAAATATTTTTATAAATATAAAATCAGTTCAAATGATCAAATCAAATAAACTTAAACTGAAAATCTTGTAAAAAGTTGCGAATGAAAGAATTTCCTCTTTAAAATTGAAAATTTCTGAGGTCAATAATAAGCTCAGGTATTTAGGTTATTATTATTTTTTTCACAAAATATAAAAACCTCTGTAAGTAGAGTTAAATTTCAACTTGTTTATTATTTAGCTATATTTCTGTGTGATATGAATCTTTTCTTCGTTGGTGAGCAAAATGTCTAAAATCTATCAGGAATGTAGAAAGCGTAAAAATTGAGAATGAAAATTCCTTCTGTCTAGGAGAAACTTTCTTTTCCCATAAAGGAAAATCATCCCGTTGTCTGTCTTGTGCCTTTGTGGCAGCAGTGAATGTCGCGCAAAAAACTATGAATAGGTGAAGGCCAGTGGGCCTACATGACCAAAGCGATGTTGAAAACTGTACCCAACAAAAAACAAGGAAAATGCTTTGCAGGTAACGCGTCTACGGATACCATGTAGTTCAATTATGTGACTGGGGTACTTTCGGTTTACCAGCTTCAACATTTTCGCATTTGAAGTTGATTCCAGTTGTGAGGAGCATTTAGATCATTTTAATGGCCCTTTTGGGGAGATATCTTTTCTTTCTATAAATAAAAATAATACAAATAAGTTACTTTAAAAATAAGTTATTTCATTAACGTGTTTGGGGCATTTCAAAGAGCAAGTAAAGGTCTATATGTAAAATAATTAATTTTGTATTCAATTTGTAAATTTTATAATTTTTTTTTATAATAAAATTTATGTTAATTTATTTTTAATAGAATGTTCATGTTATATGAGAATATTTAAATTCAAAAATTACATTTTCACTGTTATATCAACAATATTATTTTAATATTATTTTTATTATATTATTTTTTATAATAAAATAATAAAAATATACGTTATAATACGCACTTTATTTTTTTTTCAATTAAAATGGTGTGAGGGTGAGTGTGGATTATTAATGTGTAACAAACATTTTTGTTATTATATTATACACTTTGAAAAAATAATAATAATAATAATAATCAGAAGTTTGGTTTGGATTAATTTTTAAAAAATTATTTTTTAAAAGTTATTTTATAAAATTTAAATTATAAATTATTTTAAATATAAAATAAATTAATTTAAGCATAATTTTTTTTTTGCTGCTATAATCAAGCTATTTAACAATGTCCGCTTCCATCGTTTTCAATGAAAATTTTTTTTTTCTATTTTCAAATTTTCAATTGTGGCAGGGTGATGTTTGTGGATCAAATTAAGGACAAGTTGGCATTTTATGTGACAGTACAATGTCAGCATTTCTAACCTTTTTCACTCTCTGCCACCATTGTCTTTTCTCTCAACCTCTCTGTCCCTATGTAAGGAAGCGTTCCGGAATCGGGTGGGAATTGCCAACCCCAAGTCCCAACAGCCATTGTACGAAATACACTCCAATATTTCAGTCAGTGTACGCCAAAGCCACACTACCTTTCTAAGTGAAAGACAAATACATGAGTTGGCACATTAAGAGAATATTTAAAACTCGGCACAAAAATTAAAAGAAAATATTTAAAATGAAGAAATAAAAGATGTATGTAAGCAGAGTTTTTTTTCTCAATCCTTTTTAATGGGTCCCAAGGGAGACTTTCAAATCGAAAGGAGTGCTGAGTCAAGGTAATTCTTTATCACCATATCTATTTATTTTGTGTGCCGAAACACTTCAGGCCCTATAACAAAAGAACAAAATAATGGGAATTTACACGGAATTAGAATTGCTAGAAGGGCCTATCAAGTTTCACACTTATTCTTCGTGGATGATAGCATTCTTTTCACTACAGCTACTCAGAGTGGATTGATTATGTAAAGACAATTCTCCAAAGATACTAAAGAGCTTTTGGCCAGTGCGTCAATTTGGACAAATCGAAGCTCTCTTTAAACCAAAATGTGCCCCCTATCAAAAAAATCCAAAGGTTACCTACCCAAAATGGTTTCAGAGTTTGGAGCTCGTGCTCAGTCCTAGAACCAAATGCTACAGTTTTAGAGCTCAAAGACCAAGATTTGAAATGATGAAACTGCCAGCTGATCAACCAAATCTTTCTCCCTTTTGAGGCGAAGCAGATCTTAGACATCCCCCTTACTCAATTCAACCAACAGGATCAGTTCCACTGGAGAGGAACCAAAGATGGGATTTTCGAGTCAAATCCGCCTACATTTGATCCAAGCCAGATCCATAGGGGAGGGAGGCCCTAGTGACCACTCTACTTCTACAAATCTGAATTGGAAAAAGTTTTGGAAGATTACTGTTCCACCTAGAACTTTAAATTTTGTCTGGAGAGCACTAAATGATGCGATAGCAAGCCCAGATGTCTAATGCAAGAAGAAACCACCAGCCATGCTTTACACGATTGTCCTTGGACAAGAGCTCTATGGTTCGGATCTCTTTTAGGGCTAAGATTAGATGGGATGGAACTCCTTGATTTCTAGAAATGGTTCAACCAGACGTGTCTTCTATGGGTTCCAAAGCCTTTGAACTCTTGTGCACTCTGCTCCACGACATTTGGGTAGATCTAAATAAACTTTGCTTCGAACATAAATCCCAGCACCCTGAAGTTGTAGCAAGTAAAGCCTTCAGAATTTGGCAGGACCATAAAGCCACTCTGGCTCTCACCTGAAGCTGAGGCTGAAGTTCCTCTGTCCCGAAGATGGCTTCCTCTACCCATAGGAGCTATCAGGATGAACTTCGATGTAGCCTTGAGACCTGGTGGCCAAGTGGAGCGGGAATAGTGTTTAAAGATGCGGATGGTGCAATTCCTGTAGCAGCAACAGGTTCTTTGGACTTCGATCTGGACCCTGAAGTGGCAAAAGCTTCAGCGGCAAAAATGGAGCTCAATCTTGCTCTTGACCTTTGCTTTCGTGATCTAGCTATAGAAGGGGATTGTATGGAAGTGATCAACACAAGGACAACACAAGTTATTCATGCCTATTTACAACTTTCCACTTTATTTAGATCTTTCTCTGCTTTACATATATATTAAGAGGTGTGGGAATTGAGTAGCCCATGAGCTGACTAAATTGGCTCTCTCTCCAGCCCAAGCTGTGTGTGAGTTGAAGAAGTGCCAGATGCTATCTGTAATTTGGCCTTTCTGGACTTATTTGGTCCTGTTGATTGAAATTTGCGCTCTCTTCTCAGTCAAAAAAAGAAAAAAGAAAAAACATTTTATGATAAATTTTTTGGATGCATATTTCATGATGAATTATAATTAGTTTTTTTTTATCTTGATCCTATATTTATTCTTTTTTTTACATGAACAGTATGACAATTTGAACTTAAATCTCTCACTACTCTAACTAATTGTTAAAATCAATATCATGACCTTTTGATTTGTCAATGATTCATCTTAAAAAAATTGACACTTCAATATCGGCAATTGGTAGCTAAGAGCATACACAGCAACTCCGACCATTAATTAAATTAAGGAGCAATCAAATTCATACAAAATTAAAAAAATAAAAAAAAGTTCATTTAAGTCTTGATTCAAAACTTAAAAGCACAAGGTGCAATAAAATATCACAAAAAAAAACCTTTTGAAACAGTTGTTATTATTGTTAAACTCTTTTAATAATATATCCATACATGATAGATGATAGTCTAAATAATAAATTAAAATTAAATATTTAGTATAATACATTAAAGAAGCATTCTTACATCTAATTTAGTACACAGAATAATAATTTTATAAAATTAGAATTTAACAGAATGAAATAAAATAGAATGGGTTAGAATGAAATGGTTGTCCCATTCCATAGTTTATATTAGCAGCTTTCATCTTGATATCAACATGGAATGGAATCAAAGTTAATCTAAATTAAGGATGCTCATAACCCAACCCGGCTTAGTGGCCCGGCCCTAACCCAAGCTAATCAGGTTAAGTAAGACCAGATTTTAATTAAAAAGTGGGGTTAGGCTTGTGTATAAAAAGTTGGACCCGGAGTATTTTTGAGCCACTCTTTGGGTTGGCCCAACTCGGCCCAATGCTACATAATATATTTTTTCAAAACATTATCTCCTATTTATTCTTGAGATTTATGCAAACATTACGATATTATCATTTAAATATTAAAAAAAATTATTTTAAGTTTCTTACTTCTAAATACTAAAGCTTTATTTTATGACTTAATTTATTATTTATATATATTAAAATATAAATTAAGTTTAAATTTTGATTCAATCTAGTATTATTTAATCCACACACAAACCCAAGCATGATTAGGTCTGCTTGGGTCTAAAATAAGGTCCAGGCCATAAAAATTGGCCCAATCAAAATACCGGATTAGGTTCGGACAATGTCAACCCAACTCAGCTCAAGCTTTGAACACCTTTAATCTAAATGACATATGATAGATACAAAAGTAAATAAATACCTCTCCCAATAGAAACACTATCTAAGATTTGCTTCTGTTTTTTTGGTTTTATCATCTATTTAAGATTTGGTTCTCAGACACCATCTCCAAGCCTTCGAGATTTGGGAGCCACCCCACAAGTACAAGATTGGTTGCTTTGTATGTTGTGTTCGTACCAGAGTTTTAGAGCGCAAGTTAGTTTTAAAAGACAAGCAAAAGGCGATTTTTGATTTGAAAAGTCGACAAAAGTATGCCTAGCTTCATCTTCTAACATGATAAATCCCTTGGAACAGCTTCTAACCAGTATAAATTATTTGGCTATGAGACAAAACCATGTGTTCAAGGGAACCAACTTTGACTGAACTGAACTTCCTTGCCGCTGTATGTTGTTAATTTCCTGTCTCTTTGGGTCTCCTTTAAAGTTCTTGTCCTTGGACATAACGTAATGCTGTGAATGGTGGTGAGGAAAGGAGAGTTATATCTATTTGTAATGTATGGTGAATATATGCTTATTTTTTAATACAATTCATAGAGAATCAATCGAATTTGAAACCTTCAGAACTAAGCTTAATATCTATGCTTATTTTCGGTTAAAATATATATTTGACCTTTGTTGTTTATTTTTGTTTGTAATTTAGTCTTCGTACTATTTTTTTTAATGAGTCATCATAATTTTTATTATTATTAGAATTGTTCTCTATTGTCATCTAGTGTTATAACTCTATAAATTTGTGTTTTAGGAAGCATTGATACCTTAAAATATTAGTTGTATTCCGTGTCGGATACATATCTGTACTAGATATCAAATCAGAGGTATTCCTGGAGCACCATCAAATACCAACAACCGTTATTCTAATTTTTAATTTTTAACTTTTGAATTTTTGTACCAATACTTTTGAAATATTATAAGAATTTGATAAATTTTAGTCTTCTATTATATCTACAGTAACTAATGCTAAAAACAAAACATTTTTCTCTATGTTTCTCCCTCAATCATGGAATGACTTGGCTATTATTTTCTATTTTTAATATCTTATGGTAGTTTTATATGTTTTTAGATGTTTTATGATATGATATATATAATTTTTTATATATATGTTATGTCGTATCCTGCCACATCTCTATCCTAATTTTTTTTAAAATGTCGTCTCCTTGTATCATATCAATATCATATGCGATACTTATACCTGTATCTATGGATCATAGTTTGTGTTTGATTTACCAAATAGTTGCTTAGGCAACACAATTTTTATCCGAGTCATTGGCATGTGTCATTAGTTTAAAGATCAAATTAAAAATAAGAGAAAATTATAAAGATTAAATTAAAGACAAGTGTAAAGATCATATTTGTCCATCCTTTTTAATGCTAATTTTAAATAATTACAATTAAATCTGTATTAATCCTAATAAATAATAATAAAATAATAAAATGATGACTAAATTTAACAATTAAAGATGAGATAAATTTAATCAGAAGAAGTTGTGAAGATAGGATAAGAAGTAAAAAGAAAAAAATTTAATTTGAATTGAGATAAAAGATTATATAATATCTTTTAAGATAATCCTTAACTAGACGGAGGGAGGTCTACTTGAAGAAAAGAGACAATTAGCAAAGAGATATAGGATTATATAAGAAAGAAGGAGGAGATAACGGAGAGGACAACATTTTCCTATTGGAGTAGAGTGATTTTCATAGTTAAGGGTGTCTTTGAACTGACGGCAAATAAGCACATATCGTTTCATCTCTCATATATGATATTCTGCAAAAGTCTAAAATATCTTCATTCTTGGGGCTAGGTGGGTCAAGGTTTGTAGCTTCGGGGTCTTCATTTAAGGTTGCTTCATAGCCTTTAACATCCCCCATGTAAAACAGCGACATGTATGGTGTTAATTAGTTTTGGTATCTCGTTATAATTCTTCGTGTTTGTATATCATGAAAATTCATTAGTTTGATCATATTCTCCTTTTTCATGCATCTCTTAAAGAATTCATTTTTTAGATCTATTTTTTGAGCATCTAGTGGGTTAAGGGAGTCCTTATCACAACGTGGGATTTAAGTAAAGGATAATATGCTGAGGGGACCACGTTACATGTTATATGATATTTGAAAAATAATGTAAAAAAGGGAGCTGACTAATTTACGTAAAAGAGTAAAGTGAGGTATTTACTTGTTACAGGCTTAAGTTATGTGTTATGCTTTTACTTATTTATTTATTTATTTATCTATTTATTTATCTATCCTTAGTTAGAAATAAATTAATCTATCACTATGTGAAGACATGTTGAAGCATACCATGCGAATTGTACAATGCGAAGTTTATATGATCCTTTGTATAGAGGCTAACATGTAGCTTCTGGGTTCATTTATCACTATTACTATATATTAATGTCTCCAGATTATTTTGTGTTGTGCTTTAGAAGTGACTAACTCAATTTTAATTATTATTTCTGAGTAATTTTAATTGTGACAGTTTGTTTGACTTGAAAAATAATTTTATAAAGATTGATGTCGTCGTGTTGACTCTTTATTTCTAAAATAAATTTTAATAATTTAAATATTTGTTAATGTGATATACTTATCTTTTAATTTGTCTTATCCTATCTGTTTAGTTGTATTTGATAATTTTATCTTGATATCCCACTTGATTGCTTATGATATAATTTCAATTTGATTTGGTTATCTTTATGATTTATCCCTAATCTTAATAAATTTTAGGAAAATAAAAAAATCATAATTTATTTTAATAATAGGAGTCATTTTAGTTGTGACAGTTTATTTGATTTGAAAAATATTCTAATTAGAATTAATGTTGTCGTGACGGCTTTTTAGTCTTAAATTAAAATTTTAATTATATTTAAAAAAATAATTAATTGAAATAAATGTTAACGTGACGGCTCTTAAATCTTGAGAGAAAATTCAAAATCTCAACGTTAATGTTACCTCTTCGGCTTTTTGATAATAAAACATTTTTTTCAATTAATAGTTAATCAATCATTTAATCAAAATTGACCAACCCGCAATCATTTTGTAAATGAACTATGTGAGCCTTGATTCCTCACTTTGAGGATACGTAGGCACTTTAGACAAACTCAACTTAATTAAACTCTTTTTTTTTTGTTTATCAAAATTAAAAAAATATTTTTAATCAAACTTGTAAATAAATATATTCTTTCTCCCATTTCTAAATAAATATTTTTAATTTTTTCTTTAATTTAATTTTTAGAGGTAGATTAAATATTATTAAGGTTATTAATAATTTATATAATTAATTTAGGATTACCATCTTAAGATGAATATATCAGAGATATAATAGGATTACTTTACATGCGCATAAGTAGACTCCCAAATCCAATATAGTTTTAAGACTAGTTTTCTATAAAAAAGGTTTTTTCAATTGTTTTCCTTAATAAATAAAAATTGGTGGTAACTTTATTTTTCTTTTTATCAATTTCTCCCATTATTTCTGTTGCGACACCCTCTAAAGATAATCGTGACAGTTGGTGACTCCATTGGGAACACTTAGATAGTCAAGTCCAATATAGTTGAATGTATAAAGTATTATAATTCTTGTCTATTTTCTGTTACCCCTTTTGAATTATTATTCTATTTTATGTTTAATTTTATAGTTTTTATTCCTAATTTGCTTTCCCAATCCTAGGGTATGTTTTTGTTTATGTGCAGGAAAGAATTATTTTTTTTTTATTTTGGTAGCTTAGGCTTCAGGTTTGTATACTCCCTTTACCACTACACTTACACTTCAATTCACACACTTTTGAATGGGATCCTATACTTGAGCTCGAGTGAGACATAGAATAGGAAAGAGGTTGTGTTGTGGTACCCATTTTGGATGTATATCTTGTTTGGTTATTGCAAAAATCTTGTTTCGATTGTGACCCTTTCTTGAATGACCCACATATAGTAATTCACCTGCTATTGTGGTTAACATCATGAAATGGGCCTTTCTTTCTAAAGGCTAATAATCTTTAGAGTTTAGAACCATCCAAGGAATGTCTTCCCAAAATAGAAGGAACCATAGGCCTTAGGTAGAACACCCATAACTTAAGATATACCTAATTAGGACATAAAGAGAGTATGTTTCTCTCACTATTTGCATCTTTCAATTCATGAAACACATGAGCTTTGGCAAAGTTGTTCAGTCCACTGATGTGACATTCAAATTAAAAATGAAATAAGTCACTATTAGAGGACCAATAACTTATCTCTTCATCAAAACATTTAGTCTCATGATCTCTTTTTTTTTTTTTTTTGCATTTGTTTTCCATAGAACATCTTTCTTAAAAAAATTAATATCATGTTCTAATAATTTTCCTGTGTTCTTTAGAGCAATCTTTTGGAAAATCGTTGAAATTATTCATGTAAGTATCTTTGATCAATATAAGACAATATGAGATCAATTCATGGTGAGATAATGTTGAGAAAGACTCTTCATCTTAAATCAAAAGGAGTTAATATGGAAAGCTTTAAAACTTTGGGGCAGATGTTGAAGAAACCACATCGTATGAGTCTCAGCAGAAAATATGGCAAGTTTCTCGGTCTACTAGAAGTGGATGTGCAAACAGAGGCAATCATAGCATTAGCCCAGTTCTACGACCCACTTATGAGATGTTTCACATTTTCATATTGTCAATTATCTTCTACTTTGGAAGAATTCGAGCAAAATTTTGGGCCTTCCCTTGGAAGGGAGTAAGCCATATTGCTACTTGGGCCTTCTTGCATATATTCGGACTATATCAACAATATTGTAAGTCAGTGTGAGGGAATTGCATGATGAGAAGTGGAGAAGGGGTGATGTTGAAGGATTTTCAAGAATATACTTGGAAGAACATTTGCATGATCTAGCCGAGATTGGAGATTGTGATACTTTTATAGATATGTTAGCTCTCACCATCTATGACATTGTTCTCTTACCCTCAAATGAAGACTTAGAAGACTTCACAGCAAATGACATATTCCTTGTTCTCAAGTTCGAAGGAGAGAATCTTATACCACCTATTCTTGCTGATATATATTGTACCCTAAATTTTTGCTATGAAATGAAGGGTAAAAGGATTCTATGCTATCTACCCATGCTATATATGTGGATTACTACTCATATGTTTAAAAGGACCTATAATGAGTCTTGTCTAATTGTTGACTTCAAGCTACTTCACTTAGAAGTTAAGAGCCCTCGTGAATGGGCCGAGATGTTGGCTGCACTCGATGAAACACAAATCAGATGGTACCCCTGATGGCTGGAAATGAAAAATCTTCTCTACCAGTGTGGAGACTTCCTAAATGTACCTTTCATGGGTACTCAAGACTGTATTAATTACAATCTGACATTGGCACTAGGACAATTTGCCTACCTCTGACAAATCCACCTCTAGAAAACTGCAATAATATCTTTCCTCTTTTATTGTAAAGATGGGAACTATACTGACATGCTTAAAAGGCTTCGAAATGCTTTGGGACAAAGTTATTCGTAAAGGAAGAGAATTGGATGTGAGAAGCATCGGAGCCAGAGTGAGTTACTGTCAGTAAGTCAAAAATAGGGTTCAAGAAGTTAAATTGCCTTTTAAAATACCAGTAAATCATGCAACTAATAAGCCACCATCCTCCACCATAGTTGAAAATGAGGATATGGAAGAATTAAAAGAAATATTGATAAAGATGGAGAAAGAGAAAAAAGCATCGGAATATTTATGTAAGATACTCAATAGAAACATTAGAGAGAGATTAAAAGATCATTAAGTATAAAATCAAGAATATTATAAGAGGTTAGAGAAAAAAATTTTAAATTGACCATTTGTATCCAATTATGTTCTTATTAATGTAGTCTTAGATATATTTACTTTACCTAACTTAGATAAGCTAAGTTAATATAAAATTAACACATTATTAATTTTTAAATTTTTTATTATGATGAAATGAGAAATTAATACTATATGTTAGTTTTTTTTATATAATTTCTAAACTATATATACTAAATATGGTAATATTATAAATACAAATTTATTTTTCTACATTTCTCACATTAAACTAATCGTTACCATTTTTCCCCTCTGTCTTTCCTTTCTCATAACCATTCGACCACATAAAGGATATGTGTTATGTGAGAGGATTGAGGAATATGAGGGGGTGCTTAGTTTGTTTTGTATTTTTATTTTTAGTTGATATGTTTTAATTAATAATTACAAAAATATTATATTATTTTTAGTTTGTTCCTTACTTTTAAAATTTTTTGAATAAAATGATAAAAATAATAATTTTCTATTTTAACTATATTATTTACAAAATTTTAAAAATAAAAAATAAAATAAAAATAAAGTTATATTTTTATAATTATAAATAAAAATATATTAACTTAAAATAAAAATAAAAAATAAATTAAATACCTTCTAATATTTTCATACTAAATAATAAGAAGATTATTTCGATTCTCATATATTTTTTTTTTAAGTTAACCCTACTTAATTTAATTCGTCAAATATGTATTTATATTTTAAATATCTTTATCATTCTCTCAACAACCACATTCTAAATCACACGTG
Source organism: Castanospermum australe (assembly GCA_019955255.1). Taxonomy (NCBI): domain Eukaryota; kingdom Viridiplantae; phylum Streptophyta; class Magnoliopsida; order Fabales; family Fabaceae; genus Castanospermum; species Castanospermum australe. The sequence continues at coordinate 184,845 of NSJW01000711.1, read as the reverse complement.
TTTGCATCTACATCTCAGATAAAAATAATAATAAATAAATAGTTAACAAATCATCTTAATCATAGACAGCCTAAAATTAAAGTATAACCCAATATTAATAAATTAAATTTTCAATTAGTATTAAAATTGTAGCCCTTCCTCAAGAAGGTGGACCCCAGCCACGGATTTCACTCTCTTTTTCCACGAAATCAGAAGCAAAACAAAAATGGCACATTCACTTCCAAGTTCCGAAAACGACCGTGCAGCTGCACCCACTTGTTTGCCCCTTCTCTCGGCCTTTTTTCTATATAATGCAGTGTGATCGTTCCCAAGACAAGTGCTTGACACTCACCCCCTCGTCCTCTGGTCCCTAGCCTCACACCTTCTTCCCAAGACAAGTGTCTTCACTCTTCTCTTTCTGCTCTTCTCTTCTTCACTCTTCTCTCAAGCAAGGGCTTCAACATGACTGGGATTGCAGAAGGAGGGCCTGTTACCCTTGATTTGCTTAAGCAGATAATGAATCAGTTTGCAAAGGAGAGGGATTGGGACCAGTTCATAGCCCAAGGAACCTCCTTTTGGCTTTGGTATGCTTATGTTTTTGAAACCCAGAAAAAAAAAGTGATTTTTTTTTTGTCGGCTCTAGTTGCACCTTGTATGAACAGTATTTGTTTGTTGTATCATTTTTGAGGGATACCCATTTTGATCTTTTTTGGTGTTTTGGCTTATGTTTGCTGAGAGCTCTCTGTCTCTTATGATCCATGAAAGAAGGGTGGGTCTCAGGGAAGTAGAATAACTTTATTATTCTTTTAATTTCTTCTATTTTCTGTATGGGTGTTTGAAGATTGACCCAGCTGATACACATCTGGTATGAACAGGATTGAGAGAAGCCGAGTGGTTTTTTAAGCCTTTACTTTTCATTCTGTGTTTGGGAACCTGGATTTTTCTTGCAAGTTTGCTCTTTTTTTCAATTTTTATATTGACAGTACTTTTAAACTTTCTTAATCCAAGGCTTTTCATGTTGGCCATGGTCTGATTTTGAGTGTTGCTAAACCTGAGTCAAAATCAACTTTGCAAACAGATTCTATCTTCTTGTTATCAATGGTATATTATTCTCCCTTCTATTGCCTTTTGGTTTCTGTTCTTTCCCTCTTTGCCTTCTGCTTTAACTTTGTTTTACACCCAAGGATGCAAAAATGGGTCAAAATTATCATTCTCAGGCTGCTATTAGATTTGGGTGCTATATATCAAAAACCCTTTCTTTTTTCCATGATTTTACAGGTGGGTGAAGTGGGAGAACTATGTGAAATATTTCAGTGGAAAGGGGAGGTTCCAAAGGGGCTTCCAGATTGGAAAGAGGAGGAAAAGGTTCATCTTGGCGAAGAGCTTTCAGATGTGCTGCTTTACCTTGTCAGGCTCTCTGACATCTGTGGTGTTGATCTTGGCAAAGCTGCTTTAAGAAAGGTTGAGCTGAATGCTATAAAATACCCAGCAAAAGCTTGCAAACAAGCTTCAAACGAGAAGCAGGAACAAAGCTCCACCACCCCAAAAAACCCCACGAATAATGGCACCGCGGATTCTTGATAGAATATGTCTGCTGTTTTAGGGGGTGCAGTAGGAAAAAAGGGGCTTTGGCTTCTTCTAGAAAGGGTTCGTGCCATTGCATGGAGACTAGTATGGTAGGCCTGTTTTGAAACATTATATTCTCACTGATTTTGTTACTGTTTTTTGGCACATTGAATCGAATCCTTTTGACCCATATGAGGTACGCTGAAATCTGTGTCTTCCATAGTTGGTTTTCTTGACTTCTCCTTTTTAAATGGGTAATTATGGGGATGTATAAATAATTATTCATAGTGATTCTATTAATTAAATTGAATTGAATAATTAATTGGGGTGATTTTTTTTTCACAAGAGGAAATCTGAGATGTTTGTGATAAAAAAATAGGTGAGAATGGTATACCTTGAAATAAAAAAATAATAGTTGAGAATTTATACCGAATGTTGTCAAAAAGTGAACTTGATGGGACGGTCAAATTATATTAAACCAATTAAAATTAAATAAATTAATTAAAATGATTTAAATTGATTATTTTAATCAGTTGATTATTATACTCTATTTTAAACAAATTTAATATTTTTTATATTTTATAAATATTTTTATAAATTTAAAATCAGTTCAAATGATCAAATCAAATATACTTAAACTGAAAATCTTGTAAAAAGTAGGGAATGAAAGGATGCCTCTTTAAAATTGAAAATTTCTGAGGTCAATAATAAGCTCAGGTATTTAGGTTATTATTATTTTTTTTCACAAAATATAAAAACCTCTGTAAGTAGAGTTAAATTTCAACTTGTTTATTATTTAGCTATATTTCTGTGTGATGTGAATCTTTTCTTCGTTGGTGAGCAAAATGTCTAAAATCTATTAGGAATGTAGAAAGCGTAAAAATTGAGAATGAAAATTCCTTCTGTCTAGGAGAAACTTTCTTTTCCCATAAAGGAAAATCATCCCGTTGTCTGTCTTGTGCCTTTGTGGCAGCAGTGAATGTCGCGCAAAAACTATGAATAGGTGAAGGCCAGTGGGCCTACATGACCAAAGCGATGTTGAAAACTGTACCCAACAAAAAACAAGGAAAATGCTTTGCAGGTAACGCGTCTACGGATACCTTGTAGTTCAATTATGTGACTGGGGTACTTTCGGTTTTACCAGCTTCAACATTTTTTGCATTTGAAGTTGATTCCAGTTGTGAGGAGCATTTAGATCATTGTAATGGCCCTTCTGGGGAGATATATCTTTTCTTTTTATAAATAAAAAGAATACAAATAAGTTACTTGAAAAATAAGTTATTTCATTAACGTGTTTGGGGAATTTCAAAGAGCAAGTAAAGGTCTATATGTAAAATTACGTATTAGGATCCTCTTAGAATAATAAAATTACTATCCTCTTAGAATAACAAGGTGACGAAAGAAAGATATAATTAATTTTATATTTAATTAATAAATTTTATAATTTCTTATGTAATAAAATTTATGTTAATTTTTTTTAATAGATGTTCATGTTAGATGAGAATATTCAAATTGAAAAATTACTTTCTCATTGTTATATTAACAATATTATTTTAATATTATTTACATATTATTTTTATTATATTACTTTTTTATAATAAAATAATAAAAATATACATTATAATAGGTACTTTATTTTTTTTTTCAATTAAAATGGTGTGAGGGTGAGTGTGAATTATTAATGTGTAACAAACATTTTTGTCATTACATTATACACTTTGAAATAATAATAATAATAATTTTAGTTTTGATTAATTTTTTTAAAAATTATTTTTTAAAAGTTATTTTATAAAATTTAAATTATAAATTATTTTAAATATAAAATAAATTAATTTAAGCATAAATTTTTTTTAGCGGCTATAATCAAGCTATTTAACAATGTCCGCTTCCATCGTTTTCAATTAAAAAAAAAATTCAATTTTCAATTTTCAATCGTGGCAGGGTGATGTTTTGGATCATATTAAGGACAAGTTGTCATTTTATGTGATAGTACAATGTCAGCATTTCTCACCTTTTTCACTCTCTGCCACCATTGTCTTTTCTCTCAACCTCTCTGTCCCTATGTAAGGAAGGGTTCCGGAATCGGGTGGAATTGTCTGTAAACATTAATTTGTATTCTTTATATTATAGATTATTATATTAGAATATAATTAGTATCTTAAGAATTTATAATTTTTACATACATTAAAAATAAATTCAATAAATGGTACTAATCTTTATCCTATGATGCGGACATGAACTTTAGATCTGAAAGCCTTACTGAATCTTTTTCAGTCCCTTCCCCTTTCGTACTTACACCTTTCACTGTCTGATGGAAAATAAACTGTTTGGTGTATCCTTATGGGTAGAGACTGAATATATAGGGGTTTAATTTGAAATTCAAAACCATAAGATAGCATCATCAGTTATCGGTTTCTTTCGAATTTTCAAAACCATCAGTTATCACTTAGGATAACATCCTATAATCATCAGATAATTGCTCCCATCAAGCAATTACTTAATTATCCTCCCTTACAACTAATTTACCTTTTGGCCCTTTAATATGTTTTAATTAAATCATCATTAGTTCCCATTAAACATGAGACATATTTCTAATATTTCTCCCACTTGGCTCATGTGGTAAATGTCATTTCATGATTTAATAAAACATCAACTTTAGTGCGCATAAATTTGGCTAAAGGTTTCATACATTAGTTGCATCATAATTCATAATTAAGAAAAAAACTAATAAGGGTCATAGCGGTTTTATACTATCAAATCGGCATAGTTCCTTTCATGTATCACTATATTAGCTCTTCTCCCTAATATGATACTTTAATGGAAGTACACATCATGTCCAATAACAAACAATAATGTCTTCATTAGGGACAAATCCTGTATTTCAATATCATCATTCATACATGCATGTATACATAAATTTGAAAACAGGAAAAATTCAGAAACTTATTTATTAATGAGCTCAGAGTGTCAATAGTCAATAATTACAATAATGATCAACAGTCATTAGCTGACATAATGCCCATACTATACAAATGACCAGTAAATGTCTTGGGCGGTAATCCCTTCGTTCAAGGGATCAGCTATCATAAGATCGGTGCTAACATGCTCTATAGACACTCTACGTTTCTGAACCTCTTCTTTAACGGCAAAGTATTTCAACTCCATATGCTTAGCACCTTTGGAATACTTGTCGTTTTTAGAAAAGAAGACTGCTGCGGAATTGTCACAATAAATTTTCAGCAGCCTATCAATACTGTCGACCAATTCAAGCCCTGAAATAAAGTTCCGTAACCATTTAGCCTGAACCATGGCCTCAAAGCATGCCACAAATTCAGCTTCCATAGTGGATGCAGCAATTACAGACTGCTTCGCACTTTTCCATGATATAGCTCCTCCAGCTAAAAGATACAAATAGCCAAAAGTGGATTTTCTTGTGTCCACACATCCGGCAAAGTCTGAATCTGAATATCCAATGACCTCAAGGTTGTTAGATTTCCTATAAGTAAGCATGTGATTCTTTGTTCCTTGCAAATATCTCAGAACTTTCTTTGCAACTTTCCAATGATCCATACCAGGATTACTCTGATATCTTCCTAACATTCCAACTGCAAAACTGATATCTGGTCTCGTACAAGTCTAAGCATACATTAAGCTCCCAACAAGCGATGCATATGGAATTGCTTCCATTTCTTTCCGTTCCAAATCATTCTTTGGACATTGCATGAGACTAAATTTGTCTCCTTTCTGAATTGGAACCGGAGATGATGAGCACTTTTCCATTCCAAATCTCTCTAAAACTTTATTAATATATGCTTTCTGAGATAAGCCTAACAATCCTTGTGATCTGTTATGAATATCTCTATTCCAATCACATAGGTTGCCTCACCCATATCTTTCATTTCAAAGTTACTAGAGAGAAATGTCTTAGTCTCACTCAAAAGACTAAGATTATTAGTTGCAAGCAAGATGTCATCAACATACAGAATCAAAAATATAAACTTACTCCCACTGACCTTTAGATATATACACCGATCGACGGTGTTTTCCTTAAATCCAAAGGAAACAACGGTATCGTTAAACTTCAGGTACCATTGTCGTGAAGCTTGTTTAAGTCCGTATATTGATTTCTTAAGTTTACACACCATGTGCTCTTTTTCCTTTTCTATGAACCCCAATGGTTGGTCCATGAACACATCTTCATCTAAATTCCCATTAAGAAAGGCAGTTTTCACATCCATCTGGTGTAACTCTAAATCATAATGAGCCACCATTACCATAATGATTCTTAAAGAATCTTTCTTGGATACCGGTGAAAAGGTCTCCTTATAGTCGATGCCATCTTTCTGAGTGAATCCTTTTGCAACTAGTCTGGCCTTGTAACGTTCTAGGTTACCATGAGAGTCACGTTTGGTCTTAAAGACCCATTTACATCCAACTCTCTTACAACCTTCTGGTAACTCAACAAGGTCCCAAACATCATTCTGTTCCATAGATTTCAACTCTTCTTTCATGGCGTTTAACCACTTTTCACCATTGTTACTATTCATGGCTTGTGAAAACGTAACTGGATCATCTTCCATTCCCAAGTCAAAATCAGACTCTTGTAGATATACCACATAGTCATTAGAAATAGCGGATCTCCTATCTCTTTGAGATATTCTTAATACTATTTGTTGTGGTTTTTTTCTACTATGGGCTCATTCGGTTCATTTACTATAATTTTATTGTGAGTAGTGGAATAATTTATTTGTTGTTCTTCACTATTATTATTCGGTACAACAACATAAGGAACAACAACTTTATTAGAGACACAAGTCAGGGGAACTTGTACTCTCAATTCTTGAATCTCCACTTTACGTGAAGTTTCACTCCCACTAACTTCGCCATTCTCAATGAACCTGACATTTCCAGTTTTAATAATCCTTGTAGTATGATTAGGACAATAAAATCTATACCCTTTTTCGATTTTTTCTGGATAACCAATGAAATATCCACTGATTGTTCTTGCATCCAGTTTCTTTTCTTGTGGATTATAGTATTCAATTTCTGCCTGGCAACCCCAAACATGCAGGTGCCTTAGACTAGGTTTCCTTCCAGTCCACAGTTCAAAAGGAGTCTTTGGAACTGCCTTACTAGGAACCCTATTCAACATATACATGACAGTTTTAAGAGCATAAGTCCACAACGAAATGGGTAAAGATGAATTACTTAACATACTCCTAACCATATCTAACAAGGTTCTATTACGCCTTTCTGACACACCATTTTGTTGTGGTGTACCTGGCATTGTGTATTGAGCACATATGCCTCTCTTTTCAAGGAATTTAGCAAATGGACCTGGATGTTATCCGCTTTCATCATACCTTCCATAATACTCTCCACCCCTATCAGATCTGACAATTTTCACCTTTTTGTCTAATTGCCTTTCAACTTCATTAATATAAATCTCCAAGGCATTTACAGCCTGAGATTTATCATGCAGCAAATAGACATAACCATAACGTGAATAATCATCAATGAAGGTGATAAAGTATTTTTCTTTATTGAAAGTGTTAACATCAAAGGGCCCACATACATCAGTGTGCATAATTTCAAGAAGCTGACTGCTTCTTGTGGCTCCTTTCTTTGTGTGTTTTGTTTGTTTACCTTTAATACAATCCACACATACATTCAGATCAGTAAAATCTAAATCCGGAAGGATTTCATTCCTTACCAATCTTTCCATTCTTTCTTTGGAAATATGTCCCAAAAGTTTATGCCACAAGTAAGCAGAACATTCATTCATTAAGGCACGTTTAGTGCCAACGTTATGATGCAAGGTCATAAGTGTTTCAGCATATAGATTATCAAGACATAATTTATATAATCCATCACATAAGGTACCATTGCCAATCAAATGATTGTGCTTGTACAAACTGAAACAACCACTACCAAATCTAAAGGAATATCCAGCCTTATCAAGTTTAGAAATTGAAACTAAATTCCTAGTTATACTAGGTACATACAAAGTTTCCAATAAATCTAAATGATATCCAGTGTCAAGGATTAAACGATAAGTCCCGACGGCTTCCACTGGAGCTTTCATTCCATTGCCCATGAAGACAAACTTTTCATTTGGCTTTGTGGCCTAGGTCATAAGGAATCCCTGCAACATATTAGAAACATGAGTAGTACATCCAGAATCAATCCACCAAGTGTTATAAGGAACTTCAGCTAGGTTTGATTCATAACATACATAAGCACTGGGCTTACCTTTCTTTTTGAACCAAGCCTTACGTTTCGGACAATCCTTTTGGAAGTGTCCAGCCTTCTTACAGAAATGACATCTGTTTCCTTTATGTTCCTTCTTGTGAATTTTAGAAGAAGAAGCCTCATTGACCTTCAGAGGTCCTCCTCCTTTCTTCTCATGTTTCTTGAAACTTTTCTTTTCAGCTCCTTGACCTTTCACATAATTGATGGAATGAATTCCCTAGTTCTTGAGTCTGGTCTCTTCCTGAACCAACATACTGTGCAATTCATGCACATTCCATTTATCCTTCATGGTGTTATAGTTCATCTGGAAAGGACCATACTCAGTCGGTAATGAGTTCAGGATGAACTGCACCAAGAAATTTTCATGCATATCTATCCCCAATGACTTCAGTCTTGCTGCAATATTCGTCATCTCAATAACATGCTCATGCATTGTACGATAACCATCAAATTTCATGGTGGTCAATGTACTCATTAGTGTCCCAGCAAGAGACTTATCAGCAGTTTGGGAGCGTTCTTCCACAAGCTTCATCATTTCTTTGGCACTTTTAGTTTGTGGAAGAACTGACTTGATGTTGCTAGCAATGCTCATTCGTATATACATTAGACTCAACCTGTTGGATCTTTCCCAGTTTTTATAATGGACCCTTTCCTCTTCAGTGCTTGTAACAGTAATAGCACTAGGTTTCTCTTCTCTAAGAGCTAAATCCAGATCCATTACCCCAAGGTAAAATTGGATTTGCTCACACCATTTAGAGAAGTTGAGTCCATTAAAAAACTGCAACAGTTGAGAACAGTGAATGTTTAGCAACTGGTACTGCAAGGAATAAAATTTAAAACATTAATACTTTGAGTTATACATACATACACATCAACATGCTTCACAGATTCAGATACATTTCATACAATGCATATTGATGTTCACCTTTAGGCAATCCATCAATATACAACATTCAACATAATGATGCTAATAAAAATTTCACATAATTTGGTAATGATGTATACACTAATTAGAAATATTTATTATCTTTGGATATATAAATATAACTAATAATATATTCACATAACCAGCATTCATGCTCATTTATTATAAAGACAAGCAATCAACCTTTGGGTTGATCCTTAACTGCCTTATAATAATGAATTTTAATTTACCCATAATAAAACAATAATTTTCATCTTATTTATAGCATCAAAATTATGGGTAATTGAAACACAATCATAATGTTCAGAATTAAAACAATTCATAAGAATTTGGCCACTTTGGTGACTAACAAATCCATCATACTTAATTCCAAACAGAAATATTTTCTAAACAATTATAGGATTAAATTTTCACATTCAAATTTCCTCCTTTCCTTTCTTCCATTTTTTTTTTTTTTTGAATTTCATCAGCACCCGAACAACGTCTCCGGCGCGAACTCCGGTCGTCTTCTTCGACGGCGTTCGTGTCCCATGAATTCCTAAGATCCTAATTGTGTTCTAGTATGATGATCCATAGTGTAAAGGACACAAATTTAAGTTTACATGTGGTATCAGAGCCAAGGTTTGGGAATTCATGTTTTTCCATGTATGATAAATTTTTTAAATCGTTCTTACAAAATGAACATGAAATAGAAAGATTTGAGAAAGCCAGATCTGAGAAAACGTTCAAAAAAAAAAAATCTCAAATCTTCCATCAATGGCGAGCGAAATACCTCTTACAACCTTTTGGTAACTCAACAAGGTAAGCCAGATCTGAGAAAGACGTTAAAAAAAAAAAAGGGCCAAAAACTTCGCACACTGTTTTCCATCAGCTCTCCGGCGTTTCCCATGTTTTCCGGCGAAGTTTTTGGCCCTTTTTTTTTTTGAACGTCTTTCTCAGATCTAGCTTTCTCAGATCTTTCTCTTTCATGTTCATTTTGTAAGAACGATTTAAAAAATTATCATACATGGAAAATCATGAATTTCCAAACTTAAGCTCTGATACCATATGTAAACATTAACTTGTGTCCTTTACATTATGGATCATCATACTAGAACACAATTAGGATATTAGGAATTTATGGTTTTCACATACATTAAAAACGAATCAATAAATGGTACTAACCTTTATCCATGATGCAGAATGAACTTCAGATCTGAAAGCCTTACTGAATCTTTATCAGTCCCTTCCCCTTTCGTACTTACACCTTTCACTATCTGATGGAAATAAACTGTTGGTGTATCCTTATGGGTAAAGACTGAATATATAGGGGTTTAATTTGAAATTCAAAACCATAAGATAGCATCATCAGTTATCGGTTTCTTTCGAATTTCAAAACCATCAGTTATCACTTAGGATAACATCCTATAATTATCAGATAATTGCTCCCATCAAGCAATTACTTAATTATCATCCCTTACAACTAATTTACCTTTTGGCCCTTTAATATGTTTTAATTAAATCATCATTAGTTCCCATTAAACATGAGACATATTTCTAACATTGCCAACCCAAGTCCCAACAGCCATTGTACGAAATACACTCCAATATTTCAGTCAGTGTACACCAAAGCCACACTATCTTTCTAAGCGAAAGACAAATACATGAGTTGTCACATTAAGAGAATATTTAAAACTACGTACAAAAATTAAAAGCAAATATTTAAAATGAAAAAATAAAAGGTGCGTAAGCAGGTCCCAAGGGAGAGTTTCAAATCGAAATGAGTGCTGAGACAAGGTAATTTTTTATCACCATATCTGTTTATTTTGTGTGCTGAAACACTTCAGGCCTATAACAAAAGAACAAAATAATGGGAATCTACACGGAATTAGAATTGCTAGAAGGGCCTATCAAATTTCACACTTATTCTTCGTAGATGATAACATTCTTTTCACTAGAGCTACTCCGAGTGGATTGATTATGTAAAGACAATTCTCCAAAGGTACTAAAGAGCTTATGGCCAGTACGTCAATTTGGACAAATCGAAGCTCTCTTTAAACCAAAATCTGTCCCCTACCAAAAAAATGATGATCCAAAGATTAATGAATATTAAGGCAGCTGAGAGTCATTCGATGTATTTGGATATTCCAATTTTTGTAGGAAAGTCCAAGAAGCAAGTTTTCAATTTTGTCTAGGATAGGGTTTGAGAAAAGCTTAATGGGTGAAATGAAAAATGTCTCTCAAAAGCAGGAAAGGAATTCTTCATAAAAGCACTAGCCCAATCAATCCTGAATTACATATGGGATGTTTTCTCCTGCCTAAGTCTCTATGCAGCCATACATTGAACCAATGATAAGCAAAACATTCTAGTGGGGAAGTAAAAATAGAAAAAGAAAAATACATTGGATTAGATGGTCCAAACTCTGTAACTCTAAGGGAGATGAGGCCTGGGGTTTTGAGTTTCAGAAGCTTTGAAGCCTTTAACGTAGCCCTACTGGCAAAATAGGGATGGAGACTCCTAAAATACCCAAACTCCATTATGGCTAGGGTCATCGGTGCAAAATATTTCCCCAAAACACATTTTTTACATGCTCAGCTGCGACTGTTTCCAGTTACATATGGTGAAGCATACATTCAATAGGTTAGGTCCTAAAAATTTGGGGTCTTTAGCGAATTGGAAGTGGGGAGACAGTCCAGATATGTGGGGGATGGATGGTTACCTACCCAAAATGGTTTCAGAGTTTGGAGCTCGTGCTCAGTCCTAGAACCAAATGCTACAGTTTTTAGAGCTCATAGACCAAGATTTGAAATGATGAAACTGCCAGCTGATCAACCAAATCTTTCTCCTTTTTGAGGCGAAGCAGATCTTAGACACCCCCCTTACTCAATTCAACCAACAGGATCAGTTCCACTGGAGAGGAACCAAAGATGGGATTTTCGAGTCAAATCCGCCTACATTTGATCCAAGCCAGATCCACAGGGGAGGGAGGCCCTGGTGAGCACTCAACTTCGACAAATCTGAATTGGAAAAAGTTTTGGAAGACTACTGTTCCACCTAGAACTTTAAATTTTGTCTGGAGAGCACTAAATGATGCGATAGCAACCAGGAGGAAGCTCCAATCCTGTGGTGTTCCCTGCATATCTCTATGCCCCAGGTGTCTAATGCAAGAAGAAACCACCAGCCATGCTTTACACGATTGTCCTTGGACAAGAGCTCTATGGTTCGGATCTCTTTTAGGGCTATGATTAGATGGGATGGAACTCCTTGATTTCTAGAAATGGTTCAACCAGACGTGTCTTCTATGGGTTCCAAAGCCTTTGAACTCTTGTGCACTCTGCTCCACGACATTTGGGTAGATCTAAATAAACTTTACTTCGAACATAAATCCCAGCACCCTGAAGTTGTAGCAAGTAAAGCCTTCAGAATTTGGCAGGACCATAAAGCCACTCTGGCTCTCACCTGAAGCTGAGGCTGAAGTTCCTCTGTCCCGAAGATAGCTTCCTCTACCCATAGGAGCTATCAAGATGAACTTCGATGTAGCCTTGAGACCCGGTGGCCAAGGTGGAGAGGGAATAGTGTTTAAAGATGCGGATGGTGCAATTCCTGTAGCAGCAACAGGTTCTTTGGACTTCGATCTGGACCCTGAAGTGGCAAAACCTTCAGCGGCAAAAATGGAGCTCAATCTTGCTCTTGACCTTTGCTTTCGTGATCTAGCTCTAGAAGGGGTTTGTATGGAAGTGATCAACACAAGGACAACATGCTATCACTTATTTTGGCTTAGTTATTCATGTCTATTTACAACTTTCCACTTTATTTAGATCTTTCTCTGCTTTACATATATATTAAGAGGTGTGGGAATTGAGTAGCCCAGGAGCTTACTAAATTGGCTCTCTCTCCAGCCCAAGCTGTGTGTGAGTTGAAGAAGTGCCAGATGCTATTTGTAATTTGGCCTTTCTGGACTTATTTGGTCCTGTTGATTGAAATTTGCACTCTCTTCTCAGTCAAAAAAAGAAAAAAGAACAAACATTTTATGATAAATTTTTTGGAGCATATTTCATGATGAATTATAATCAGTGTTTTATTATCTTGATCCTATATTTATTCTTTTTTTTTACATGAACAGTATGACAATTTGAACTTAGATCTCTCACTACTCTAACTAATTGTTAAAATCAATATCATGACCTTTTGATTTGTCAATGATTCATCTTAAAAAAATTGACACTTCAATATCGGCAATTGGTAGCTAAGAGCATACAGAGCAACTCCGACCATAAATTAAATTAAGGAGCAATCAAATTCATACAAAATAAAAAAAAAATAAAAAAAAGTTCATTTAAGTCTTGATTCAAAACTTAAAAGCACAAGGTACAATAAAATATCACAAAAAAAAAACTTTTGAAACAATTGTTATTATTGTTAAACTCTTTTAATAATATGTCCATACATGATAGATGATAGTCTAAATAATAAATCAAAATTAAATATTTAGTATAATACATTAAAGAAGCATTCTTACATCAAATTTAGTACACAGAATAATAATTTTATAAAATTAGAATGTAGCAGAATGAAATAAAATAGAATAGGTTAGAATGAAATGGCTGTCCCATTCCATAGTTTTTATTTATGTATTTATTTATTTATTTATCTATCCTTAGTTTAGAAATAAATTAATCTATCACTATGTGAAGACATGTTGAAGCATACCATGCGAATTGTACAATGCGAAGTTTATATGATCCTTTGTATAGGCTAACATGTAGCTTATGGGTTCATTTATCACTATTATTATATATTAATGTTGAAGATGGTTTAATTTCCTTTTAAACATATGTCTCGAGATTATTTTATGTTGTGCTTTAGAAGCGATTAACTCAAAATTTTAATTATTATCTCTGAGTTATTTTAGTTGTAATAGTTTGTTTGAATTGAAAAATAATTTTACAAAGATTGATGTTGTCGTGTTGATTCTTTAATCTAAAAAAAATTTTAATAATTTAAATATTTGTTAATGTGATGTACTTATATTTTAATTTGTCTTATCTTATTTATTTAGTTGTATTTGATAATTTTATCTTGATATCCCACTTGATTGCTTAGAATAGAATTGCAATTTGATTTGGTTATCTTTATGATTTATCCCTAATCTTAATAAATTTTAGGGAAATAAAAAAATCTTAATTTATTTTAATAATATGAGTTATTTTGGTTGTGGCAGCTTGTTTGATTTGAAAAATATTCTAATTAGGATTAATGTTGCCGTGACAACTTTTTAGTCTTAAATTAAAATTTTAATCATATTTAAAAAATAATTAATCAGGATAAATATTACCGTGACGGCTCTTAAATCTTGAGAGAAAATTCAAAATCTCAACGTCAATATTGCCTCTATGGCTTTTTGATAGTAAAACATTTTTTTCAATTAATAGTTAATCAATCATTTAATTAAAATCCACGAATCCACAATCATTTTCTAAACGAACTATATGAGCTTTGATTCCTCACTTTGAGGATACGTAGGCACTTTAGATAAATCCAACTTAATTAAACTCTTTTTTTTTTATCAAAATTAAAAATATATTTTTAATCAAACTTGTAAATAAATATATTCTTTCTCCCATTTCTAAATAAATATTTTTTAATTTTTTCTTTAATTTAATTTTTAGGGGTAGATTAAATATTATTAAGGTTATTAATAATTTATATAATTAATTTAGGATTACCATCTTATGATGGATATATCAGAAGTATAATAGGATTACTTTACCTGTGCATAAATAGACTCTTAAATCTAATATAGTTTTAAGACCGATTCTCTTTAAAAGGGTTTTTCTAATTATTTTCCTTAATAAATACAAATTGGTGGTGACTTTATTTTTCTTTTTATCAATTTCTCCCATTATTTCTGTTGGCACACCCTTTAAGGATGATCGTGACAATTGGCGACTCCATTGGAAACACTTAGATAGTCAAGCCTAAAATAGTTGAATGTATAAAGTATTATAATTCTTGTATATTTTCTGTTACCCCTTTTGAATTATTATTCTATTATGTTTAATTTTATAGTTATTCTTCCTAATTTGCTTTCCTAATCCTAGGGTATGTTTTTGTTTGTGCAGGCAAGAATTATTTCTTTTTTTTTTTTGGTAGTTTATGCTTCAGGTTTGTATATTCCCTTCACCCACTACACTTACACTTCAATTCACACACTTTTGAGTGGGATCCTATACTTGAGTCCAAGTGAGACATAGGATAGGAAAGAAGTTGTGTTGTCGTAGCCATTTTGGATGTACGTCTTGTTTGGTTGTCGCAAAAATCTTGTTTGGATTGTGACCTTTTCATGAATGACCTGCATCTAGTGGTTCACCTGCTATTGTGGTTAACATCATGAAATGGGCCTTTCTTTCTAAAGGCTAATAATCTTTAGAGTTTAGAACCATCCAAGGAATGTCTTCCCAAAATAGAAGGAACCGTAGGCCTTAGGTAGAACTCCCATAACTTAAAACATACCTAATTAGGACACAAAGGGAGTATGTTTGTCTCACTATTTGCATCTTTCAATTCATGAAACACATGGGCTTGGTAAGGTTGTTTAGTCCATTAATGTGACATTCAAATTAAAAATGAAATAAGTCACTATTAGAGGACCAATAACTTATCTCTTCATCAAAACATTTAGTCTCATGATCTCTTTTTTTTTTTTTGCATTTGTTTTCCATATAACATCTTTCTAAAAAAAAATTAATATCACGTTCTAATAATTTTCCTGTGTTCTTTAGGGAAGTCTTTTGGAAAATCAGTGAAATTAATCATGTGAGTATCTTTGATCAATATAAGACAATATGGGATCAATTCATGGTGAAACAATGTTGAGAAAGACTCGCCATCTCAAATCAAAAGGAGTTAATATGGAAAGCCTTAAAACTTTGGGGCAGATGTTGAAGAAACCACATCGTATGACTCTCAACCGAAAATATGGCAAGATTCTCGGTCTACTAGAAGTGGATGTGCAAACAAAGGCAATCATAGCATTAGCCTAGCTCTACGACCCATTTATGAGATGTTTCACATTTTCATATTGTCAATTATCTTCTACTTTGGAAGAAACCGGAGCAAAATTTTAGGCCTTCCCTTGGAAGGGAGTAAGCCATACTGCTACTTGGAGAATTGCATGATGAGAAGTGGATAAGGGGTGATGTTGAAGGATTTTCAAGAATATACTTGGAAGAACATTTGCATTATCTAGCCGAGATAGCATATTGGGATACTTTCATAGATGTGTTAGTCTCACCATCGATGACATTGTCCTCTTTCCCTCAAATGAAGACTTAGAAGACTTCACAGCAAATGACGTATTTCTTGTTCTCAAGTTCAGAGGTGATAATCTTGTACTAGCCATTCTTGCTAATGTCTATTGTACCCTAAATTTTGCAATGTAATGAAGGGTAAAAGGATTTTATGCTGTCTACCCATGCTGTATATGTGAATTACTATTCATATGTTTAAAAGGACCTATAATGAGTCTTGTCTAATTGCTGACTTCAAGCTACTTCACTTAGAAGTTAAGGCCCTTGTGAATGGGCTGAGATGTTGGCTGCACTCGATGAAACACAAATTAGATGGTACCCTCGATGGCTGGAAACGAAAAATCTTATCTACCAGTGTGGAGATTTCCCAAATATACCTTTCATGGGTACCCAAGACTGTATTAATTACAATCTGACATTGGCACTAGGACAATTTGCCGACCTTTGACAAAACCACCTCCAGGAAATTGCAATCACATCTTTCCTCTTTTATTGTAAAGATGGAAACTATATTCACATGCTTAAAAGGCTTCGAAATGCTTTGGGACAAAGTTATCCGTAAAAAGAAGAGAATTGGATGCGAGAAGCATCGGAGCCAGAGAGAGTTACTGTCAGTGGGTCAGAAATAGGGTCCAAGAAGTTAAATTGCCTTTCAAAATACCAGTAAATCATGCAACTAATAAGCCATCATCCTCCACCATAGTTGAAAAATGAGGAAATGGAAGAATTAAAAGAAATATTGATAAAGATGGAGAAAGAGAAAAAAGCGATAGAAGAAAAGTTGAGGGAGATCCAACTCTTGTCTTCGCAATCCCTATTCATAGTTTGCTACTCTTAGACATTCTTTGGTTAAGTTCAATAGTTTTTGTTCTTAGCCTTTTCTGGCTTTAGTTTTTTATTTGTCCCTTCAAGATTGGGACTTCTCTTCATGCTTTCTCGTTGCAAGATCGCATATGCCCTTTGGATTTCCCTCAACTTTTCTTTCATTGCTTTTTTCTTTTTCTCCATCTTTATCAAATTTTCTTTTAATTCTTCCATTTCTTCATTTTCAACTGTGGTGGAGGATGGTGGCTTATTAGTTGCATGATTTATTGGGATTTTCAAAAGCAATTTGACTTTTTGGACCCTACTTTTGACCCACTGAGAGTAACTCTCTCTGATCCCAAAACTTCTCACACCCAATTTTCTTCCTTTATGGATAACTTTGTCTCAAGCATTTCAGACCTTTTAAGCATATCAAAGTAGTTCTCATCTTTATAATAAAAGAGGAAAGATGTGATTGCAGTTTTCGAAGGTGGGCTTGTCATAGGGTGGGCAAATTAAAGAAAACTACATGGATCAAATATATAATAAGTGTTTGTTGTCTGCATATAGCACGCGACAATTTTTGAAGTATTGTACCTTCTAGTTTTATGGGGGTTTACATTATACTGTTAAAAATTGGGAAATAGATAGGTGGTCACTTCAAGAGGTCCAATGATAAGGCATGCTACATTGATAACACCAAGGTTGGAATACCAAAAATAACTTGATTAAAGGTTAAAATAAATAATTAATTTTTATAGTTTTACTTAGTTTGAATTTTGGTTATTACAGTATTTTTTTTATATCGATTATTATAGTTTAACTCATTTAAATTTTGGTCCTTAAGGGATCCATACCTTAATAACTAAAAACTATAAAAGACCGGTTTTTCATAGAAAATAGGACCAATACTTTTTGTATATTTAGCATTTTTATTTAGTGTTCTTATGTTCTTCATCGCTTTCAATTTCTAAAGTACTTTCTATGTTTATATTTATGTAATTACTACTAGTTTTTAAACAAGGAGATTTGGTTGTTGCGAATCTTCTTTGAACCCACACTAAGGAGCAGGTTTATCCCTTTGGAAGCTTTCATGTTAAGCTTAGCTTCAAAAACCAACATGGAAGTGCATAAGTTGGCCATATCGGCTAGGCCACTTACATTTTTGTACTAACAAAAGTAGTCTCGCGTATTTGTGCAAGGCATACGCATGTATATATCATAAATACAATATATGATACTGCATACGGGATCTAATTGATATCACTGATAGAAGAGAAGGATATACATGAAGTGGAGAACCACTGTAGAGCGATATTAATAAGATAGGTGTATAGAATAATAGACTATGATTTGTTTATGTTCAAGGACGTGTGTGAGGTGTGAGAAAAGCTAGTGTTGGTATTGTGCTTGGAGTCATAATGCTTGCAACATGTAAGCTAATATATCATGCAAAATGAAAAAAAAAAGTTTTAGCTAAAGGAACTTTTCAAAGCATATTATATATTTGGTCTTTTATAATTTTTTTAGTTTTAATTTAATCCATATAAGTTTCTCTTATTTCTAATTTGATCCCTATATATACTATTGACATGGACAAAAACTGGGGCACCCATATGACAAAAATTTTATAACTTTTCAGCTAACAATGACACTATTTTGATAATGTGTAAAATATAATGATTTGTTTACAAAGAGAAAAGATCAAGGGCCAAATTAAAATTATGTATAATTAAAAGTTAGATAAAATATAATTTATACTCCTGAAGTTTATTCTAATATCAAATTAGTCACTTGAATTTTTTTTTATCTCACTAAACTCCCTTAAACTCTAGTATGATTTGAAAACATTAGTTTTTCAGTGGAATAATTTGATAAAGGGATAAACTTCAAAGGAGTAAAGTATATTTTATCTCATAAGATTTTCTAACTAAATCATCATATGGATTTGGTACTTAGGTCATATGATATGCATATAAAACTGACATATGTTTCATTTAACTGTAAAATTAATATTTTTAAATTAAACTAAATTTAATGGAGTTTAGTGAGATAAAAAAATTTCATGAGAGTAATTTGATATCGGAATAAACTTTAGGGATGTAAATTATATTTTACCCTTAAAAGTATGTATAAATTGTAGGGATCAAAAATAAATGTTAGCCCATATTTTCTGAAATGTATTGAAATACTAAGAAGCCCTTATGTATTTTTGTAGTACCGTTTACTTGATTGGTGAATGCCCCATTGCTAAACGTTTAATTTGGAACCATTAATTTGTAACCATATTTCTAAAATTCCTAAACAATAATTCTAAAATATATGAAAAAAATAAAATTGTATATGTAATTTATTCATGTATTTGTGAATAAAATTAATTCATTTATTTCAATATTTTTATCCTTTATTATGAGTGTAAGTAATTTAATGTCATGTGGACAGTAAACCTTTTTTTTTTTTATTTTGATCCGAAAGCACAAAATGTAAACACTAACCACTATACACACAAAAGCCCTGAATCTTACATGCCGCAATCCAAATTCTTGTGGCAGTGTGGAAAAAAATTCATATTAAGGTGTTTTTTTTTTGGATAAATGATTCATATTAAGGTTTAACTTTTTTATTGAGTGTAGGTAATTTAATCTCAGGGGATCACTAATATTTTTTATAAGGCTGAAGGCCTAAAACGTTAAACATAACCTTCGTAAACCTAGAAATTCATGTATTTAGACTTTATATAATAGGGCAAATTATTCTCCTCTACTGTGAGAGTTGAGGTAGAGTAATAAATTTCTCTCTGACCCATCGTTTGGATATGGAGAAAATGTGAAGATAGAAAACAGGAAAAGAGAAAATGTGTTGACTCTGGGTTTTTTCCCTTGGGAGTTGAGAGCAAAGGAGAAAGAAAGAAAGAAATAGCCGTGGGTCCCACTAAAACATTTTCTCCCCACCTCTCCACGGAAAACGGAAGGGAACCAAAGATAGAGCCTTAAAATTACCATTATACCCATCCTTCATCTATCTTGTTGTCTCGAGCCATTAAAAAAAATAACTAAGGTGATTCTGAAAATTTGAAAATTGGGTTGGAGGCAAAGAGGCATTGAGCGCAAAGTGGGACACGTTCTGTTGCTTAGAGTTATTAATATTTGTTTTAAAATTAATTTATTTTTCTGTGAAAGATATTTGCAATTGTATAAATTTCTCATCTTAAAATAAAAAATTATCTTTTTATAAATAAATCATGTTTTAAATTAATTTGGGTATCAAAAATTAAATTTTTTTATTAATATTTCTTGTAAAATTAGTTTATTCTTATGTGATGAATGTTTGTAGTTAGGTAACTTTCTCATTTCAAAATAAAAAAAATTATTAAATAAATCATTTTTAAAAATAATTTAGGTATCAAAACATAATTTTTTATATTAATATTTTTTGCAAAATTAATTTATTTATCTACTTTATAAAAATTATGTTAGACTTGTATAAAATAAAAAATAAAAAATATTTATATTTCATTACATTACAAGAACATATAAGGTCCTTTGATATAATTATATTTTATTTCTTATCATTTTTCTACACAATCAAACAAAAAATATATTATTTTTTATTTTCTTTCTCTTTCTTTTCTTTTCATCCAAACAGTAAGAGAGAAAATATAATTTTTTCTTCATTTTTTTTATTTTCTATTTTTTCATTTTCTCTCCTCAACCATACAAAGGCTAAGAGAGCGGAACAGAAGAAAATTTGTCTCTACTTAATAAATGAGAGTAAAAATTAGTGGTCATAATTGCTGTCCCAGCCATTACACACTAAGTAAAAATTCAAAAATACACGTAGATTACAAACACGATACACACATAATATATTTATTGAGAGAGATAAAAAGAGTAAATATTAATCATGAGATTTTATATAAATAGTAAAGATTATATTTTACTTACAAATTATATGACCACTTGAAAAATTCACACGTATTTATATTCTAATTTTGACTACATATATTTTGCTCTAGCTAATAAAAATTATTAAAAATTTGAAAAACAATTGGATTTTGACTACTATGATCATAAGTATACCCCTTGTAGTTAGTTTTCAGTTTTTCAAATTAATGGATTTTGGCTACTGTGATCATAAGTATACCACTTATGAAGTTAGAATTATTATTTTTGGATTAATGTTTATATTTGAACATTATTAGGTAATATATATGGTTGATTTTATTTTTTAAGCCTTCTGAAAATAACAGATGGTCATCCTTTTTTTCCCAACAATAACAGTACGGATTAGTGCTAAAACAGTCAGATACCATCACTTGTTATTGTTCTAGTGCCAAGAGATTTTGCTATCTATTTTGATTAAGATCCTCTTCTTCTCACTGAAATATCTTTGCGGCATTTTCATATCATCATACTTTCATCAGCCGAGGCAAGCAGGAGAAAAGAAAAAGAAAAAAGAAAAATAGGACCACTTCAACAATAAGTTTAAGGGTCAGTTTGATTTATCTTTAAAAAATGAAACTGAAAATTTAAAGAAATGACTTTTCAGTGTAATTTTTTTTTTCAAAATTAGATCCCTAAAATTTTCACTCTTATTTTTAAGGTTATACTGCACTTATAAGAGCATGTTCGGTATGATGTAAAAAAAAAAGAATGAAATAGAATAAATATTATAAAATCTCCAAAATCAAACATAAAAAATCTCTCATTCATATTATATTTCTTTTCTTTTCCTGATATCAAAAGGACCATGAGACTTTATTTGGATATTTATGATGAGTAAAATGAAATGGAATGAAATGAGATAAAATGGAATAAAATAAAGTTCTCATACCATTATTTGAATATTTAATAATAGAATTTAAGAAACTCCAATGTAAACTACTAAAAATAAATAAAATAGTAAGAATTAATCATTCCCTTACCTTCTAATTTGTAAGAAAATAAAAATAAAGATACAGAATAAAATGAGATAGAATAAAATCCATCTAATTTTATTTCATTATATCATATTTTTAAAAATTTAAATAACAATATATTTTATCATTTTATTTTATTCTACTTCTTTCAATCCCATTCCAATCTAAACAAGCCCTTAGATTTGATGCGACACTGTGTATAACAAAGATGCTTGTCTTTTATGGAAAAAAGGATTGGGCTGGGACTTTTTTTTTTGATTGAATTGGGTTGGGAAAATAGACATGACACCTATTTAGCCCTGAAGGAGAGGAACTCCATACAGGGAGGCATAAGTTGGTAGGGGCACAGCTAGACTGGTTTTGTTGGAGGCCGAATACAACATTTTATTTAGAAAGTCAAGTTAAAATATTTATATTTAATTCACCGAAAAGAATATTTATATTTTAAAAACATGTGACATAGAAAATTTAAAACAAGACCCTCTGTTGGTAATGGCGAGCAAATGAAAAAGTTTATACGGAATGAGCTTTCACAGTTCCTTCGGAAGACTTTCTTTTTTTTTTTTTTTCCTTTCCTTTGAAGACTGAAAGCCTCCAATCTTCAATTTTATTTGAACTATTCAGTCCACTGGTCACATGGTGAGCTGCTCCCCAAAATGTCTACATAGGACGACCTTTGCGCAGAGCATAGGGACTGCGGAGGCATGAT
The DNA here is from genome assembly GCA_019955255.1 of Castanospermum australe. Classification (NCBI taxonomy): domain Eukaryota; kingdom Viridiplantae; phylum Streptophyta; class Magnoliopsida; order Fabales; family Fabaceae; genus Castanospermum; species Castanospermum australe. Next base: position 162,402 of record NSJW01000711.1, on the reverse strand, counting down.
CACCTTTAGAGCTACCAATGCCAACTGAGGATTTTGGACTGGGTCTCTTTCAAGGAGAGGCTGAGGCGGATAGCCTTTGCCCTTGGTACACTCCTCTCTAGAGTACATAGAGTTAGGTATAGTTTGGGTTTGTGGAAACAAAGACCCCCCAAGGCCTAAAGTAATATAGGTGGAAGGGCAAGCACCAATTCCCTCAAGCTACCCTCCTTCCCACCCACAAGGATATTACTTAGTGGTGACTAAATGTAAGTTCTAATGAGATGAATTTTATTTATAATATTAAAATTTTAATTTTTTAAAAAAATATTTTTTAGAAAAAGATAATTTTAGTACTCCGAATAAAAATTAGTCTTATATTTTAAAGGTACGAGCCTTGTCTCGTAAGAAAAACAAAAACACTACCCTCCTCTCCACTTGGTCAATTTACCGCTTCTGCGTAACACAACTTTAATGGAGATTCCCTCATGTCACAAGTTTGTGGACAACCAATATATCTTTTCACATTTTCAGCAGGGTTTTGGAAGGGCGTCATAGGCAACGATTGCTTGATGTCAATTTAGACGGACATTCATAACAAGCCCAAGCTAACTAATGGACCAAGAAAAAAAAAAGTAGAGCTATTTGCAAGAGTCAGCCCACTAGCTCAACCTTGCACTCCGAAAAATACTTGCATGCAATGATTGAAGCAAATAACAAAATGAAAAGATACATACATGCATCCCTATTTCATATGATCCTGAGCCTACTCCTCCTAATGGTGAGAACCATAACCCTAATCTAGTAAAGAAGAATAAATAATGTCGATTATTATTTAATAGCACACTAGATTTTTCCTAAAGCATTGGGATTGTTATAATGGCTGCCATTATGACCCTGACGATGATGATCAATAATCAACCTTTTCCACATGCTACATACATTGCATCAGGTGACACATGACAGTTTGGAAAACTATAGTGCCTGATAATATGCTCAAGAGAGGTGCTGTCACCGTATCAATGTTTTTAAATTCGGCACTGTATCAACGTTACCAACAAAAGTTGAGTGTGATGATAAGTGAGTTACACTTTTAATAAACATTGATACGTGTAATTTACTTAGAATAAACCTTGAAATAAGCAATTATTGAGAGGGTCATCTGCGGAGGCATCTTCATTACCATTGCACCAAAGGGAAGGCTGATAGGGGCTTATTGTTGGTCTCTACCCTTCTTGAGTTCCCGGCTATTTTCACTTTGTTGATCACAAGTAACAGATTTTATCCTCCCCTTATTTTATCTTCCCTACTTTCTCCTTCAAAATAAAAATTTGAAAGAAAACAGACAAAAAAAATAAAAAAAAAATTCTCCAAAAAGCTTGTAATCAAAACTCAATCAGCTGTGCTGATCTATGAGGAAGAAGTTTTTTTACATTTTCATTTGTAATCCTCTAGGTAAAATGTTAAAAGGACTCAGTCAATCATTTACTAATTTAATTATTTCTTCCCCTTTTTTGATATTTTATTAATTTCCGTTCATTTTGGTATGAGAATAGGGCATTTATCTTGAGTAGAATAGTAACTAAAATAATTTAAACTTAACCACGAAATTACACTATCAATATGATATTCTTTAAAAATTATGAGAAAAAGTTGAGGATGAGTTTTCATAAATTTTTCATATAAAGTTTATATAAAAATCTTACTTTGACTTTTTGCTAATATGTTTGTTACCAATTTAATTCCTTACAAATTAAATTTTACAATTTAATTACTCACTAATTAAAATTTGCCTCAATTTAGCTGTGATCAAAATTTGTCTTAAATTCCCCTCATGAGACTAAATTGATGTAGATTTTCATTAATGAAAGTTTATATTATACAAAAATTGATTTGTGAAGAACTAAATTGGAAAGAGTTTACTTTTGATATACTGTTAGTACAAAAAATTTTATAATATCATCCAATCATATATCGATAAATCATTAAAAGAGTTTAACTAAAATAATAATTATTTAAAAAGTTATACATTTTTAATAATATGATAACATGTTATTGAATGATAGTATAAAAAAAATTTTACACCTATAGTTGATCAAAATTAAATTCAATTGAAAATGAACACATTAAGAAGGGACCAAAATAGTACTTTTGTTTAAAGTCTATCCTTAAAATTTTCCCATTTACTTTTTATGTAACACCAAACTAGCCATTACCCACTTATTGTGATTATTGTGGTAAAATCATTTAGAGTTAGGAGACATCACGACCGATGAAGCACTGAAGCTCAACATAAAGTTCTACCAACAGTTTAGATTTGACTCCTCCCAACAATCCCACTAAAGACTTCATATTGGCAATGAAACATATCCTTTTTCGCACTTTGGTTCCTCTGGGTTTTCAATTTTCCGGCTAATGATGCTTTAGGGTTTGTATTCAAAGTTGCATGAACGTCTATTTCTTGGATTGTATGGAAGATGGCTATTTGCAGCAATTACAGGTCATGTTTTCTAATTTTATATTTTGAGGTTAGAATAATTTTAGTTTTAATTTTCATTCAATTCTGTTTTGGCTTTTGTATTTGTATGATACTATGATAATTTGTTTTAATGGTGTATGATATTTTGGTTTCAGTATGGGTTTGGTTCAAAATTTGATTGTGCCACTATTTTTTATGTTGCACGTTTAAGTGAATAATTTTCCTTCCTATTTGTCTGCTGCATGTAATGGGATTTTTAACTTTTGATTTGAGGATGACCTATTATCTGTGTAGGTTTAAGGCTCCATATTTCATGGCTATGAAAGGTAACGTTGATTTTAGGTGTTGATTACACCTATGAGAGCTGGTACATGTGTAAGATAATGTTATTTTATTGCTATAGTATTTTTTTGTGTTGTAAATAAACTTATATGTCATCTCACTCTTGGCAGCAAATTGGGAAATGTGTTTTGGCACCTAAATATTTTTTTGTCCCCTTTTTAATGTGTCCAGCTAATACTTCTATTTGTTTTCGAAAGGCAAGTTGCGTAGTTGGTAAGTGTCGCCATTTGCTGAGTTATTTCTTGTGGGAAGGAGATTTGCATTTTGGACCAAACCAACCATCAAGAAATCAATAGGTCAAGTTCATTTTCCTTCAAACCACATAGTTTGATCGACCTATACCTTTGAGTTAATGCGCTAGTGGACCAAATCAACCCTCAAAATATCATGTGCCAAGCCCATCCCTACCCATATGAAAAACGTGTTAGAATCAAGAACAAGATAAGCCAAGAATATTCCCCAAATCCCATGACACAAGCATGGAATATCAGCCCAACAAGATCTCTACCCCATAACTTGAGCCCAATCAATGCCCTTAGATCGTGGTACAATATTAATGACATCTTCTATTTAAGCCACCAAGGGACACACCTCCTGGCATGTTCATTTTCTATTATCTTCCTTCTATATTACTCACATACTTACTTTAGCATCGGAGTATCTTGCATATACCTTCACCACCATTCTTACATTCATCAACCGTCATCTTGCCATATTGGTGCTTCCGACCGACCTTGAGACACCACTCAAACCTATTCAGAGGTAGGAGGAAAGAATGTTTGACGCTGTCTGTGGGAAAAGGTAAAACTTTTCCAAAACCACAATAATCTTCTAACATTTTAGGTCAAGCAAAAAAACTGCAGAAGCATGGCCAAAACTCGCTGTCAGAATAACAACAAGCAATTATCAAATAGCAAGAAGAAGCAGCCCATATTAACAATAGACAAAATACGAACGAAGAGCTCATGCACACCCTTGCGAGCACCATCCAAAAACTGCAGCAACAACTAGATGAATTAGCTCGACAATCTCAAGTAAACAAAGAAGAAAAAAGGAGAAACTCAAAATCATGATCAACCTGAACAAAGTCACAAATGGTCACTACCCAAAATTGGGTTATGTACTTTTCATCTCATCTATTTTCAGAATTTATTATGTCTGTTCTATTACCAAATAACTTTAGATTACCCAATACCATTAAGATGTATGATAGATCAACAGATCTGCAAGAACACCTTGACATGTTCAATGCAACAATGCTCTTAGCAGGAAACTCCAACTCAATCAGGTGTAGAGCTTTCCTAAGTATGTTAAAGAAGTCAGGCCAACTATGGTTTTCGTCATTGGAGCCACAGTCAATTAATGACTTCTCTGAATTAGCTAACAAGTTCCTCGTTCATTTTGCAACAAGTCGGGTGTACAAAAAAAACCTTAGCCAGTCTAATCAACTTCAAGCACAGACAACATGAAACACTGAAAAAGTTCCACAGTCAGTTCAATAGAGAGGCTATACAAATCAAAGACTTAAACCTAGCCTTTTCTTTACACGCAATCATAATGGGATTGGGACTAGGACCATTTGCAGACTCTCTGGCAAAAAACCTCGCTTTAGACCTCGATGAGCTACGACAACGATTCACAGGATACATAACATGGAAGAAACAGCAAAAGCAAGGAGCATTGACTTGAATTACTATAGATCAAAGGACGAGGAACAATATCGATTGCGAAGGAGAGAGCACTGAACCAACAAAGGACAAATCTCTACAAGAAAGTTACCACGACCAATTAAATTCATAAGCTACATGTCCCTGAACAAAGAAAGAGATTCAAATCCTCAATGAAATCTACGATTCAGAACACTTAAGACTATCATGATCTCCATCACTGCAAGATCACATAACTAACAAGTCAAAAAGGTGTGATTTTCAAAGATCTTACCGACACATGACCAGAAGAATGCATCGCCTTGAAGGACGAGATAGAAGCATAAATTAGAGCTGGTCACTTAAGTTGGTATGTTAAAAAAAGAACGGAAGAACGGGATTTGAGTCACAGATGAAGAATGCCAAGTCCAAGACACAATGACTAACCAAAGCCAGGCAACTCATCAGAAAAAGCTAACCATAATGACCCAGGAGCTATTAGGGGAGTCTCACTACTATTTCAGGAGGATTTGCAGGAGGCAGTGAAACAAACTCGACAAGAAAAAAACATATGAGGATTGTACAAACAATCATGTCGGTAAACAAAACAACTCACTCCTCTTTGAATATTGGTTATCCTTCAATTTCTTTTTCAGATGTAGATTTCCAAGGAATAACTTGAAACTAAAATGACCCCATAGTGATATCAATCATATTGGCAAACTTTCTTGTTAAAAGAACATTGGTAGATCAAGGATGCTCGGCAGACATCCTATATTGGAGCACATTCAACAAATTGCAAATACCATATTCGGAATTGAAACCTTTCAACGACAACCTTGTAGGCTTTTCAGGAGAAAGGGTCGAAGTTTGAGGCTATGTGGAACTTCTAACCACGTTTAGCACCAGCCCATCCTCTAAAACCATTGCAGTCAAGTATCTCGTAATAGATTGTCAAACACCGTATAATGTGATACTCGGAAGACCATAACTGAACCAACTTGGAGCAATTGTATTAACACTGCATCTTACCATGAAATTCCAGGCAAATAACAAGCAAATAGGGATAATTCATGCTGATCAAGCAAAAGTTAGGCTATGTTATAACGAAAGTCTGAAGGTAGGTAAGAGTAAAGAAGAAAGCCAAGACACCCAACCGACCAAGAGGCACCATGTCAATTTAACCGAGCTAGACCTAAAAGGAGAACTCTCAAACATGAGACCAAAACCTGATGGACTCTTGAAGACAGTATCCATCGGACCATCGCTGCATCAAACAGTAAAAATAGGGGCAAATCTTCCGAGTGAAATAATAGATAAGTTAATTTCATTATTACAAAGTAATGCTGATCTTTTTGCATACTCACCATCTGATATGCTAGGGATAGATCCAAATTTTATATGTCATAAGCTAGCCTTAAATCCAGATGCCAGACCCGTAGCACAAAGGAAACGAAAACTCATACTAGAAAAACCAAACGCCATAGCAAGGGAAACAAAACGGTTATTAGAAGCAGGATTCATACGAGAAATTTATTATACCATATGGCTGTCAAATGTGGTTATGGTGAAGAAAAGAAACGATAAATGGAGAATGTGTACAGACTTCATGAACTTGAACAAACATGTCCAAAGGACTCATAACCATTACCTAGTATTGACAAACTAGTAGACAGAGCCACAAGATATCAATATTTGAGCTTTATGGATACCTACTCAGGTTAGAACCAAATATGCATGATCCAGTGGACGAAAAAAATACAATATTCATCACTTACAATGCCAACTATTGTTACAAGGTAATGCCTTTTGGACTTAAAATTGCAGGTGCAACGTATCAAAGATTAATGGACAAGGTGCTTGCATCCCAAATTGGACAAATTATGGAAGTATACATGTCGATGATATGGTAGTAAAAATATCGTCAATAGGAGACCATCCAATTGACCTATTAGAAATCTTCAATGAACTAAGAAAGCATTACATGAGACTCAATCTCGACAAATGCACTTTTGGAGTTTAAGCAGGTAAATTCCTCATATTCATACTAACCCACAGGGGAATAGAAGCAAACCCGGATAAATGCCAAAAGATATTGGACATGATGAGCCCAACAAACACAAAAGATGTACAATGACTCACTGGAAGGATAGCATCCTTATCAAGATTCTTGTCACGCACAGCCGACCGAGCGTTTCCCTTCTACGAATGTTTAAAAAAGCTGGAGGAATTTAAATGGACACAGCAATGCTAGCAAGCCTTCTAAGAAGTCAAAAAATTCTTATCATCACCACCGATTTTAACAAAGCCAAAATAGGTGAAATATTATTTCTTTACTTAACAGTTACTGATCAAGCCCTTAGTTCTATATTAGTTAGGGAAGAAGACGGGAAGTAACAACCGATTTACTTTGTCAGTCGGATACTACAAGGTACAAAAAAGAGATACCAAAAGATCAAAAAATTAGTGCTAACAGTTCTAACAACGGCAAGATGACTACGCCTTTACTTCCACAGTCATCAAATCGTTGTGAAGCCTAACCTAGCTGGCCTAATGATCATTTGGTTTGTAGAAATCTCAGAGTACAGCATCCAATATTAGCCCAAAGGACCAATAAAAACTCAGGTAATGATTGATTTCCTTGCCGAATTAACTACCCTGTATGTGAACACAAGCACACACAATGGTACTTATATGTAGACAGAGCTTCAAATAAAAAAGACAGCAGAGCAGGACTCATATTAGAAGGACCTGAAGGAATGACAATCGAACAATCGCTCAAATTCAATTTCAAAGTAAGCAACAACCAGGTAGAATACGAAGCATTAATAGCCGAAATAAATCTGGCAAAAGAAATGGGAGCAACAACTCTGGTCGTAAAAAATGACTCCATATTGATTACCAACCAAATTAAAGGAGACTATCAAACGAAAGATGACACGCTGCTCAAATACCTTCAAGTAGTCAAGACACTCTCGGATAATTTGATGCATTCATTATAGAGCATATTCCAAGAGATCAAAATTCACGGGCCGACCTATTTTCCAAATTAGCAAGTACAAAGGGACCAGGCAATAACCCAACAGTAATATAGGAGACCATTAACAGCTCAAGTGTTCTTGCTCAGAACACAAACTCAATCGGCAAAGAAAAAGAAGCATGGCAGACCCTAATCAAGAAGTACCGAACTTTGGGAGAAATTCTGACCTACCCAAAAGAAGCCAAAAAGCTGCAAAGCAAGGCAAGTTACTATGCTATCCTCGAATGGCAGCTATACAAAAAGGGATATTCTAGCCCCTTACTCAAATGCCTAGATCCCTGACCAAGCGGAATACATGATGGCCGAAGTACATGAAGGAGTCTGTGGATATCACATAGGAGAAAGATCGTTAGCAACTAAGATCCTCAGAACTGGTTATTATTGGCTAACAATGAAGGCAAATTGCTCAGAGTATGTATAGAAATGTGATAAATGCTAAAAATTTGCCAACATCCACCTAGCACCTTTAGAAGAATTATGCACAACGGACACACCATGACTTTTTAGCAAGTAGGAAATGGACTTGCTTGGTCCTTTTCCCCAAGCACTGAGACAAATCAAATTTCTATTGGTTGCTATATATTACTTACAAAATGGATTGAAACCGAACCACTTGCAAAGATCACATTCGAGAAGGTAAAAAAGTTTACATGAAAAAATATAATATGCAAGTATAAACTACCATATGCATTTGTCATAGACAATAGAACACAATTCACCGACAAAAGATTCAAAGAATTTTGTTTCAAGCTACACATCAAACAATTGATCACCTTGGTCAAACATCCCCAAGCAAACGGACAGGCCGAAGTAGCAAATAAAGTAATCTTAAATGGACTCAAAAAAGGTTAGAACAATTGAAAGGATAATAGGTAGAAGAACTGCCAAACGTTCTATGGGCTTATCATACAACGACTCAGTCAACCACTAGCGAAACACTGTTCTAACTAACCTATGGAGCTGAAGCAATGATACCGGTCGATGTGGGAGTACCCAATTGGCAGCGATAGAACTATAATCTAGATCAAAATGATATGCAATAAAAAAAAATCAATCTAAACCTACCAGATGAAGAAAGGGAAATAGCACATGTCCGAGAACTTGCAACAAAACTAAGAGCAACAAGAAAATACAACGCCAAAGTCCTGCAGCGCAAATTCAAAGTTAATGACCTTGTCCTAAGAAAGACTGACTTAGCAAGAAAAGAACCAGGGGAAGGAAAACTAGCAGCAAACTAGGAAGGACCCTACAAAGTCATCACCAAAACTAGAAAAGAGGCATACAAACTTAGTAAGCTAGACGGATCAATCATGCCAAGAACTTGGAATGCTACAAACCTTCAAATATACTATAGCTAAGTACTATAAATTCCTTTGTAACAACTCATATGAAATGCATACTCTTTTTTCCTTGGTTAAGTTTTTGTCCCACAGAGTTTTTCTTAACAAAGGTTTTTAACGAGGCATATCATCATATGAGGATCATTTATCTTAATAAATATTTAAATTTTTTCTTTCACTGTCTCCAACAAAGGCCGCAATGACTTACCTAATGCTTTTGAGCTAAGGTCCAACAAACACCACAATGGCCTACCTTATGCTTCCGAGTTAAGGTCTAACAAATGCCGCAATAGTTTACTTTATGCTTCTGAGCTAAGGACCAACGAACACCGTAATGGTTAACCTTACACTTCCGAGCTAAGGTTCAATTAAACACCATAATGGTTCACCTTACTATTCCAAGCTAAGGTTCAACGCCACAATGGTTACCTTACTTCCAAACCTAAGATTCGTTCTATATAGCAATGTTTTACTTTATGGATTTTAACATTCATTTCATGACATAGGATCTGCTTTGTACTTCCAGTTAAGAAAAGAAAAATTCCATAAACTTCATACTAATAGAAGAAGTTAAGTGTCATATTTTCCAAAAAAAAAAAAGGGAAGGAAGAAAAGATTACAAATTTAAACAGAGGCATCTCCCGAATCTTCAACTCCCTCGGGAGGATCCATCAACTCTTCATCCTTAATAATCTTGTCAACTTCGGGAGGCACTCAAGTCCAGGTCTAGGTAGAGCAATCGAACCTGATCCAGAACCTTCTCGAAGCTGGCTTCAAACTAATTACAAAGGTCGTTCACCAGATATTCCTTCTCAGTTGACCACTAATTGATCGAGGCTAAATGAATATCATCGTTCTCCTTTAATTTCTTCTCTAGATATGCCTTTTATTTTGTTAGTTTGGCCTAACCATCTGAAATAGTCTTCAACTCAGACCTTGCAGACTCTAGATCAGCATTCAACTTATCTCATCCTTTTAACTTATCCTCTGGGTCAGCACACTTATTCTCTAAGCCCTCATTTTCTTCAGCATTTTTCCTTTTAAGCTATTCAATCTCTTAACGACTAGCAAACTCGGCAAGGTCAATTCAATTGTTAAGCATTTGAAACTCTTTTTTGCTTGCCCGAACCATTACCGCAGTCCTCAGTGCATAAGTCTCAGTTGCTCGACAATCATTTTCAAATTCGATCTTGTGGAATTTGGCATTATCATCAGACAAAATGACACTACGATCTAGGAATGTACGAAAGGGATAATGCTTATCCCACAAAGATCGTACTTGATTTGAAGAGCCATCAAAGTCATTCAAAAAACTTAAAATCATTTGAGGATCAAGTAAAGGAAGAGTAACATCCTGACCTATAGACTGAGATGTATAGACTGGATGAGCAGAAGTTTGATCTTTCTCCAAACTTTGCTTACCACCACTGGAGGACAAAGCTTGCTTAGTCGATCCATCCCTTCCAGAAATCATCTTACAACGTTTGTCAACATCGTCAACAAGGGAACTAGAAGGATTCACGCAGACGCCAAGATCCAAAGACTTCTCAGCTTGTGAGTCAACGGTCGCCACATGCTTAGCCTTCCTCTTCCTCTCTAAGAGTAGCTTGAATATTGATTCTCGGAGCCATAGATTCTACAAAATAAACAAGTAATTAAAAACGACAGTCGAAAATTCAAAAAAAGAAAAGACAAACAACACTTACAAAAATATTGTATCAAAACCGTCTCATCATGTTGCAACGTAATAATGGTTGCACACTCAAAAGTAGGAAGTTCCATAATTTTTTTCACTTCCTCTTGGTCGGTCAGAGGAAAATTGTCGCACTTCAATCCTATAATATTCACAGAGCGAGGGGACTAATATGTTAGAAATCTCTTGACACCATCATCGTCTAGAAAAAAAGGGATATACCTCCGACCGAGGCCTCAATTTAAAAAAACATAGATTTAAAGCCTTTGTACGAAGAATCAAAGGCTTTAAAAATAACCTTGGACACTAGTAAGAGAAACCCAACCCACACTCCCTTTTCTAAAAAAGGCTATGAAAAAAGAAGAAAAATTTCTATGTGTTTGGAGTGAAATTCAGGTACTCACAAACAAGTTCAAAACACCTAACAAGAGCCCAGCTATTATGATGCAATTGACTAGGGGCACAGTCTAAGACAGTCAGCACCTGACACTGAAAATTGGTAAGAGGAAGACACATATTCAATCTCAGGAAAAACGTATCATAGAAGAAACAAAACTCGGGCTTCTAAATCAGAAGACCGGGCCATACAAATATGATAAGATGAAGAACAAGACTCACATATATATTTATCATTCCCCTCATCCTGATCTAAACTGACCAACCCTGTAAAAGAAGTCACCGCCTTTCCCGAGCTATAGACTGAAGCAATCCTCAGCACTTCTTTGCTTGCCCAGGAGTAATCACTTCCTTCAGTTCCTTGATCGAACTTCAGAGGTAGACAAATCAGGCGTAGACTGATTCACCTCAGCGTGAGAAGCATCTTCGCTAAATAACTCCTGGACAATATGCAAGGAAGACTTCCCAACCAAACCTACATCGACCGGATTAGTGGCAAAGTTGATAGAAACTGGTCCATAAGTATCTAAAGCCCTTAAAACTCTCCTACCAGTCCTTACAACTTCAGATAAACCTCTCATACCAGCATTCCTAAGGTCAGAAGGAACCATCGATCTAAGTGCCCTAAAGAGAGAAGCCCTATCACTAATAACACTCCCAAATGACTGCGAGGAGGAAGCAGGACCATTCATACAAATTACGTTACCAAAAGACGCGAAACTACCTTCCCTACCATCAAGTAAGTGGAATAAAATTTCCCTCCTCATCATCAAACAGTTTGACACGCACCATGGATCAAAATAAACTCAAAAGAAAGAACAAAACAGTAAGAAGAAAGGAGAAGACCAGATACCAGATGCGCATGAATCGACGATACCAATACTGTGACAGAGTAAAGCAAACAGGACAATTAGGGAACAAAATAAAGAATAGGCCAAAACAAAGGTAGAAGAAAGCAAGGGGCAATGGAAATGGGTAAAGCAAGAAGGACGCTAAGAAGGGAGTAATAGAGCACGAAAGAAATGCAAAGATGAAGACACAAGCAAAGTGAGGAAAAGGAAAAGGAAAGACCACTTAAAAACCTAAGCAATCGCCAAGAATCTCAAATCAATGACTGAAATCAAATATAACATAAACCTCCATTATCTAACGGTGAGGAATGCATTAAACCTAATTGACACCATCTAACGGCAACCAACAGTTCAAATATGACAGTTGGAATTCAAAACAGCTTTATGGCACATCATTGTTATTACTCCCCAAAGGACATAAATGCACAAGACAGCTATACAGTAAAAAGTTTCCACGTGGCAACTTATAACATATTAAAAACAAAAATAAATCTTTTCATCTCCAAGACAACAACATAGCTCGAGAAAACGTCTGACATAATCTAATAACAATAGCTTAATCGGCCTATGTCTCCAATGATCGAGCTAGGGGGCTAGTAGACCAAACTAACCATCAAGAAATCATGGGTCAAGCTCATTTTCCCTTCAAACCACATAGCTCGATCGGCTTATACCTCCGAACTAGGGGGCTAGTGTACCGAACCGACCTTCCAAATATCATAGGCCAAGCACATCCCTACCCATATGAAAAATGTGTTAGAATTAGGAACAAGATAAGCCAAGAATATTCACCAAATCCCATGACACAAGCACGGAATATCAGTCCCAACATGATCTTCAACCTAAAACTCTAGCCCAATCAACGCCCCTAGATTGTGGTACAATATTAATGACATCTTTCTATATAAGCCACCAATAGACACACCTCCAGGTATGTTCATTTTCTACTACCTCCCTTCTATATCACTCACATACTTACTTTAGCATCAGAGTACTTATTGGTACCTCCACCACCATTCTCACCTTCATCAACCGTCATCTTGCCATATTGGTGCTTCCGATCGACCTTGAGACGCCGCTCAGACCCATTTGGAGGTAGGAGGAAGGAACACATTTTCTTATCTATTATGTTGGATTTGATGATATGATTTGGTAAAGATTTGTTATATGAGCACTCTAAATGATTTTCTATCTAATTTTATGTTCTTTTTTTTGTTACTTATGTTGTGTTGCTTTATTAGTATCTCTTTCCCTTTCTCTTAGCTTATATGGGATCAAAAATTGGTATCTTGTTTAGCATTTATGCTATCATTAGTACTTATGAATTGTTATCATTATGTTAGATATGTCACTCTTCCAAACACATCTTTACAAGTATTTTTATCTTTTTTTTGATAGAACCAATCAAAGAAAGGTAAGCTTTCCTTTAGTTTTTTCTTCCTTTTCATTTTTTTTTATTTTATCTCTTCTTTCTTTTATTTTATATGATATAATTCAAAGCATAAATCTCTAAAATGTCTCACATATCTAAATCCTTTTTATCCAAATTCCTCTTAGGTCTTAAACAACTAATAATCTCAACTTTTGAATTTATTAATCTGATTTGGTTAACTGCAATTAACTGAATTTTTTTACATGATAAATAACTGCATTGTTTTTAAATAAAAATTAAATTATTTTTATATGATAAATAACTGCACTATTTTTTTAAATAAAAACTAGCTTAATATAAAACCAAATAAAATAAATTAATTTTTTTGTTTAGTTCAATTCAATTAAAAATATGTTTAATGTAAGAGTAAATATAAAAAATCATCCTATCAAAATTTACCTCAATATACCAAACCAACCCTACACAGTTTTTTCTTCCGACTACTACTTGTTATGTAAGGGCTTCAAATTTGTTGAGAAAAATCAGAAAATCTTTTTTTTTTTTTTTTAATGCTCAAGCAGCAAAACTGCGAACATTTCCGTTGGACAGCTTGAGGCACTGTAACGCGCCGCCTTTCCACCACCCTCCATGCTTTCTCTCGCAAAACGGGTTCACGCCGTGACACCATGCTTCCTTCGCGCTCCCTGTCAGCTCCGTTCTGCTCGAACCGAGGCCGGTGGCCAATCTAGGAGGCGGCCCAAGTCTCCGCCGCTGCCGTTGAAGAAGACGGAGGAGAAATCTGAGTGGTGGGTGGTCGACGGCGAGATGCACGAGATCGGCGATAACGTGCCCCCACGTGAACGCTTCGTCATCCCTAGAGACAACATCCCCAACAAGCGCCGGAAGCAGCTGAGGGAGCAGTTCATGCGCAGAACTCGCCTCGTTCTTAAGGAATCGGTTAGTCCCTTGTTGGGTTTTCCTCCATTTACCGTTTGGCTCATGAGAAAGTGTGATAAATAGAAATAAAAAAAAGGAGAAAAATCCTATTTTGGGTCTTTTAGTATTGTTTAATCAATGCTGTGTTTCGCCGCTTTTGTTTGAGTATGTCTTTGAAGTTGATTCTCATACAAAATTCACATGTAACGCCAGAAGAATATAGCTAAATTTGCTAGCTCAACTAAGTCTTAGATAGGTTAGCATTGTGGTAAAATCGAAATGCATTAAGATTGTTTCAAATTTCAGGTTATTGGAGTCCTTTATCTGCTGATTCTAATTTACTTAAGTTCAGCATTGTGTGTGTGTGTGTGTGTGTGGTTTGAGCTCATCTGTAATAGGAAAAAGGAACTATACAGCATATAAGTCACAAATTGATATTATTTGCAGATATTTCTGTTTATGCATCCTCCAAATAGAAACCAGACAAGTTTGTCTGTATCAATGTCTTTGTATGCTTTGTTTCAGGTTTACATAATTACATGGTCATTATCTTTCTTAATATCAGAAATTTGATGGCTCATGTCATGTTGGTGCGTTATTGATATTTGTGATTTTTGTAATGTTTTTATATATGGCCGTGAAATTCAAATCTTGATTGTTGTCCTAAAATACTTAAATTGCATTTGAAAGGAGCATGATCCTTGGTGCAAAAAGTATATGGAACTATATAATGAACTTAGAGAAAACTGGGAGAGACTGTATTGGGATGAGGGCTACTCTAAAAAGCTTGCTCAGGATCATGCAAACTATGCGTCTGCCGAAGACGATGATGAAGATTTCTCCCCATACAGGTTTGCCTCCAATGTTTTCCTTTCTCCTGCTATGGCTCGTATCTGCTTTCTTCTAAGAAAATGAAATGGCTTTTAATGTCACATGCATGATTTTGAGGAAAACTAAAGCAGTTTGAGATGGTCATGCTGAAGGAAAGGATTTAAGTCTTATTCAAACAATTATTCTTCAAAATTTTTGAAAAGTCTTGTTTTTTCTAGCTACATATTATAATGTTGCTGTATTTTCTGTTCAAAAGTTTGTTCTAGTCACTATTTCTGGTCATTATTTGAAAGTTTGGATGACAACCTTTACATTTTAAACTTTAATTTACCAATATTGCATTTTTTATTTTGTTTAATCACATTAATGGTTGCTACACATTAAGTGTATGGGGTCATGGAGATGATGTCTAATGTTGGTATTATCTGTTATGGAATTTCAGGAGTAGAAGGTCTCAGGTGGAGTATAGTAAGGTACAATTAAATGATTTGAATATATGATAGGATTATTAATGCAGCATTTTTTCATATTTGTCTTGTTTTGTATGTCTTGATATTTGTATCTGATTCTGAGGATATTGTCTGTTTAGTGGGGCCATGCAGAATTAAGAATTATAAGAAACGACTCTTGTTTTGTGGTGCATCAATTTTTTTGTGGCTATATCAATGTTTTGTGGATAATTATGGTTTGGCTGTAGGAATTTCAACTTTAGTTGCCCCTATTCTTTTGAGAGATGATGGACCTTAGTTCATACCACCTAAGAAATGATATTCAATGTTCTAAATGTACAAAGGCTTTTGTCAACCCATTTTGGAGGCTTTGGTTCAAGGAAGGATTTTAAGATCCTTTGGAAGTTTACTTTTTTACGAGGTTGTGGTGCTTAGTTGGAGCATAATGCTAGAGTTATTCATTAGAGATTTATTTCCTCGCATT
Organism: Castanospermum australe; assembly: GCA_019955255.1. NCBI lineage: Eukaryota > Viridiplantae > Streptophyta > Magnoliopsida > Fabales > Fabaceae > Castanospermum > Castanospermum australe. The sequence continues at coordinate 146,567 of NSJW01000711.1, read as the reverse complement.
TCTTATGGTATATCAGCTCATAATTTCATTAGGAATATTTCTACTTTGGATTTGCAAAGGATTGGAGAGCACCTTCTTTTAGATGGAGAAGCATATATTTCAATAGAAAGGAATAAGAGAAAGTGCATCTTGAGGGAGGATGAGAAATCATCTTTAAAAGAAAATCAAAGAGAGAAGAGAGCCAAAGCTGTCCGATTTATTTCTCTGCATATTAGTTATAGAAATTCCCTAGAAACAACTGTGAGCAAAGCACCAAAGAGAGGCAAAAAACACAATCCTATCCCATAGTAAATTTAAGGGCAAGAAATACACTTGGTTACATTCTGTACCCCAAAGTAGATTATTCCTTAGAAAGTAGCTGCGTTACTCACAAATAAGCGGAGTACTGTTTTTGAACCAGACCTGCACATAACACACATATGAGGATAAAGAGCTGTAAGTCATTTGTATTAATCTTATGAAGTACTGCTGTACAAATGAACGAATTGTTCTTGGTAAATAAGCAGAGTACTGTTTCTGAACTAGACATGCACATAACACACATATAAGGATAAAGAGCTGTAAGTCATTTGTATTAATCTTATGAAGTACTTCTGTCCAAATGAACGACTTGACCTTGGTAAAAGTTTTGGAATTTTAAATAGGTCTATCAAGCATTTGATGATAAGGAGAATGAGTTAGAAGCTGAAAAATGACTTGCAAGAAAACACACTAGGAGAATTCAGTGTCGAAACTCTCCTGTCTGTATTGGAGTAGAGATGAGAAGAATGAAGTAAAAGTAGAAGGGACATAATTCACTATTGTCTCTATCACACATATCCTTGAGAAAGTGAAAATTATGAGAAAAATTAGGACCCTGCATAGAATAAAACTTTTTTATTGGTGAATTATGAATAAATGGAGACAATAAAGACAAGGAAAAGCCTACAAAAAGGAATATTCCTAACCCAAATGTCCTCTCAAAACTTGATATTATGGGTACCCTCTCCCAAACCTAAATAAACTAGTGGGGTAAGGGAGAGATGTATAACCAAGAAATAAACTTCAAGGGACAACTGAGAGTTGTAGAGATCATTAATCAGCATCCTACTCATCCTGATATAAAAATTATCTGAATTACCTGGTGCCATCATAAAATCTTATTGATGCAGGACGCATTAGCATCACAAGAATGCACAGCTTGAAGATTAAATCATCTCAGTATTTTGGTTTGGTTTTGGTTTATGGGAAGATTGTATCCTTCCATAACCCTTACTAGCAGGGATATTTAGCAGTTTTTTATTCGTCAGATGCTTTAGAATCTTTGTTTGATGTTTATGTGCTTTCTAATTAGTTAGGAAGCCCAAATACTTATCAGATGAGGACTTTATTACTTATGCTTGTGGGATAAGTCATAGGATGTCTATGTAAACAGTTGTAATGCTTTTTTTTAGACTGGATGTTCAGTTTTGTAAGACTTCACTTGGTTGTGTGACTCAATCAGATTGCAGGTTAATTTTCTCCTTTATTTCTTTTTTGTTTTCTTGATCTTCTAAGCCTACCAACATGTGATATTCTCTGGCAGATATCATCAATTATTTACTCAATCAAAACCCTAGTTGATTCTACTTCAATTTTCCCTAGAACCCATACAACTTGAAACACTAATCCTGAAATTATTGTTCACAGCACCCAAACAGCCACCATTGCTATCGCAAACCCCCTTCTATTGCCTATAAATTACCCTCACCTTGAACTATACCCATTAACCCTTCAATTCATATTTTTATAACCTAGATTCACCCATAAATATGCTAATCCTGACTCAATAAGATCTTAACCCTTCTGCTGTCCTACATAATTTTTTTTTTCTGCATCATTTTTTGTTGTTGTTTAAGTTGCTTTGGAAGGATTTTTTGTCCTACTTCTATGTACTTCTCTCTTTCTTTTTTTCTCTTAGTAAATTCTTCTCTTATTTATGAAAAGAAATAAATACACATGAGGGCTATCTCTCTCTCAGATCATGTGAGGGAGCTTTGAGCAATTTACCTGTTAAAATTAAATCATTATTGCACAATTTTTAAGCATAAGAAGTGTATTTTTATTGGTATAATGTGTAACTAAAACATCTTCCTTTGAAAACTTGGGTTCATCTTTTGTCAGCTACAATATTGTTGATTTTCATATTATTTCTAGTTGACCTCATCACCTGGGCCAACTTTGGATATAATTGCATGAAATAGTTGGAATCTTTAAGATTGTATTAATATTTACTATATTTCTATGTAATGCTATCTGTCTGATGATTGGATCGTAATGCAGGACCAGAATTTTCAGAGAAACGGTCAAGCTGATACGTTGGAGAAAGTCAGCCTTATTCGGGACAAATTTGAGTATGATAGAGAGAGAAGAATGAGAGAGAAAGGTTAGTTAAGTTTCTAGCTAGTTATTAACTCTCGTATAGCCTCGCAAATTCTAGTAATCCCTATGTAAAAAATGAAGAACGAGAAAACCAGAGTATGGGAGATGCATGACTCCTCACGGTAACTGCTGGATCTATTTATTGTTGAAAACATAAACTAGTTTCCCAAGTTTATACAGCTGTATAGTACATAAAAGTACATCTATTTATCTGATAGTAACTATTTTCTATCTAACACTCCTCTTCAAAACTGGAGCATATATATTCCAAACTTATTATATATATAAATAATTCAGGATCCTCTATTTTGTATGTTAGTTAGCTGATCATTTAAGTTGACAAAGCAAGTGACATTGTCTCTCAAAACTATCTTTTCTCTTATATAATGGTAGTCAATCTCAATATGTTTGGTCGTTTCATGAAAGACAGGATTGAATTCAATAGGTAGTGCTGCTTAATTATCACAAATGAGTTCATTTGTCCTATGTCCCCAAATTGAAGTTCTTTTAGCAAACCACTTCAACCATGCTAGTTCACATGCTGCAGCCATGGCTCTATATTCTGCCTTAGCGCTGTACCTGGCTATTACACTCTGTTGTCCTACTCTTCCAGAATATTAGGTTACTTCCAATTAACTTGAAGTCGAAAGTCTATTAGAAGTAGAACCTGTCCAATTTGCATTAGAGTAGCTAACTACATGAGTGTGTCGTCTATCATGATAGAGGAGTCCCTTGCTTGGTGCTCTTATAATATTATCAAAATATGAACCACAATATTCCAATGGATAATAACACTCACAACAGAAGAGATATTAGGTCAGGTCACTCTGAGATAATTTAGCGGTCCATCTTGTCCCCTACATTTGCCAAGGCTAATGGCTCCCCCTATGCAAGTAGAAGCAAACATTAGGATCCATTTGAGTATCAATAGGTATGGCATTCAACATGCGAGTCTCCTTTAGTATGTCTGAGGCATATTTCTATTTAGAAATAGTAATGCTAGTCTTAGATTGAGCAACTACAATTTCCAAGAAATATCAGAGTTTACCCAAGTCTTTGGTCTAAAAATGATGGAAGAGATAATAATGTTTAACCTAATGAATGCCATGATGATCACTACCTGTGAATCTATGATGACAATGTCATCAGCATAAACAACGAACTATATGCGTCCATGAGAATGATGGTGTTAGAAAATTGATTGATCTACGACGCTGCTAAAGCAAGCCCGTAGGCCTTTCTTGGGTGACTTTGATACCAAAATCTTTTATTAGGTTGGCGCCGGGTAAGTAAAAGGCTCAAAAATCCATTCTTGCCGACATCTTAGTATATGCCACTGCATATGTTCATATGAAATTTTGGCTGAGGTCGAGAATCCGTATATGAAAAATCTCTAGGTGACAATCAAAGTCCCTCTATTCAAAAGGGTTTTTCGCCTTCAACTTTGTGCCTTGAGGTTGGCTTTGAGGAAGAAAAGCTATTGTCAACTCCAAAACCTCTGGGCCAGATAATTCATTCCACTTACATTACACGTGCCATGAACTAACTATTCAAAAAGCTTAAACTATTAGGTAAAAGCACATGAATAGTTTTATATATCTAACATGCCCTCTCACGAGAGAGCCCTTTGGGCTTGAAGTGTGGACAATGCATAAGCCCACCTTACTTCGTGCTAAAATTAACTTAATTATGAAGAATAGGAGGTAGCAAGGATCGAACTCTTGACCTCTTGGTCATAGAGGCTCTGATACTTTGTCATGAACCAACTATCCCAAAAGCTTAAGCTATTAGGTGAAAGCACATGCATAATTTTATATCTCTAACAACACGTACAAGAATTAGGTTAACGAAAGGGGCTTGAACTATAGTGTTCTAATCCCTGACTTCTCTTGGTAGGAAAAGTAGGTTATTGTTGTTGTAAGTCTTCCTGTCTCTGTATTTATATGAACAATAAGGATTAGGATTAGAAAGATAGGCCTAGCCCAATAACATATAACAATAACATATAATAGCCTAACATATATTCTGTAATATTCTCCCTCAAGTTGGAACATAGATGTTCATCATGCTCAACTTATTTCAGATATAATCTATTCTTTTCTTATTTAGAGCCTTGATGAAGATGTCCACAAGTTGTTCTCTAGTCTGCACATGTCCAGTGACAACTAGCCCCTCTTGAATCTTTTCACGCACAAAATGACAATCAACCATCAATAGGCTTTGTTCTTTCATGAAAAACAAGAATCAGAAGCAATGTAAATGGCAGCTTGATTATCACACCACATTTGCATAGGCATAGCACTTTTAAATCCAATCTCATCAAGAAGATGATGTATCCACGCCAATTCACATGTAGCTTAGGCCACAGCATGATCTTTTGATTCGATATTGGATCTAGCAACAACACTTGACTTATTGCTTTTCCAAGAAACCATATTGTCTCCAATAAGAGCACAGTAACCAGAAGTAAATCTTCTATCTATGGGGGATTCAGCCTAGTCAGCATTAAAGAAACTTTCTATTGTAGTATGTCTATGATCTCTATACCAAACATCACGACCTGGAGCCCTTTTAAAATATCTCAATGTATGAAGAACAGCGTCCCAATGAGTAGACCACGGAGATGACATGAACTGAGTCACCACACTAACAAAGAAAACAATATCAAGACGAGTGACTATGAAGTTGTTAAGCTTATCCACCAGTTTTCTCTACCGTTCAAGATCTGAAAGAACATCTCCATCATCTTCTCAGAGTTTAACATTAGGAACCTTAGGAGTTTCTACAGGTTTAGCTCTGACTAAATCTGTTTCTTTGAGCAAATCAAGGACATACTTTCCCTGGGTCTGAAAGATGCCTTTCTTACTTCTCATCACTTCAATACCCAAGTACTTTAATGTAACCAAATCCTAGGTCTAAAATTGTGTTCGAAGAAGATCCTTGAGTTTTATGATCCCAACCTCATCACTCCTAGTAATAATAATGTGATCCACATACACCACAAGAAAAATACATCCACCCTGAGAATGTTGGAAGAAAACTAAGTAATCAAAACTACTTCTGTGAAGTCCAAACTGTAAAACAGCTTGACTAAACCTTCCAAACCAAGCCCTTGGGGCTTTTTAAGACCATACATTGATTTCTTCAATTTGCAAACCTTACTGCTCTCCCCATAAGCAACAAACCTAGGTGGTTGCTCCATATACACCTCTTGTAAATCGCTATGAAGAAAGGCATTCTTGACATCTAATTGATGCAAATGACAATGATGGCTAGTTGCAAGAGAAATAAATAAACGAATAGAAGCAAGTTTAGCAGCTAGAAAAAAGGTCTCAGAATAATCAATGCCATTAACTTGAGAAGCAAGTTTGCTAGATGAGCCACAAATCAAGTTGGGGTAGTCTAGCAGAAGTACCTCATAAACGGCTAGGTTCATATTCACCTGTCAGTACATTGGGGCTTTAGCCCTTTTGCTAATGGTTGATTTGTGTTTTGTTCCCTTTAGTCTAGCATCCTAAGAGAAGCTTGTCAATTTGAGAGAAATTAACTCTGTGAATATGCTGCAATCTGTCTTTCATGATACTGTGTCATTTTTAGAGGCCAAAAAGAATTTGGCCATGCAATTTGTTTCTTTTTCATTTTCTTCCGATTATGCACTACAGGAGCAATTTAAGTCAACAGCAGGATATGTAATTGACATATTCACTTTGATTTTTGTTATGTTTATGTATGGTGTTGATGTTACAATCTAAATGACCTTAGATAGTACTGGCCCTATAAACTCAATTCTTCAAAATTTAATACAAGCAATTGGTATCAAAGAAAAGTTTCTTCTGAGTCACTTATTTTATGAATTGCATGAAATAGCGTTCATTCCATGTGATTCAAGAACACCTCTGAAGCAAATTATCCTTTGTTTCCATTTGCAGTTTTGTTGTTTTGTATTCAAATCTAATAATATTTTTCTTTTTCCATATAATTAGAAGGCTCTTCTCATCAATCTTTATGTAATTCATTGCAGCATTTGCACCCATGCATGGAGGAACTGTGTCTGACTCTCATGATTCAGACTCCTGGAACCAACCACTAAAAGCTGATCGATATTTTAGGCAAACAGAAAGGGATTGAGAGTAAAATAACTGAAAATCTGCCTGTCATTGTAAAAAGGGGTCGGATAGTTTCCTTCCCACTTGACAATTCTGCCCTTTTACCCTCAATGCTAGCAGCTGTATTTGCAGCCTACATCCAGTTAGTTTCTGATGGCTTCTGAAAAATATGATGACAGCAGGAGATTCATATGGATGTTTACGGTTTAAAGCTCCTATGGTAAGGTAGGAAAAATTGTGTTCTGAACAGAAATATGATAATATATCAATACACTGACCTTTCCCCTGCCCCTCTGTCCCCTAGGTTTTTCCTTGTGACTTGTGAGAAACGGTAAAGAAAATTGGAAGTAACATGAAACTGATGAGATATTGTATCTAATAAACTCATTTGATTTGTAGATATCTTCTTTGCTTACCTTTTTGTTGGCTTAACTGTTGGAACATTAGTCCATTCTCTTGAATGCATCATGCTTCTTTCACGTCACAGGACACTTAGAAAAAGTGTCACTGCCCTCAAGATTTTACTGCACTCTTGGGAAACCCGTGCGTAGCTGCTCAGTCTTTGGGTTATGAGTATTAACATAATACTGGATGGAATTATATTAGATCATACTGGAAACTTTCTTGGATATTATTAGAATAAACTCTCAATTTGGATCCTTTCAAAAATTGGAGTCAACATCACTTTAATTCTCTAAAGAACGTCGACATTAATTTAGTCATTGAATTATAGAAGGTGACATCATTTTGTTTCTTCAAAAAAAATTAGTATGAATTTAGTCTCTCAATCATTGAAAAATGTCATTAATTTAGTTTCTCAATTATACAAAATTGATATTAATATAGTTTTTTAATCATAAAAATTAAATCAATTTAGTTTCTATACGTACACAGAAGGACAATTTTGATGTCATCGTTTATGATTTAAATATTAAATTGATGTCAATATTCTTTAGAAGATCAAAGTGATGTTGACCCCATCTTTAGATGACTAAATTAGGAGTTTACTCATATTATTATATATATCATATATAAAGGAAATTTCTCCTTTTGGTGTCAAAATTAGTATTTTTTAATTGTGCTATTATAAATCAAGTTAAAAGATACTTTTATCAAGGGATAAATTTGTAATCTATACTTTCCTGCATATATCCCACATTTTCTCCGCTCTCATGCATCGACCACAACTGCTTTTGTTCTTAAAATTATTGTTTTCCAATTTTTTTATTATAAATTAAGTTAAAGATATTTATATAAAGGGATAAATTTGTAATCTACATTATCCTACATATACCGCACGATCTCTCCATTTCCTCATGCGTCACCACATATGGCTATCAATCACAACATATTATTTATTATGAAAAAAATATTATTGTGATAAAATGTAGGAAAATGTAAAAGATCTTAAAAGACAATTAAAAAATCATGAATCAAGAAAGACAAAACAAAATATTACATTTATTTCCTTAAAACAAAATGATGGTGATTATTTTGACGGGGGTACTGATCTACTCAGTATAATTAAATATATATAAATGTAAAAGAAAAAAAATATGGATTAACAGGTATTAACGCTAATTACAGATAAACTCTTGTATGTTTGCATGCTACGCTAGTGGGCAAAAATACATGTAGAACTATTCATAATTATTTTTGATATATTAGCGGCACAAAGATTTGAACTTATGACCTTTACATACTACCTAAGTCCCTTACTATTAATCCATTTCCAGTGCCTTGGATTATTCATTACTATAATCATTCAAGATTCTACACATAAGAGTGATAAAACAACAGAAAATTAAAGATGACATTTAATTGTCTCAGCATGAGGAGGCCGCAAAGTGTAAACAAAATTTCTGGCGATATTGTACATAGCATTGGCATGTGTAGTATTCACTTGAAAAGGGAAAGACATCTGAGATACACTTATAAAAGCATTTAACAGGGCGTTCATAGTTAAATGGACAAATTAAAGTATCTCCTAGATCTCGAGTAAAAGAAGATGGAGGGAGTGGAGGATCATTGGTGGTTCCTCTTGCCTGCAATTCAAGGGATAAAATGGTGACCAACATAATCATTGTTACAATAGAATGGTTCCTCTTGCCTTCCTTGCTTCTCTTTTGAAAGTGCAAATTATGCAAATACAATATGTATTCTTATAGTGCTTGTTGGAATTTTGGAATAACACAAATGATATGTTAATAAAGCAATATGTTGTTATAATTGTATACCAAACTCATCTATGCTATCTTTTTTTTTACCTTCATACCAAACATACACATAAAGGTAAAATAGTTATTTTATCAAAAAAAAAAAGAAAAAAGAAAAGTAAAGGGTATTCAAGATTTATGACTTTTGACTTATTGCAATGGTTCTTTCCCCATTGATAGAGTTATGAGCTTTGAAAATCATATATACTAAATTTAATGTTTTCCACTCAAACCACAATATCCTTTATTTAAAGGTAAAGGTTATTTTGATCCTATGAATATAGTTCACCTAGTTGGGACATTTGTTTGTTAGTTCCCAGTGGGGGGTGGGGGGGAGAGGTTCAATCCCCCCCGATGGAACATCCCACTCCCATTTCCCATCCCCCCTACCCCTCCCCTAGTATTTTCTTGGATATCATCACACCTTTTGAGTATGAGACTAATTCCTTCGAGTAGAAAGTAATACGATTAGATCCTCCTTATAAGTGATGTCTTTAGGACTCAAATTCTTGTCCTCCCTAATCGGGCAATTCACTTATCACTGTGCCTAACCTTTTGTGGGTTTTTTTTTTGTGCGTGTAGTTTACTTCGAGTAGAAAGTAATACGATTAGACCCTCCTTATAAGTGATGTCTTTAGGACTCAAACTCTTGTCCTCCCTAATCGGGCAGTTCACTTACCACTGTGCCTAACCTTTTGTGGGGTTTTTTTTTTATGTGTGTAGTTTTTCTGGATATCCTTACACCTTTTGAGCCAGAGACTAATCCTTTCGAGTACGAAGCGATACAGTTAGGCCTTCACCACAAGTTTCTAGGGCTCGAACTTTTGTCCTCCCTAATATAATAATTCGCTTATCACTACACTCAACCTTTTATGGGTATATATATGCTAATCTTTACCATAACCAATTTTGTAAATAATTGCTTTTCAATTTTTTGTTAAAATCATTAAGGTAAGTTGTTATCTATTGTAGTGAACATTAATTTATTTAATTAAAATGGGTCATTTTTAGTATTCATATAATTTCTATCTCCAATGATATTTGTAACAACAAACAATTAGATAGTAATAACAATTTAATCAAAGGGGAATAACTTGGAGACAAAGTAAAGTAAGCCTTCTATGACGGAAAAAAACTAAAAAGGTGGAAAAACTTTTTGAAAAGGAGCTTTGGGAGTCTGCGTCGGTCAAAAGGAGATTTCCTAACTCATTTCAAAACCCTATACACATGAATACCTAGAGAATAGTTGTGTCTTTGTACTTCCAGTGGAGAATATTCATTAAAACTTTTATACTCACTTTGATATAGAGTTATTTTTAATAGACTTTGTAAAAGTTCCATGTCACTGCTTGAGTTGAGAGCTTATTAGACTACTTGTTCTAACTTGAAGAGGTTAAGGTTGAAGAAAACTACTTGTGTGCCAACTTGGAGAGGCTAGGGTTGAAGAAATATTAGAAATAGTAAAAATCTCAGTATTGTTGGGAATTGGACGTAGGTTCCAACATTTGCAAGCTCTTCTATTCCTTATCTTTTACAATATCTTATTTAACTGTGTGTTATTAATTCGCTATATGTGTTTTAAACTCTATTTACGCAAGGTTTTGTGACTAGCCTGCTTATCTTAGTATATGAGCAGTCTCATTTCTGCATTTGATCTTGCTATTTTAAGTTTTGCTTAAAGTTCTATTTGGATAGGACTTGATTCAATCTTCCTTCTCAAGTCCACTTTCACCATCAATTTGCCTCTCGAAGTAAGTGAAGTTATCAGAACCTATTTCTTTAACTAAAAAAATAGGAAAACATAATAAATGAAGTTAAATGAAGGTTGGAAGCATTAAAGGATTAAAGGAAGGAGGTGCAGAGTTTGAAAATGGATGCTCAGAGATGGGTTCTAATGAGGGAGGCAAGCGTGAAAAGAAATGGTAGGCAATCATGAGAAATGAACAGATGAACTAAAGAGTAGGCTGGTGGAAAATTTAGTTTTATATGCGTGAAGCCTCTATAAATAGAGAGCTTTGAGGCAACAAAGGCAGAGAAAAAAATAAGAGTTTCTAGGAGTGAGAAGGAAATATTGGTTAGAATCTATTATCTTAGTAATATTAGAAAGAGAGGTGCCGATTCAATATAAATTTTGTATATTCTGTGAGTACTTAGAATGCTCTTAAGTTACTGCCTTAATATCACATTTCTTTAATTTAATTATTTTGAAAGTTTATAATGTTGATTTTACTATGGTTTATATCCTGAAATTGTTATATGCAACATGATTTATGAGCTTGAGCTAAATACTCTAATTTTTGAATTGTTATATTTTGTTGCACAATTTTGACATCTTAAGTTAAATATATTTTTATAACATAAGCATATCTTGAGCATTTATATTTATTTCTGTCCATATTTATAATTTTAATATATTATATCATGATTACGTGTATGAATTATACTGTTAATATTTTAATAATGTCTATGAATATTAGAGACATAAGGAAGAACTCTTGACATATCATGGTATGATAAATAACCACACTGTTATGAGATTTATTTGTGTTTGATGCTTGGGCGAAAATACTTGGGGTTATAGAAATAGTTAATTAATGCCCAGACAAAAATGTTTGGGGCTAAAAGTTTAAAGGCTGAAGCATATGTTAACTGCTCTTCTAGCAAAGCCTAAGAATATTCCTTAAGAAATTATTGTTTAATAGGAAAGAATTTCCACAAGAGGGATTCCTTAAAAATATGAGATTCCTTGAAAAAAGAATTCCTAAAAGAAAGTATTTCCAAAATATGATAATTTGAATTTATTTTTATTAAATATCATAGAAAAGCATTAGAGTACATTTATAATGTTTAATCCTTTATTCATTAGTATAAAGTATACTTATATTATTTTTAGTTAGTGGATCTTGAGTACTCTTTGTGCTCACTGAGTTACAAAACTCACTCATTTTTATATTTTTTTTTCAAAGCTTAATCAAATATTTTCTATACCTTGCTGTTCACTCCTAAAGTGAGACAGATTCTTTTTATGAAGATGATTTGAAGACATGAATATACGAAGTTACAGTCTTAGGGTTAGGTTCATTTGTCTTACATATTTGGTATATGTAATTAAGTTATTTTGATAGTATTTTTACATATTTGATATGGTTTGAGTTTAAGTGATAATAGTTTTATGATAAATGATATTGAGTTTAGCATGGCTTCAAAGGGTTAAAAAGTGTCTAATTCTTAACTGGATCATATTCCCTAAAACTGAAATGTGACAGAAGTGAGGTTGTCCATCTTAAGCATTGTTCCTATTTTAGCTCCCACCCTCCAAATGAAATGTCTATTGTACAACTAGACTAGAAGATGTGGGATACTAACCTATGTTGCTAATTTCTTGTTACTTCCTAGTCAAACAGGTCAAAGAAAGGATCTCAACGTTAGATAATGAGGTATTGATCTGCAATGAACCATGGCCTTTCTGACCAGGCGAATTGATAATCCTCTTCAGAGGAGAAATTAATTAGATAGAAGTCCTCATTGAGGTCTATCACCTTAATAATCCCATCCTGTTGCCACATTTTCATTAGTCTCACCTCTATTGTCTTCAAATCCATTCTCTTACCCTTCAACTTCACAACTAAGGAAAGTCTCCATCCTTTAACCCTATCCTTAAAGTCCTCTATAAAAATAGTAATCTGGATAATAATCAAAATCTTGGTCACCCAAAGGAACATATTCATCATCAAAAGCTTGTTTTATATCATTTATCATATGGCAAATCTTCCTCATCCCAAGAGTTCTCCTCAATATTCACACTTCATATAACCAAGGGCCTATCAGTCTCCATTTCTCTAGCCAAAAGTTTGCCCCTATAAGATGAGAGCAACAACAACATTCTCCTGCCCTTGAGAAGGCATATTTTCCCTTCTATCTCCTTTCCCTGGAGAGTAGTGGCTCCCTCCAAGTGAGAGTTACCCAAAGGTGAATCCTCCACAGGATTGTCACTGGTCACCCTCCTCTTTCTAGTTCATCTTCTTGTTACTCCGAACAAGTTGGTCCCCTTCCTTGTCAAACATTCTCTCGCTCTCCCTCAAATTGAACAAAAAGCTTAAAATAGTAATGATATACTAATGTGGCTGAAAAATGAGTTGAGGATTACTGACATAGCAGCTACATATTTTGGGCTTCAGAATTTATGTATAACTAATTATTGACTCGCGTTTTGCCAAAATGCCTTAAACCTCTTTAAGGAGAATGTGAATGTTATTTGGTAAGTGGAATAAACGATATGAAAAAGTTTATAAAATTATTGAAATTTAATTGTATGCTTTTTTTTTTTTTGGAAGAAGATGAGAAGGCCTTAATTTAAATAAGAGATAGTGTGATTGATAACCATTTGTATTGGTTAACTAAATGAAGGATAAAAGTTTTTTAAATTGTTGAGATTTAATTGTATTTTTTTTTTTTTAGAAAATGAGAAGACCTCATTTTAATTTCTTAATTATTAGGTTGAAAGTTGAGGAGAAAATGAATAGATATAAGAGTGAGGGGGAGATGTGAAGACAATGAATCACCAAGAATAAATCTTGAAAAATTTAATGATATGTAGTTGAAAAATAGATATGGAGAGCAGTTGACGTTGATCGTTTTACATTCCGCGCTTCAAAATTTTATATTATGAATTAATAAATGGATATATATTAACTTAGCAGAAATGTGGAAGTGTATATTATAGCTTGAATACTTGTTAGGATCTTGGTTATCGGAGAGTTATTCTCGAGGCTGACTTTAGCTGTGTTCTTTGGATGCTGGAGATGGGTTGTTGCCCTGTCACCCATGTGCACCTTTGATGAACATGATTCATGAGCTTCTCGCTCGTGTGGGGGTGGTTCAGTGGGAGCATGTTTATAACGAAAGTAATGCTTGTGCTGATTTACTTGCTACAAAGTGACACCTTTGTCCTATTGTTTATTAAGTAAACACTCATTTTATTCTTTTAAAAATATAAAGTGATATTAATTTCATTTTTTTAAAAAAAATTGATATCAATTAATTTTTTAAATAATAGAAAGTGACTCAATTTGGTTCTTTAAAAAAATTGACATTAATTTAGTCACTAATTATAAAAAATGATATTAATTTATCTCTTTAATCTTAAAAAAAATTACATTAATTAGTTCCTTAATCAAAGACTTTGTTAAAAGTGTTCTAATGACTTGTAATATAAAAATTATTTTAATATTACTTTATATAATTAAAAAATTAAATTGAAATTAATTTTATTTAAAAGAGTAAATTGATGTCATTTATATTTTTAGAGGATTAAAATAGATATATATTCATTGATTATCCTATTGGTTTTTTTTGTAGCCTATGCTAGTAATGTAATTATAGTGGTTGTTTTTAGTTTTTGGCCTGTGCCCCGTTGTTTATAACAAAAAAAAAATATATAGATATTTACTACTTTTTTTTAACTAATCCTGTCATATTTTTTTGCTAATTGTCATTATAGGTTGAATATGATATTTGATAATTAAAATTTATTTCCAATTCTCACAAATTTTTAGGATGTAAAATTAATTTTTTTAACTTTTCCGATAAAATAGAAGAATTATAAAATTTTCAAAAGTATTTTTCTGTGATAGAATTGAAAAGTAAAAATTCAACTTCATCAAGTCAATTTTCTCTTTTTTGGTAATTCATCAAATCAAATTTTATTAAAAGGACCCTGAATTTGGTACTTGGCAATTGCAAATAACCCGATCCAAAAGTTGCCGCTTTTACGTTTGATCTTTCTTCTTGTCTTCGTCCACATGCCCCACCCACCAGCAACACCCCAATTGTCCCTCTCTGCTCCGTTTGAAATGAAGATCTGATCGATCAGCGAACACACGCACACACCGAGCCAGCACTGGCAGCAACATGAGTGGGGCGAGGCTGTGCGCGTTGCTAGCAGAATTGGGTTGTGAAGGTGCCGAGGGATTGGACCCGGACAGCTTCGAGTGGCCCTTCCAGTACCAAGACACGCGCCCCATCCTCGATTGGATCTGCACCAGTCTCCGTCCCTCCAACGTTCTCTCCCTCTCCGAGCTCTCCCAGTTACGCTTCCTTTCTCCTCTCTCGCCCCTACCCGTTTCCCCGTATCACATTTCCATCGTGTTTTTAGTGACAAAAAATGGCCTTTCTTAGTGCAAAATCTTGGGTTCATTTGATAACTGTCACCTGCATATGAAAATGATAGGAATGTTGCTGTTGTAAGCAGTTAGAAATGCTTTTTGTTTTTTTTTTTTCTCGTTGGGCTGATTACATATCAAGTGGGTTTCAGGTATGAGCAGTTTCAGCAAGAAGGGAAGCTCTTGGAGGTTAGATACTCATGCCCATGTTTATGAAATCCGCCTTAAATTTCCATTTCCTTGTTGAAAGTTTGGAAATTGGACACTAAATGGTTATTACTGCACAGGGGGAGGATTTGGACTTTGCATTTGATAGCATTTCGGCCTTCTCTGCCAGGAGAGACAACCAGGAGGCAGTTTTTGGCGCTGAGGAAGGATTAAAGGATATAAGGTACTCTTTTCATCACCTTATGCTAACTATTTGTATCTCTGCGTGTGTGAGTAATCAGTTAACGCATAGTCATATGCCAACTTTCTGCTGAATATATTTGTTCCTAATTTTATCTTTTCTTGTATGTCCACGCATCCACCTCAATATTCTCATCTCTGCGACACTTAGTTTTTGCTCCTGTTGGCACTATACTGCCAACATTTATTGCCATATGATAATTTACTAAAGACTTAAGTTTAATACTTGTGCTTATGACAAGCACATGTCATACACAACACACACTGACAAGCTTACTGCCTTAGCCTATGCTAAAATGTAGTTTGTTGGAAGATTAGCTTTTTGAAAGCAGCTGCTCCCGCTTTGCTTATTCTTAGTGTGCAAAAACTTTCTAATTGGCACTTCTAGGTAGTGTGGTAATGCCTGATTCAATGATTTTAGTCAAACAAGAAGTAAGCTTGTGATGAGCAGTCAGTTTCTGATTATCATATTCATATGCACACCAAAGTTCAAGTGCAATCAGCTTTGTTTATCAACTATTATTGCATTTCTTTTTTGAAGATTAATAAAAGAAACTAGAATGGAATCACTAGAAAAAAGCTGTGGGCAAAACTCAAGTGGTAAGTGTAATTTGGGATTATTGAGATTCCATGAAAAGTTCATATCTATATTTCATTATGAAAATATTGTGGAAAAAGTTTTAGACATCAGTAAACCTAGAAAGTTGACTTGATTATTGCCTCTTGTCTATGTTGCTGGGTTTTTCCTTTTGAATTTCTTTGGGCAAATAAAATTATAGTCTTTAAAGAAAATTTGGGCTTATGCTTGAAAGATATACTAAAAAAACTTTGGCAAGGTGATGCAAGATTTCAGATGAGGAAGTTGTGAAGTATGATGGGGTGACTTATTTTCCAGAGAGGATATATGGTTGGTCTCCATCAGAATTAAACCATTAAACCTTTGAGCAAACTTTTCCTTTTGGCATGTGATTGGTTCCTCTCTTAAATCATAAATTGAAAATATTATCAGGACCGTATCTACATGAACTTCTTACTTACTCCTTGATTAATTAGTGACTAGTCCCTCTATGAGTTGACCTGACATTTCAAAATTTCTTTCAATGTTATAAGATTGAATTATCTTGGGTAGTGTTTTGTTTTTGGTATGAAATTGCTTGGCTAGATTGTGAATTGCAGTACTTTGTTTCTTTTCCTTGTGAATGTCTGATTGTATTTAGGGAGGCAACTCTGGCATATAAAGCTGAAGCTCAAGACTTGCAAAGACAGCTAAGGCAAGTGCAATCTCAGTTTGATATGCTTACTGGCCAGGCATCAATTTTGACACAAGGGAGACGGGCACGGGTTGCTGCAACATCTATTGTGAATGGACACCTCACAACAATAGATGATAGCCTTTCAGCTAGAAATTTACAGGTGCTTCTCCAAAGTCTTGGGTTGTAAATGATGTCTTTGGATTGTTTCCATGCTTGAAATTTCTGTATTTCTTGTCCTCCATTGTCTGTGTTGATTCATCAGAATGTTTCTCAAGTAACTAATTTTAAAGCTGAATTTACCTCAAGGGGTGTTCGAATGAGTTCTTGAGTAGAATTATAGGAAAGCAATAAATCCAGAATATTTCTTTGTGGATCACTTGCAGACTTGATTTAAAGAACATGTAGGATATCATTGTTAGCACTACCTTTCTATTTTCTGAATCCAGATAAGCTTTTACCATTTTATGAACTGAGGCTTATCTCTATCAAAATAGATACCAAATAATGGCTTCCTAAACTTCCTTTTTCTTTTTTGATGAAACAAGAAATTTTATTGGAGAGAGAGAGAGAGAGAGAAGGATTCCAGAGATGGAGGATAAAATATCTTCCTTGACAGAAAGAAAATGCTGCAGGACAAAAGGAATATACAGCAGAACAAAGTATGCAACATTAGAGACAGAACAATATATAAGAATTCTCAGACCTAACTATCATAAGTAGTTTTCCTTTTAAGTAAGACTCTCTGTCTGCTTGACTTACATTGGCTTTACACTTTTTATTAAACCTTATGTAGGTTCTAGATGCTAACTTACTCTCTTATTGAAAGGTAAAAAAGTGTCAACTGTTAATCTACTCTTGAAATTCCAAACTTTTCCTTTATATGTTGTCTCTTTCTTTGTTCTTCTTCTGCTAGAAGTTATCTTGCTAATGTCATTAACTATTGCATCAATGTCCATGTGCTACTTTGAATTTTTTTGTTCATTTTTGTCCCATGGAATCCATATTTCCTTTTTCCTTGAATTATTGCTGCATTTTCACTATTTGGTTCTTTGAACGGTTATTTTTATTGAATTCCTTTAACGTTTAGATGAATACAATTCTTGGAAGAATTGCTTCCACAGCACAAGAGTTGGCTCATTATCATTCCGGAGATGGTAATATTCCCTTTCTTATTTCACCCTGATTTATTGATGTTACTTCCTTGTTCTACTCAATTTTTTTAATGTTCATTTCTGTTATTGGTGTGAATGTGATCCACAATTGACAACCTGAAATTTAGTGGCTTTTTCTTTGTGGAAGCTTTAATATTTAGCCATATTAGGCAAAGTGAGATGATATGACAGTTTCTTTGGTTCAAGTTCTTAGCCTTGTTTGTTGAATTTGTTATATGTAAAGCTTTCAAATGGACATTTTCCAAGGAAATCAAAGTATTGCTTGAATTCCATTTTGTTATAAAGTATAATATGTTGATAATTGATAACCTTTGGAATCAAGATAGACACTAACATACCTCTTGCAGTCATAGAGAATGCATAGGAAAGTAGAAGTCTATCATTTAAAACGGTTGAAATTTTAGGGATTGGATGTAAAAGAAAAAAAAGAGAGAGGGAACACAATATAATATATTTCACTAACGAGTCTCCAGAAAAATTGTGATACATATACCTTTTACTCTGGGCATTACATGCAACTGCTTACTCAACCAAGAATTTCCTAATCACATCACATGATAATAAATTTTATTTCTCAACACTCTCCCTCAAGCTGAAGCTCATAAAGCTCTTAGCTTGTTACAAATAAACACACTTATCACAAGAATTATTGAACTTAAAACTTGAAACATGACGGGTTACACAATCCAAAACTTTAATGGGCATCACAATGACCTGCATCTACTGTTGAAGAAAATGAGCATGACTGGAGATACAACACAATGAAAATCTTGGACTCTCAAAATCTCAAGGTTTTTTAAATCAATGAAATTTTTGAACAAAAACTCAGATGAGAAATGAAAAATCTAACGATGATGAGGATGAACATGGATAGGAGATTGAACAATAACAAATGAAAAAAGTGGATGCTAAAAATAAAGGAAGTTCCATATTTTTGGGAACTATGGAATGGAAATGGTGGCATAGGTCTGGTGTTGCTAAATGGCGACCATGGCAAAAGGTGATGGCAAATTTGGAGAAAACCACCATACAATTATGCTTTGCCTTCATGTTTTTTTTACTCTCGAATGCATTTATATTTGAGTTTGTGACACTTTTGGTCAGTTTGATTTGCTAGAAAATATTTCAATTATGTTTATTGTTCTTGTGATATAAGTTGTTAGATTTTTTTTTTTTATATTCAGCAGGTATTTGTACTATATTTTATAATTTTTATAACATGGCCGCCATGCTTTTGCCATTGGCCGCAATGCCATCCGCCATACATCTATGGCGGATTTTTGGCTTGCCGCCATACACCATTGACAACACTGCATAGTTCATGACGAATGGTAACACTCTAATAGCAAATTGATACATGATGAGAAGTGTCATAAATCAACTATCTCAAAAACTTAAGCTGTTAGGTGAAGATACATGAATGGTTTTATATATCTAACATGCCCCCTCATGCAAGAGTCCTTTGGGGTTGAAGCGTAGATCATGCATAGACCCACCTTATCTTATGCTAAATTCAACTTAATTGTGAAGAATGTGGGCGGCAAGGATTGAACTGTTGACCACTTGGTCAAAGAGGCTCTGATACCATGTCATGAACCAATTATCCTAAAAGTTTAAGCTATTAGGTGAAGCTGTGAAGACACATGAATGGTTTTATATATCTAACAAGGTGAAGTTGTGAAGACTCATGAATGGTTTTATATATCTAACATGAAGAAAAATATAATCAGAGGGCATATTCTCGGAATTTTGGATCAACACAATCAAATTGACAATATTTCGCTCCTTATAACTTGGATTGAGGTGATTCCATATCAACTAGAAAGTTGAAACTCTAAATTACGAAAATCACAATAGAATCAAATAATTCCACAAAGGAATCAAAGAGAACCAACATGACCAAAATTGAGATCTGATAGTAAAGGAGAAAACCAAACAATTGAGATAAATCAGCTCACCACCCTAAGGATACAGGAACAACCACAACCTTAGAGGTATAGGGCTTTGGGGTTTCTCACCACTCTAGGGTATTTGCCCAAGAGATATAGAGAATGATAAATGAGTCTTTCTAGAATCTTAATCATATTTTGAAGTCCGATTTTAATTCAAGGTAAGTGGTCCCATTCAAATCCAAGACAGTAAATGATGCAATTGACTAGAAAATTCCAAGACTCTCCCCTAACTCATTTTTTACTATAGGGCATACAAAAGGACAATTAAAAATAGTTCATAAACATGAAAATACTCAGAAAATTACTAGGCACATCATATTTATATTGTATGGTCTTGGAAAAAAATCCAGAAATTAACCTAGAGGATCTCCATGCCATGCTCACTCTCGAAATTTCCTTGAGGGCTTTTTGGACATTATTTGCCACCTAATCACTTAGTTGAATTAAATGACACTCCCATGTATTCTCCCCTGGCTGAAAAGAGTTCGTCCCCAAGTTGTCATCATTTCCCTCTCCTTTGCAAAGCAAAAGGTTGGCAACATAAAAAATATTTGAAACTTCAAACTTATCATGTACCTCAATTTTGTTGGTATTATCGCCAATTTTCTTCAAAATCTTGAATGGACGAGCAGCTCTAGGTTTGAGTTTAGCATATTTCCCTTGAGGAAATCTTTATTTTCTGAGATGCATCCAAACTAGGTCACTGTCTTGAATTCAACAGATTATTTTTGCTTGTCTTTTTGGGCCTTATACCTTTATTTTGCATTTCAATCTTGACTTGAACTTATTCATGTAGCTTCTTGTTTGCTTTGCTCTTTCTTCAGCATCTCCACTGAAGTTATTTGCTACTGATAGTAGTGCTAAATCTGTAGGACAGTAGGACCCAATGGATTCTTCCCATAAACAGCCTCAAAAGGACTATAACTGTTAGTCTGACAATAGGAGCCATTAAAAGCGAACTCAGCTTGTGCCAAAAGCAAATCCCACTGAATAATGTTATTTATCACAAAACTTCTCTAGTTTCCCAAACTTCTATTGACAATGTCAGTTTGCCATCTATTTTTAGATGCTAAGAAGTGCTAAATTGTTAATGAGTTTCCAAGCTGCATCCACAAAGTTCTCCAAAAGAGCTGATAAACTTTGGATCTCAATCTAAAGTGATGGTTTTTGGAATGCCATGGATTCTAACAACTTCGCTGAAGTACGAGTTAGCCATATGGGAAACATCAATAGTTTTCGTGCAAGCTATGAAATGAACCATCTTTGAGAAGCAGCCAACAACCACCATAATTGAATCTTTGCTTCTTTGAGTTCTTTGGTTGTCCAACGTCAAAGTCCATACTCACTTCTTCCCAAGGAGAATAAGGAATAGTTGGTGGCATATAAAGCCTTTTGTTTGAGAGTTGGACTTTGAGTGGTTGGTGATGGCCTCGGGGATATCTAATGCTCCAACTACCTTATGCAACTGATGAGTCATGTATTTAAACCTTTCAATGGTAAATTTGTTGTTGTCTATGTTGACAACATTCTGGTGTATAGCAAGGTTAAGGAGGAGCATTTGACTCATCTTTGGTAGGTGCTGCAAGCTTTGAGGGATCAAAAGCTGTTCGGAAACCTAATAAGTGCCAATTCTTTACTCAAAGCTATGTCTTTGTGGGTTATGTTGTCTCAGCCAAAGGAGTGAAAATGAACCCTTGCAAAGTGGAAGCTATTTTGAGTTGGCCTACATTAATCACTTCACAACATGAGAAGTTTTCGTGGCTTGCTTCTTTTTGTTGGAGGTTTATCAAAAGTTTTACCATCATCATTATTGCTCCTATTACTGATTGTTTCAAGGAAGGAAGTTTCAAATGGACTGAGGAATCACAAAGAAGTTTTGAGCTTATTAAGATAAAGGTGACTGAAGCTCCTATTCTTTCTCTACCAAACTACTGCTGTGTTTTTTAAGTTGAGTGATGCTTCCGATGTAGGAATTGGTGCAGTTGTTAGCCAAGAAGGAAAGCCAATTGCCTTCTTTTGTGAAAAACGTAATGATTCTAACAGGCTGTATTCATTTGTGACAGAGTTCTATTCAATTTTGGGAGCTTTAGAGCATTAGAGTCAGTGTCTACTCTCCAAGCCATTTGTGCTCTGTTTAGATCATGAAGCACACTCTTGGTTGTGATGTATGCTTGACACATATTTGATTGTCGCATTTTGACATGCAGTTACTGCTTCATGCTTTGTTGGCAGTCCTTCTATTTTGTTCTTCATTTCTATTTACTTGTATTTCTCTTTTAAATTTGTTTTCCCATTGATATCTGGCTAATTTGATCTTTCTTCTAACAAAGTTTGTATACATTGAAATGCAGAAGATGGTATATATTTGGCATACTCAGACTTTAATCAATACTTGCTTGGAGACTCAGCTTGTCTGAAAGAGCTAAATCAGTGGTTTGCTAAGCAATTGGACACAGTATGTGGACGGAACACTTTCCTTCTTTCTTTTCTTCTCACTGTATTTTTTCCCTCAAAACATGATAAATATTGTTTGTTCTTATCCAAAAAAAAATATTTGTTATTAATAATTCTGAGAAAATGACAATACACTTCTAGAAGGATGAGTAGGTTCCCTTTACTCAGTTCCAGTGCATAATTATGTATCAATTTCTGATAGCTGGTTCAAATTTTACTGAAATTATATATATTATCTGAGAGCTATTTTTTCTTGCTCTCGTCTGCATGAAGTGGCATCATAGCTCAGTTTGTCCAACCCTCATGTGTGGATGGACTGCTCTTTCCAACCTGACAGGGTTGATGCAGGAGTGAGTCACATATCAGTCAGGCATAAGGCATGGAACTCCCATGTCAAGTAGGGGCTCTCCCCTCCTAGCAGCCTGGCTTTTAAGAGTGGGATCTACTCTGCTTTAGCTATCCATTTAACCTAAACCTCCTTCACTATTCATTGTGTATCACTGGCTTTATGTTTATCATTGATTTCATGATAATACTGATACTTGTAGAACAGAATCAAAGTTCTAGAAATTTTTGTTTGTTGAAATTTATGTAAATCTAATATCCTCAAATATTGAAGCGACTGTCCTTTGTAATGAGGTTAGAAACTCAGAATTGTGATTCTAATACAATGCTTTGTTGTTGTGTTCAACTTGTGATTTTGGGCAGTGTAGTATTTGACTTTTTTTCTGAATACGAAACATTTCGTACGAGGACAATTGTCTACCATGCTTTCTTACTTTTTTATAGGATTTTTATCCTACCCTTCATTATACTTTCTTTCCTTCCTTTATAATAACTTTCTTCTATAAAAATATATTTAAAAAAAAAAGAGAAATTGTCTGCCATGCTGTTTATTTGTTTACAGTGTTAAAATTTGGTGGCAAAGTTATATTCCATGTGTCAGGATCGACACTGATGTAAGACTTAATATGCTTAAACCATTGAATCACTTCTCATAGAATGTGATTTTTTATCAATCTGACTGTTGAACCATGAGTAGGTAAATCTATTACACTGGTATCAATTGATCCCTAACTTGATTATACAGTTCAATTTTCTTGTAAATTCTATCTATTTTATTGTTGAAATACTGATGAAAAGTTCGTGCTTAAATATGGTTTTTGCTTATATGATCTGCCTGGATATTCTTTCCCTAGTTTAATGTATTAAATATTGATTTCTTTTGACTAGGAGAATTTTCATCCCAAATATACTTCACTTTAAGCATTGCATCTCAGTCTTCCCTGTTGAACTCTGCCCACAGATAAAACAAGCTGGAATGGGGAAAATACTAGGTGGGGCAAAAATAGAAAAATTGAATAAAAGCCTAAGATATCTACCTGCCTGATCTTAAAGGACTTATAAATTAGGTCAGTTATTGTAAGTCCTAATGGATGGGCTTAGGTTCAATCTCTCATGACCCTTTCTCCCCCAATCCTCCAAAGCAAGAAAGGAAATATTAGGTTTCTTATTGCTAATTAACTCTACTTAAAAACCGTTTAACTAGTACTTGTAAGCTTTCCAGTCTCTGTTCTCAAGGTTCTTTTTTTTCATCAGACCTTCATAGCCTATATATTGGGATTTTATATAATATTTTCAAGGATTGAGAGCCTGACAGTAATCATACACGACCAACTTTTTGCATAAATTTACATTGTCTTTGTTAGAGATATAAAACCATTCATATTTCTTCAACTAACAGCTTAAGCTTTTGGAATAGTTGGTTCATGACATGGTATCAGAGCCTCCATGACCAAGTGGTCAAGAGTTCGATCCGTGCCGCCCTCCCTCTTCACAATTAAGTTGAATTTCAGCACAAGGGTATGGTAGGCTTGTGCATTGTCCACGCTTCAAGCGCAAAGGGCTCTTGCGTGAGGGAGCGTGTTAGATATATAAAACCATTCATGTATCTTCACGTAACAGCTTAAGATTTTGGGATAGTTGGTTCATGACAGTCTTTATTTAATCTTGTTGATAAATGAAGTCTTGAAAATCAAGGTATTTTACTATTTGCGTTATGTGCTTGAATGTGGGTGGTGGGTGGGATTTCAACTTGCTGACTTTCCTATTTGGCTGTCATCCATTCTGTTGTGTATGTTACTATGTTTTATGCAAATGATGTTTTCATCAAATTGTTGTTAAATGGTAAAGCCCTTTTCATGTTTTTATTTATAATCAGGGTCCATTTCGACTTGTTGCTGAGGAGGGAAAATCTAAATGCTCTTGGGTGAGTCTTGATGACATCTCAAATATCTATGTTAGAGGTATATTTCACCAATGCTTACAATTTACAAATTACTATTAGTCTATTACTTTTCGCCATCCTGTTTACTGTCTTTATATTGTACCCATCATCACTCTCAAATTTTATTTGAATTTTTCTGCCTCTTGGCAGGTAGTGAGCTTGAGCTTCTTCATTGTTCTTGTCACTATAAATATATTTTGTCTTATATATGATAGTTATTTTTTCTACTGGTCTAAAAACTGTTTTAAGGGGATTTATTTGCATGTTAGTTACTTGTTTGTGGCTCTGTTGAATATAATGGTGATTTGCATGTCCACTCTATCCCTGTGTGTGTTTGCTTGGTGAGAGATTATATAGATAGATAGATAGATTGTTAATTGAAAAGAATATATGGAAAGGCCACTGAAATTTGATTTTTTTGTATAGGTGAGGCCACTTAACTATAGGTGCAGCTACCACAGAAACTGCCAGTATCATTGCACTGTATCAGCATTTGTTGTGCTTTTAGTGGAGTTTTACCATGGAAATGATATACAGTAGTATAGCATGTGCTTCCTTCCCTTAAAGCTCATGCTATACTACTGTATATCATTTCCATGTACGGTAGTATTATCACAGCTTCTACTGATTTGTGTAAAGGGAATGTTATAGAGTAAAAGAAAAATCCGAATATCAGATTAAAGGAAATGTTTCAATTTGTAGATAATCTTTTTTTTTTTTATTTCTTTCGGTTGTTTTTAAATCCTTGAATGACTTCTAGTTGTTTGATTGAACTTTTTTTCTTGGAATTAAGTTCTAGTTAGGCAGCAAAGGTTCTTGAGAGTGACTTGGCAGGCTATAGCCCCAGAACTAATTAGAATAATTCACTTTGGCTCACTGCATGATGTCTTGTCTTTGCCAGTTAATGTTAGTATTGCCTAAACTAACAATAGGAACAAGATCAGCTTTATATGGTGGCAGCTTTTTAAAACTGCCACAGCAAAACTGCAAAAAGAGTGAGTCCCACTTGTGTTTTTGGCCTGGTTTTTTTACTGGCTTAATTTTTTGGATAGAAAAAGAAGTATTATTAAAGAGCAGAGAAGTACAATAGGGGTGAGAATAAGGTATCCTCAAGAGATTTAAAAAAAATTAAGAAGAATCTAGATCCTTTCCTTTTACTGAATAACAAGAGAGAGTTCTGTTATGAGAGAGATAGACATAAATTTTTTATTTGGAGGACCCACCATGATTGGCTATGGGGTTCACTAATTTATTCAAAACTACTTTGTGTCTTTTTCTCTCATGACTGAATACTCTCCTGTTCTTCAAAATAGGAGAAAATCCAAATCCCAAAAAAAAACCAAAACAAAAGGCAAAAAATGTAATACAAAAGTAATAAAGGAAACTATGAATTTGGCAAAGTGGCCCAATCCCTTTGCATATCGGAGATGCCTACACCCATAGAACAACCTTAGGCAGAACACCAGACAACAAATACTCTTTTATTAATGTATCCAAAGGTGGCATTATTTTTCGGAGATGGTGCACTACAAATACTCCTAGGGACCATACAACATGTGTAACCTAACTAGAATACAAAATACAGAAAAGTTAACACTTGATGTCAATACAACAGGGCCCTCCAATTCTATTGAATATATGTGGGCAACACCCTCTTGAAAAATTAGTTTGCTGAACAATATAAAGAAGCCTGCAAAACAACTGTCTCTGATAAAAGTTGTATGGGTAAGGACTTCTAGAAAGTTCTGGGATAATGCTCCCACCAAATACACTATATAGCTGCAGTCAAAACACAGTCATAAAATCATATGCACCTTACTTCTCTCAAAATCTCTACTGAATCAACAAAAGATGCTCTCAAGCATCTGGATAAAACCAAGGCTCACAAAAAAATTTATCTGCATCTCCCTATTGATTAAATGCCACCATGCTATGGCTTTTGTATAGATATATGTATCTTGTGTGGACTAGCATTTTGTTCACTGTAACTGTTCTTTTATCTTGTTATAATTTAAATCAGAAAACACAATAAAAAAAATTCACTTGTTCTGTTGTTCAGCAGATTTAGAAAAATCCCATAATCAACGTGTATCTGAGTTGCAGCGGCTTCGCTCAATGTATGTATTTCTTTCCTATAATATTGCAGATTACTGCTTATGTAATTTGTCGATTGATTTAATACATACCAAGTTGTACTACTAGAGGAATTCTAGATATGGTCGGATAAATTTCCATTCTTTAGTAAAAGATATATATTGCATTATTGCTGATCTGCTTGTGGTCATCTATGTTGCTGCTAATTATAAAGCACTCCTGTGTAATAGATTCTTAACTGGTTTGAGTAGCAACATTCTTTTGTTCTCTGAACTTTGAGTATTACAACTTTTCTTGTCTATTGGTTTTAATCGTTGTATTTTCCCCATAACTTGTGTTCTACCCACACATACATGGTGAAACCTTTGTGATAATCATGCATATATGACTAGCATTTATACAAAATTGTGTTCTATTAATATTTGATGTAGTTCTTGCGGTGAGTTGACATGAAGTTCTTTGTGTTTAGTCCTATTTAGACTGGATGCCAGACTCATGTTTTTAAGCTTCTATGGGTCTTTTTAGTGCTTTTTTATGGTCTGTGTAAAAATATGACAGATTTGGAACAAGTGAAAGACAATGGGTGGAGGCGCAAGTTGAGAATGCCAAGCAACAGGCTATTTTAATGACACTCAAATCACAAGTATCATCAGATGAAGCTCACATTCATCTTGACCTTTATTCTCTTCGGTATTTACCTCTCATTGTACCTTTCTTGTTAATATGTTCTCTATTTTGGCTTTATGGTTTCTGGGTGCTAGATGTGTAAATTCTAACCTCCCTTATGACCAATTTATCAAGACCCATGCCTTGAGTTTTTGCAGTGTGCATTAGGAACCTTGATAACTTCAATTGTGATCCCTTAATAGAAAAATACAAAGAAAATATATGGATGAGAATGTTATAAACAAAGTTAACTTTGGACTTCTAGGTTCAACATTATTTGATTATTAGATAGTTAATTAATATTCAAC
Source organism: Castanospermum australe (assembly GCA_019955255.1). Classification (NCBI taxonomy): domain Eukaryota; kingdom Viridiplantae; phylum Streptophyta; class Magnoliopsida; order Fabales; family Fabaceae; genus Castanospermum; species Castanospermum australe. Next base: position 119,090 of record NSJW01000711.1, on the reverse strand, counting down.
AAAAGAATCAGTCTGTGTTTTTTGGAAGTTGAAGTGTTAATTTTTAGTAAATCAAATATATTGGACTTATAGGTTTTTCTTCTTTTTTTTTTTTGTATAAAATTGTGGTTCTTCAGTATTTTATAAAAACTGGAAAAAGTTTATTGTTAGGTACTGAGTTTCTGAAAGCATTCTCTTGTCCTAAAATTCTATTTTTTGTTCTTTAAAATATTTTATTTTATGTAATCATATTGTGTGGTGTAATGTGCAGGAGAAAGCATTCTGAATTGAAAGGAGAACTTTCAAATCTTTATAACAGAGAAGAGAAATTGCTCTCGGAGGTTTGTGACTATAGCCTGTGTCCAAGACTTTTACCTTCTAGCTGATACCATTAATTGTGTTCAATGAAAATGGTTTGACTTGTCCGCAAAAGGGGGGCACTGCTGTCTCCAACATTTAGAAGCTCACCTTTTTTTTTTTTCTTTGATGAGCTGTTTTGAAAGTTGGTCCTCTTTCCAGTCACCTTGTTCTGGACCTTCAGGTTGATATAAATGTTACTCTATTATGAAGTTGCATTCTGCTGATCCCCAAACCCATACTCAAATCCAAATCACAATTTCAGAATAACTCCACTGCTAAATAGGAGGCATTACACTTAAGGACTACACCGTAGAGTCTACTCTGCTAACAGTTTCTGCTATATGCATGTTAAGGCTTCAATGGCCCAAGTTTGATTTCATCAAAAAATGAAGAAAGGCCAACCCTTGAAGAACTCCCATCTTGCGATGTTTCAATTTGTTGAGTCTTTAAAATACACATACCTTGAATATGGGGAATGATAAAGTTATTCAGCACATTGAAATGTTTCACTTTGTCAGTAAAGCAAATGACCTAAAAGCTTAAGTTGCGTTGCGCAAGGAACAAAGAATGACTCCTGTAACTTTGATAATAATGCAATTTTGTAATTCATTATAGCATTGTAAAAGTAGATTCAAATGCTACCTAAAGTTATAATGAAAATGAAGTAATGAAAATACATGATCAGATGAAACAGACTTCTGTCATTATATGATTAAAACATATGGTACTGATGAATTAAGTCCTAGGTGAATGGATTTGGGGTTTTTTCGATTTTATGACTTTGTGCTGAAATATTATACTTTTTATGATTCTGTTTCTGGTTTAATATGCCCTCATCATCTGAGTATATCTACTTCCTGTTATAGACTATTCCAGATTTGTGCTGGGAGCTAGCGCAACTCCAAGACACGTACATTTTGCAAGGTATTTTCTGGACTCTCTCAACTATTGGGAATAAATTCATTATATTTTATTCTCTTTTTATATTATAGATTACTCCTTGTCCAAATTTAGTATGGTTCAAATATTTTATCCTGTAGGTGATTATGATTTGAAGGTCATGCGCCAAGAGTACTATATTAACCGGCAGAAAGCAGTAAGCTTAGCTATTGCCTTTTGTAATTATGTCCTTGAGTCTCGTGATACGATGATTAGATTTATGTGTACATCCTTTGATTTAAGATGGTTGCCTAATGTCTACTGAATGTACTGTCTTACGTGGGAATCTAAAACCAAGCATTTGGCCTAAGCTGATTTCTGAATATAGCAATTTCTTGCTAAGAATCTTTTAGTTCTGAGCTTCTAGAAAAGTATTACACTTAGTGTCAATAGTATTGTGATTTTTTATTTTTTTTTTGTGTGTTTTCTTACCTTTGTTCTGAAGGGATACCTTATTCTCCTTTTTTGTATCCCTTCTTTATTCTTCTTGATAGAATTTTTTTCATTTATCAAAAGAAAAAAAATTAATACCAATAGTCAGCCAGTCAAAATTTTAAGTGGAATACTGAATTTTGTTGATTGATTTGTTTTTCTTTAGATGGTCATTGTCATTACTAAAATGTAAAATCTCATGATCCTTTCTTCTTCATTCTTCTACTACGGCAATACATATATGGACATTTAAGAGTTTCTTAGCCAATACCTGGATTTATCATCCATGGCACTAGTAATATCATTGTGCTAAACAATCTCTAACCTTTAAATTTTTGTTCATGTATTTAACCTTGGGTAACAAGCACTTAATTCTTTTGGCAGTTCATAAGCCATCTCATCAATCAGCTTGCAAGGCATCAGTTCTTAAAAATAGCCTGTCAATTGGAAAAGAAAAACATGCTTGGAGCATACTCATTGCTTAAAGTCATTGAGTCTGAGCTGCAAGCATACTTGTCCGCAACTGAGGGCCGAGTGGTTTGTACTTTAGAAGTTTTTTATTTCCCTTTCCTTTTCTTCTTTATTTGTAATTCTTGTTATTACTTTCTTTGCAACATGTTTTGCATATGTAGTACTGGTATCACTCTTATTAGCTCCATTTCTTCATTATTTCCCCTTCTTCTCAAGCCTCTTTGATTCTTATTTGCACATGGGTGCATCTGGAATGACGCTGATCCATAGACTACGTACTAAACATTATGCAACCATATAATTTGAATACCTGTCCAAGCCTATGTAATGGCAGGGCAGACATGCGACAATAGGTTGTATCATTCATTTATGGCTTGTTGGTTGCACTTCAAAAAAGCTTGGTGATTAACATGACTTAGTTGGAATGTAGTTTTAGAATGTCATACTAATGGAGAAAAGTTTATTTAACAAACTTTCCTTTGCCATTACAATGCCCTTAAATGTACCTTCTAAAATATTTTCCTAAACCATGAACTAGGATTTTTTGTACCTAAAAATAAGTTGGAATAGGGTCTGCTATCTTGGCATTCCTTATGTTTTCTTTGATTGCTTATTATCCCTATTTTCAAAATGATATTATAGATTGCCATCGAACTTTTAGTTAAATATTTTGAACTTCCTTGATGGTTTGCAGGGTCGTTGCTTGGCCCTTATTCAAGCTGCTTCTGAAGTTCAAGAACAAGGAGGAGTACATGACAGTGATAATTTTTTGCATGCTATTAGAGATCTTCTAAAAGTTTATTCAAGTTAGGATTTACACTCATTAAACTATTATGATTTATTCAAGTTATATTGGCTTTGTTAACCTTCTAATGAACTGTTCTTGTCCTACTTCTTGGTACCTTTTTCTCAGATGCTCAAGCTGCATTATCAACATATGTATCAGCACCAGGCATTGTTCAGCAGATATCAGCTCTTCATTCAGATTTGATGACCCTTCAGTCAGACCTTGAGAATTCTCTTCCAGAAGACAGAAATAGGTGTATTAATGAACTGTAAGTTATGATATCTTGGCTGAACTTTAATAGCTCTTATTCAACGGAGAGGCCTTTGTATGTACTATCATGAATTCTTAAGCCTCTGGCATAGTTCAAACAACAATGCACCTTTGGATTCCAAAAGTATGTTTTTGGTTTTGTCATGTCAGAAAACAACTGGAGGTGGTTATTTCTCTTAATTTAGCAACTTACGAAGGAGATTTAGCAAATTATTTTGTATATACCCCCATCATACTAAAAGTTACAGTATGTTTTTAGTAACAGACAATGATTTTGCTTTCCCATACTGATCAAGTTTTGAGTATCATTTTTTTCCTGATTTAGATTGAAATTTATGAAATCATTTGTGTCCATTTTATAATCTATAGGTGCACCCTTATTCAAAGTCTGCAGCAACTTCTTTTTGCTTCTTCAACAACTGCACAGCCAATACTGACCCCTCGGGTATGATGATTTACTTCCATGACTTGATGATTTTGCTGTTAACTTAGTATTATTTTTCTTCCCCGTTTTTGTTTGTGTAATGTGTAAGTTCTTCTCGGATATATGTTTGTATCACACAAAGGCAAGAATTGTATACAGTATCCCCTATAAAGAATAGGCTTTTGTTCACTTCAAACATGTAAACTCAATTTTGATGACATCACTGGCCAACATTTTTTTGGTATTAGGACTACTGCATATTTTTCTTTTTCTTATATGAACGTATTTGTCTTTTTATATCAAGGTGTAGAATTTGAATCTCTCACATGATTAAAGAAATGCTTTTTCAGGTTTATTTTTAAAACAATTTAATTAATTATGCAGGTCCATTATTGTGTGAAAAATTAAAGATGGCATTCATTTGTCAGGGTTTTAAGGGGTTAGAATTCATAAAAAATGGGCATATCAGCTTTCTTAGTTTATGCTTTTCTTATTAGATTCACTTTCAACTAGATTTGTGTGCTTAAGGCTGCTGGCTGATGGTTTTTATGTCTCTATTGTGATTTTGACGTTGGACTTGTTCCATCTGATATCTTTAGCCATTGATGAAAGAGCTTGATGAAATGGAAAAAATCAATGCAAAGCTCTCTGCGGCTGTGGAAGAGGTGACACTAGAGCATGTCAAGAAGAATGAGGTAATCTTGCTTCAATTCTTTAAGATTCTGTCCCACCTGATTTGTTATGCACGGCCACAAGATCTGTCTGCAATCATCTTGCTTTAATTCTTTATGGTTCTATCCCATGTGTCTACATATATATCCTGAACATTTCATTGTGCCATCTAGATTAACATGAGGCATTAACTAGATTTTGTTCTGTATCATTTTTGTTTTCTTTTCAACCTTTTTCTTGTATTCTCTTAGATCTTGAACCGACCAAGTGATGAAAAACATCTCTATTATAGACATTAAACTATTCCTGTCTTACGCCATTTCTCTTTCTGCTTTTTTGTTGTTGAGAGATGATCTTTTGAATTAGGTTTACATGTGAGCTTGACATTGAGAAAGGTTTATGGCTCTCGCAACATAAGCATCAGAGAGATCATTTATCAGATGCATAAACATTAGGAGCCTTTTTGATAGACTAGAACTAGAGTATGAATACCTTCTCGCCAGACTTACCTGAATTAAGAATTTGTAACTGAAGACCTTTTGCTTCTCTCTTTAGTAACTTTTTGGCATGGTAGCTTTCATAAAATGATTCCTGGGTACAGTTTATTTTTTATAGTCTTGAATCTGAAAACCTAGAAGAAGACATGAAGACATCAGTTTATCAATTTCTGAAAATTATGCTTACTCTCTTTCACAAAAAATAAATATTGGGTTTGAATCAGTGAAGTCACTCTTGACACTGCTGCATTCTTTCTTGATACCCATGCTCACCACTACCATAACTTAGATTTCCATGACTTCTCTGTACTATTATATCACTCCTCCATTTCTAGATGAAGCAAATTTTTGCATGAATGTAGAATGTGAGATAGACAGCCCCCGCATCATATAAATAATATAATATTATATTAGAGGTTTGATAGACACCCCCCCGCATGAAGATTCTGAACCTTCTTTCTGTTATTTTGACTGAAACATGATTTGCATTCTGGTACCCAGATTGTGAAACATCATTCACAAGAGATTGGGCTTCAAAGGCGAGTGTTTGTTGATTTCTTTTGTAATCCTGAGCGACTGAGGAGCCAGGTTAGAGAACTGACTGCTCGAGTCAGAGCCTTGCAGGTTTCATAGCCAATCATAAGTATTGTTTGTATTTGCCATTCTTAATTTTTATAATTTTTTCCTCTATTCACTCTAAACTTTTGTATGTGCTATCTTCTCCCTGTGGGGAATGTACTATCCTTTGTAAAGATCAGTGGTTTAAGTTTCAAGTCTTGCATATATTTATTGACTTGTGCATATTATACAGCAAGACATTAGATTTTTCAGTCACTGCTGCCTTCTTCCCCCTTGCTCCTTTCTCTCTGCCTGTCCTGTTCCCCATTCTCTGGAAAAAAGAATGCAAAAAGAAAACAAGATAAAACCAGTTGATACTGTTTACAATTCTGGTAAAAACACTTCTGAGTGAACTAAACCATAGTGAGATTTTTGATCATCTTGAGCTGAAGCTGCAAAAGGTGTTCATATTTAGACCAAATTCTTGGTAACTAAGTGAATTGGCCATCACACCGTTATTACACGATTGAGGATTGTTACAAATAGCCTATGTTGATTGCCTTATCTTCTTTCCATCTCTTGTAACAAAGTGAACTGGCTATCACACCATTATTACAGGATTGTGAAGTGTTTGACAATTAGCCTATCTTGATTGGGTGTTACTTGAGATATATATTGCATTTATAAGTCAAAAAAGTAAAACTAATAACTAATAAATATTTAACAAATTAATTTGAATATAGGTATTCAGGAAAAAAAGATGGGTATTGAGTAATCCCTATATTGTTGATTAACTTTTCTTCTTTTCATCTATGTAATCATTACACATTTGAAGCTTGTTCATATACCAAATGTCATTGCATTCTAAGAGCAGTTTAAAATACGTTTGGAATTTTAGACTCCCAAGTTCGAATTTTAAAGTTATTTAAATGTTAAAAACAATTTTTTTTGCCGTGAAAATGGGTGGATGATAACATAATAGTTGTCGGATGGAATGAAGTAAATATTATTCACTTATTTAATAGTTAACAAATATGTCAAATTATGATAAAAAATTTTTGATTATATAACATTTTACCAATAAGATGCAGCTCACTTTCGCACTCGACCAAGTTTTTAGACTGTTGAGGTTCGAACCCCCTTTCACTTTCTCAGGTCCTTCGAAGTTGGGACGGTGAATGTCTTGAGGTTCTGTATATAATTTACAATAGTTGTTGAGTTTGCTTGTGCTGCTAATTATGGGTAGCTCAAAGGGTAAGCTCATGCCATTGATGAGATATGTCACTAGGAAGACTTTATTTTTGTCACAACTTCATGTTGAGGAGCACCCTTTTCAGCCAACTAATTAGCTGGAAGGATCGTTATTTTGCATATCAAAGAGATAGCAAAACCAACAGCGGGAACCCGAGCCATCATGTTAATTGCTAACCCAATGAATATGAAATCTAAGAAACCAACCACCAATCTAGTGCATGCTTGGTTTGGATTAATTTTTAAGAAAAAATAGTTTTTTTTTTCTTTCTAAAGTTTTTTCAATAAAATTTTGATTATAAGATATTTTGAGGTCATTTACTAGCAAATTCTCTTACAAGACCACAGCTATTCAACACATCCATGGTTTCTTGTAGAAGTCAAGGGAGAGACTTCCAAATGATAACTTTTCGAAGTACAAGGGTTGGTCTATCATCTGAGGACCTCAACTTTTTATGATAAATCAACCAAGAATTCAGTATAAGGCTAGTAAGTTGGATCTTTTGCTAGCCAAAGTCTCTTTTTAATTGTGAATTTGGTTCACAGAATGGTGTGTGTTATGCAGAAAGATCGATATGGTATCTGAGGTGAGTAGTTTCTATTAACTGTGAAAGAGATGGTTTTTTTGTTAGCTTTGAACTTGTTGAAATGGTTCATATTTTTAACATTGGCTCTGCTGAGAAAACTAGCATGCTTTAGAAATTTATCAAAGTAAAAAATTTAATTCAAGCTCCTTGATCAAGTGAAAAATTTATCAAAGTAAATTATGTTATTGGTGTCAGCATAATTTTACTTTCAAGTTTATTATAGTCACTCATGCATAATAATCTAAAGTTCTAGAACATTGTAGCTCCTAAATGGAGACTTATAGCTTGGATTAGCTTATTTTGTGTTCAAAAAAACTTATAATCAAAATGATGCAAAGAAAATATTTGGTTGAAAAGTTATTTTTGTGTAAAAATTAAATAAAACAAAACATGTGTTTAATGAGTATATATTGTCCTGAAGGTGAATTTTGTGATGGAGAATTCCCCTTCAGTTACATCCTTCATAGTTTGTAATTCATAATCTAATTATATGGGTTAACAAATGCTTTATAGTGAATTTATGAGAATTTTCTGAGTATCTCATCTTTGGAAATCTTGGGTTCAAAGCCTGTTTGGAACAAGTGGGGTGTGATTTATTAATTATTGGAAGGAGAAATGCACCCCTATTGTGTAACCTCCAATGAACCAAAAAGAATATCTCTTCTCTACAGAAACGCTTTTCACATTCATGGAAAAATTTGAAGACAAGTTTTAAGAGGAACTGAATTCAGACTTAAAAAAAAAAAAAAAATTCATCTTGCTTCTCATTGGTGCTGCTGGATTTTTTGAGGGAATTCCACTTTGGATATTCAACAAGATTGAAGGGCTCTGTCTGTTTGGTTCCTTAATATAGAAGGGGTTTAACTGTAGTTTTCTTTTTTACTGCTTGCATCTCAGCATTGCTCATGCTTAGATTTGTCTTCTTCCTTTGTTGATGAATTATTCATTTCCATTAATGTGAAATTTTATATATATGATTTACATGATAAGAATTTTGAATCGAATGGTAGATTTTATAAAAAGAATATCAATAACAAGTTATTAAATAATGTAAGATTAAATTTAATTTATACCGATGTCGATTGATTCTTACCCATATTTATATTGTCATTTGCTATATGTCATACTTGAATATGCGTTATGTATCCGAATGTATGTAGCATAACTATTGCTTCTTCATGTTTGTCTTCTCAAACTTCACTACTTTGTATATATGTTTTCGTGTTTTGTTGCGTATATTTAGAAGAATTATGGAGTCAGAGGAGACAACAATTTGGAAGGGAACGATCAAAACTCCAGCCTCCATATTGTTAATAATTTGCAGCTTATGAATGCGGTTTGGTAGTCTGAGAGTGAGTTTTCCTTTGCTTGATGTTGTATGTGCAATATGGGGGTTGTAGGCATTTGCAGGGTGCTTGTAAGTGTTGTTTTGGCCAATCTGATTCTAGGAAGAAATTGTTTTGTGCTTTGAGATCGACCTTTCCTTTTTTCTTTAATTTTTATAAGGTGTAATCTTATTCGAGATATTGAAATTATCTCTTTCTGTAAAGTATTTCTAACATTACAAGTAAAGCTTGTGTATTATGGATAATCACATAAATCCATATATATATATATATATATATATATATATATATATAAATTTGAACCAATAACCTCTTACATACAACTCAAATCCCTCAACACTAGCCCACAGTTTACATAAATCCATATATATACTAATATAGTTTCAGGTTCAAAAGGATAATTATGCTTGTGTTACAACTACAACCCACCACTTAAAAAAAAAAAGAAGCACATTTTTGTATTTTTTTCAATCATTGTTTTATGGAACAAAGATATCCTAAGAATTAGTGTCTATTTGAATTAGATTTAAAAAAAAGATTATATAGTATTCTGAATAAAATTAGTCTTACACTCAAAAAATGTAAAACTACTCCCACAAGGACAAAAAAAACAAAACAAAACAAAACTGATTTTAGGACAATGTTTAATTGCTCATATAAAAACATGATATTTGAGAAAACTGTTTTAGAAGGACTATAATTTTAATGTGATAATCAACTCAAGACTTCAATTTTAAGATTTATTAATTAAAGGATTAAAATTGAATTAGACAATATTTCGGTAATAGATATTAACTAAAAAAAATGTTTACATGGCAGTAAAAGAGTCTTACATATTAAAAAAAATGATATGGTAATAATGTGTATTAATAGAATCATAAGTCATGTAATTAAGTGATATTATAGATTTTGTAATTAAAAAATTTCAAAAACAAAAACACCTTTGACAATGTTGACTTTTTTATTATAATATTAATTTGATTAAATGTTATCATATTCTTTATAAGTTTACTTCAAATTGTAGATATCAATAACTCACAATTCAACTCAAGACCACTGCGTAAGAAATGCTTCGAATTCAAACTCATGGTTCCTAGTCACGATGAAAAGTCCATTTTTTAGTTTGTAGTAAAAAGTTCATAACAATAATCTATTGCAGAATTTCTTTTGTTATAGCAATATGTCAAGTTGAATATTTTTACATTGTTATCATTTTTTAAGGTTGAGTCGCTTAATTGGTAAAAAAAAAAATTCAATTCTTTAATTGATTTGTTATGAAAAATTGAGGTCCTTATATGATAATTCACTCCATGATATCTCATATCAATCATGAAAATAGAAATAAATGTAAAAAGGATATGAGAAAAGAAACTTGATAATTAACATTGAATATTACAAACATCATTACTAAAGTACCATAACTAACATAGTTTAACATCATTGAGTTTAGAATACAAAATAGGAACGTCAATTGCTACAATCAAGAACATCCCAGAGAGTTGTTGCCCATGTAAAAAATTTAACATGAAGCCAATGGCCTTGGGTCTCTGTTAATACATCACCAAAATTAAATGAGTTAACACATCATGAAAGAACATAGTCATATGCTACTTCTTTTTCAAGTTGATTTGATTCAACAACCAATTAAACCTTGACTCTTCATCCCCAAGTGCCACAAATATCTGCCAAGCTATTGGGTCTTTCAAGAAGTGGCTACACTCAACAAGCAATTGGGACCCAGGCGTCATGCCTGGCAATTTTTTAACCTCTTTCATAACATTCAGGGTGCCACAAGAATCATCATCTTTAACCTTGGAAACATGAGGACTTGAACTACGAGACTCAACTGTTTCACAAATTCCATTACGGTAGGCATTCAATTTTTTCTGTTGTGTTTGCATACCCTCCTTTGTTACCCTTGCTCCATCCATCTTGCTCTTCTCTCCACTTAAAACACTAGCTTGAGTGTTGTTCAATGTACAAATTCCTAAACCAAAACTAGTAGGAGCACTAACACCAGCACAATTATCAATACTAACACCAACACTAGCGCCAAAAGTTGGATCTTCACTATCCCCGGCACTCTCAGTTGTGTCCAATTTTTCAAGACTTACCACATTATGACAGTCAGATGTACCAGTGGTTGTGCTAGAGGCAAATAAGGAAGTCAATTTTAGAACAAATTTTAAGTTTTTATTTGGAAATTGTGCTACTCTAGAATCCTCCTGCAAGGAACAAGCATACAATTATATAACAACCATCAAATTAACCAAAAAAATCATTGAATGCAGCATGACGCATTTTAAAGAACTTACCAAAAATTTTTTGTTCCACCAATCATTTGATGCTTCAACATTGTTTTTCTCATAATTCCATCCAAGGCCGGTTTCTTTTCGAAAGAGTTGGTACCATACTGACCATTTTCTTTTGAGAGTATCCCACATGTTCTTAATTTGAAGATCATCATAGTTCAAGCCACTAACAGCCCTAAATTTTGCCTTAGCAGCCATCCACCCTACTTTGGTTAGGTTATTACCATTGCGTTCACCTTGATTTGCTTGCTCTTGAATAGCATCAATTAAAATCTCATAAGTTCTATCCTCCCACTCTGTTGAGTTTTTAACTTGTTCAATAGTGGGAACAACCACTGAATCATTTGATTTAGACATTCTTCTCATTGGCATATTTGCCATCCTAAAACCAAAATGAAATCATCGTATGTCAAAATCAATCATACCCTACCAAAAATAAATTTCAGCCATATACGTTCACTCTTCAAAATAAACAAACTTCCACATAACCTCTAGAAGCATATAGAAGAAAAGAGAAATGTAGCTAAATTTGGCAAATACTATAGCCAATTATGAATTTTCCCCCTTTCTCTTCGAAAATAAACCAATAAAATTTTCAATCTAGGATAAAATCCTTTCAAAAACATAAACGATAAAAATTCCCAATAAGAAGGAATTAGAAAAGATATTAATCCAAATTAATTAATAACAGAGATTCAAAATTTAACAAAGAAAATTTATGCCTGTTGGTTGCTAATTTTACACTTGAAAAGATAATCAGGGCCCAGAAACAATAAGCTTTGAAAGAGTGCCAAATCACTTATCTTTTTAGGGGAAACCTACTTAGGATTTATATTTTTTATTAGTTCAATCAAGATTTCGTTGCTAATAAAACAGCTCTAGAAATTTGAAGCTCTATCCGGTGGTGTAGGTATGGACATTACTTTGGATTGAGTGGAAGTTCTGAACATACACAGAGTTTGTTTGGATACATTTTTTAAAAAAAATACTTTTTAGAAAAAAAAAAGTAAAAAAAAAAAAGGTATGTTTTATAAGTGTGTTTAGATGTAACTTTAAAAAAAATAAAAATTTAAAAAAAATTAATTTACTTTTTTTTTAAAAAATTAATGATCTATAACTTCTGAAAAAAGTATAAAGATAAATAATTTTTAATATAATTTTTTAATAAAAATATCTTTTATCTTTATTAAAAATTACATTTTATATCCTCTCTTTTTCCTTCTTATAAACCTTATTTACATAAACCTTTTTAGGTAATTTTATGAATTATATTTTAAATAATGCAACTTTAAGTCATTGTATCGTAATATTTTAAATTGAATTCTGATTTCAATGATTATACTACTTAAAAAAAGTAAAAATAGAACAACATTAGCAACCTGTTGTTAAGTCTTTAGGTACACAATTAGACATGTTGTTATTACCTTATGTCTCGTTTTATATGATGTTGTTACCATAACATACTTAAAAATTTCACTATCCCTATTATGTTAACACATTTAATCATATCTTACATATCATAACTTATCATATCATGCATTTGGATGTCTTTTTCAGTAATTTTTGATATAAATTAAGTGTTTTTATTTTTTTTTATCCAAACAAACTTAAAAGTCTTTTTATTATTTAAAAGTACTTTTTAAATATTATATCTAAATATAAAATTACTTTTTCTTTAAAAAAAATATATTAAAATAAAATATATAAAAAAAATAATTTTTTTATAAACTTATCCAAACGATTCCATATTTTTGTCACTCACCTATTTCTTTTGACGCCAATGCACAGCTCCTTCTTGGATTGGTTTTGTGGAACCCACCTTGCCTTAGCCTTTCGCCATATGATAGAAAGAGATGGTAAAAGAAGGAGTGAAAGAATGTGAGAGACGCTTGTTCTGAAATACGTAAAATAAAGAGGTGAGTGTTGGCTATAATTAAGGCTTCATTTATGAAGCCATTGGCAGTTAGCTTCATTAATAAGGATTTAAATCTTTTGGCTTTCCTTTTTTCTGCCTCTAATCATGTTTCAGTATTGACAAATTAATAATAAAATATATTTAAAAATAAATTAATATTAATTAAGATAAGATATATTTTTTTTTATTGATTTATTGGTACTTGATTTAGAATACAGTATTAAAAACAGAAAAAAAGAACGGAGGATTTGAATTCCATTACTGAAGGCATTAAAATGCCCAATGGCTCTGAAGTGGAAAAAAACTTCGGGCATTAGCTTCATTATCGAAGGCATTAAAATGCCCTGTGGCTGTGAAGTTCAAGAAAACTTCCATAAGAGTTTTAGCATTTGTTTCGTTACCAAGGTTCTGAAAACCGAACCGGTCACTGAACGGGTCGAGATACTGAGTCAAGGTTTAATGGTTCAACCGTGGTCGAACCGTGGTCGAACTGGAATATAATTAAATATATATTTATATTTATATATAAATATAAATATAAATATATATATATATAATATTATTTATATACTAATAAAATAAATAAAAATTATAAAAATATAATATAAATCAATAATAAAATTATTTGAAATATAAAAACAAAATATCATAAAATAAAAAAATATTACATTCATATAAGCAACACAACATTAATTCACATAACAATATAACATACAAATTAACTAAAATGATGTCAATATAATTTGTAAAGATTAAATCAGAGTTTTTGTCTAAAATTATAAATATATACTTAAACAATTTTAACCCATAAAGATTAAATCATTTAAAGTAAAATTACAAGACCCAAATGAATAATTAAAAAGAATAAAAAAGCTAAAGAAGCCATTTGTCCCATGTTTGTACCATATGTGGACACCAACCGATTATCAAATTAAACAAAGTTGTCCAGACATAAGCTGATTATCAAATTAAGCAAAGGATTGCTTCCCTGTTTGTTTCTTCTTCTTCGGTTCTTCCTCGTCATCTTCGTCACCTTGACGAATCTAACTAGATCGCTTCCCTGTTTGTTGTCATCTTCATCTTCTTTTGCTGCCTTGTCGTCTTCGTCGCTTTCTTCTTCGTTCAGCTGATCGCAACTCTCCATGGTATGCAGAGCGTGGCCGTCGCCGAAGGCGCGGACGTGGTCCTTGAAGGACCTCTTGTGCTTGAAATCGTAGCCACAGATGCAGAACCAGAGCTTCCCGTAGTTCTTCTCACGCGTCCTCCAATTCCCTTGCACAGTAAATGGCTTCCCGCATTTCCTGCACCCGAATGGCTTCGCCCTGGGCTTCCTCTTGTAGTGCGTCTGAGAGGTTCGGAAGTCTTTCAGTGGCTTTGATGTTGGATGAGAACCGATAACCGTACGGACCGGTATCGGATTAACCGGTTTAGCCGGTTCGAAACCGGTTCACCGGTTTTTGAACGGTTTTTGACCTTATCGGTTTTGAGAAATAGTCCGAACCGGTGAGAGGACCAATTTTCGGCCCGCCGGGTTGAACCGGCCGGTCCGGTCCGGTTTTCAGAACATTGTTCATTACTAAAGGCATTAAAATGACGTATGGCTTTGAAGTGCAAGAAAGCATTAGCATCATTAATTTTAGGGAAAAAGAGAAAAATACGTACCAATTCCTCTATTTATGATTTAAGCGAGAAGCATAACGCTAAACATTTAGATTATAAAAAAAAAGTTGTTACTGTGCCACAAAATTTGTGCATAAAAATTTAATCAAATTAGCCAAATATGTACATAGCAAAGAAAAAAAATTTCATGTCAAATTATTTTTGTATAAAAATTAACCAAAATCAAATATATACTTAATAGTAAAAAGAAAATCCTTATACCTTTGGAGATATGCAGGAATTACTTGCGATGGTGCGAGAAACAGTAATCATTTAATGAATAGGGAAAGGAGAGTACCTAAGATGTCCACAATTTTTTTTAAATTTTTTAACATTTTAAACATATTATGATTTTATCTTTTTATATGAGAATTTATATTTTCTTATTATTTTACGACTATTTATTCTAGTGAATAAGTTCGTAATGATAAAACTTGTTGCTGAAAAAATTTTATATCATTTAAATAATAATCATTTATGTGAATTGATTATTATAAAATATAATTAAACTTGATATATTATTTTAAGTTTATAAGCATTTTAAATTATTAGATAAAATTATGATATATGATATTAAATTTTATTCATTTATATTTTAATTTATATTTTAAAATGTCATTTCAAATTATTAGATACCAACATATATTCACTTATACCCACCTCCGATGTAAGAGTATAAATGAATACCCGTGACATGGACGGGGCTCCATGTCATCATTGGGCCCATGGCGGATTTCCACTAAATCACCAAACAAGTGTCACTGTGTTGCGACTTCACCATGGCGATCACGATACCCATAATGGATGGCCTTCTCATGGAAAAAATGGTGCAAATGGTGGAGACGGGTGAGAATTTCCTCATTTGCTCTTGCCTTCAACATATAAGTACTAAATACTAAGGGCTATTTTGATGTTTCGCTTAGTCTCTGTATAGAAATCCCTCATTCAAGGGTTCATTCTCAATTGTGCTTGCCTCCAGCGAGCCAATCTGTCTACGGCAAACTAAGGTAGCTCTCATCCCTCTCTATTTTTTCGTCCATGCATCACCTTTGCTTCTTTTTCTTTTTTTCCAACTTAATTTCAAACTCAAACCAAGGTCCATACACAGCCACTCACTAACCCACCCACCCATTGACCTAGACCCACCCACCTGCGTGCTAACCACCATTTACAACCAACAAGCCATAATAAAAAAACTAACTTGTGCACCAATAAGAAAGAAGGGTAATGTTGCAGCTTGCCAAAAGTAGTTAGAAAAGAGTTGTGGGCATATGTTTGGGAAAAAGGAAGCAAGAGAGTGTATAAGAAAATGTTAAGGATCTTGATGTTGAAAATTTAGATTTTGGTAATAGTGAAGAAGAACGCGGGGTTAAGGGAGGGTGTATCCTCTGCTAGTGTGAGGAAGAAAAAGGCCAACATGAAAGGCCCTTTGGATTTATAGTGTTTTAAAAATTCAGAAACTGTTGTTGAACAAAAAAAGGAAAGATGAGACTAACTAGCACAAGGGAGACATGTGACAAAGAACCGAGGGCTAGAGTAAATCAATATAAGGGAGACAAACTAGCTTGTCAAATTGAAAAGCTTCCATCATATGGTTGATGCCATTGGAAGCTATGGTCCAAGTTTAAAACCGTTAAGTTACATGAGAGTTACATACCTCAACAAGGAGTTGGAATACACAAAAGAATCAATGAAGGGTCATAAGGAGCAATAGGAAAAAAATGGTTGCTCTATTATGTGAGATGCATCGACCGATAGGAGACAAAGATGCTTGATCAATTTCTTGGCGCTTTCCAATCAAGACAATGTTTTTGAAGTCTATTCTTGCATTTAAATTTGTAAAGACTGGCAAAAGTTGTTTGAGTTGCTTGATGTTCTTATGGAGGACATTGGACAGGAGAAAGTTGTTCAAGTCATAACTGATAATGGAAGCAATGTTTTAGCTAATGAGATGTTGGCAGAAAAAAGAAAGCATCTTTATCGGACTCTTCGTGCAGCCTATTGCCTATACCGAATGCTAGAAGATAACGGAAAGATTCCGGCTAGTAAAAGAAGATAATACAAAAGGGAATCATTCTTATTGGCTTCATAAATAGTCACTCAATTACTTTGAACATGTTGAGACACTATACAAACAAAAGATCTTACTTGAGCTACCAATTTACAAGGCTGCTAGTGGTCTCTTTTGATATAAATTTGTAAAATCACTTAGGAAAACCCTTGCACATGGTGAGAAATGAAGAGTAAGTACTACATTCTAGTCTTCTAAGTTCTTTTAACTTCTATATTTTTAAGTCCTATGCTTATAAATAAATCTCTATTACTTGTAGCTCAATGGTGTTGTATGTATGGACATTTAGCTCCAAATTTGCAGCAACTAGCTATTAAGATTATGAGCTTGCTATAAAGTGCATATGGCTGCGAACGTAATTGTAGTGTTTTTGGAGAAAGTAATTAATGTTTCTATAATTTTTGTCTAGCCTAGTACTCTAATATAGTTACTAACTTACTATTATATCAATGTTGCATATTCATTCTAAGAAGAGAAACAGACTTGAGCATCAAAGGTTGCATGATTTGGTTTACGTGAAGTATCACCAAGCACTCAAGCAACGTTACAATGTTAGGGATGAGATTGAGCCAATCTTTCTCTCCAAACTTTGATTATTATTATAATGAGTGGCTAGTTGGAGAGATGCTTGAAGATGAAAATGGTGCTAAGAATGAGTTGGTTTTTGAAAATGATGACACTTTGAATTGGGGAGTGATTTATAGGGCGTTAGGGCCTAGAGTGATTAAAACCTATACTAGGTAACAAAATAGAAAACAAAAAGGAACCTCAAATGCAAAGCCAACTGCAAGAGTAAGAAAGAATGGTTCGGCAGCTTCAGCTTCGAGTTCAAGAGCTAAAGACATTGAAGAAGAATTGGAAGACATTATTTTTAAAAAATCCAAAAAGGAATTGGAAGACAGATTTGAAATATCAAAAGAAGAAGAGAGATATATTTCGACAAATGATGGTGAAGAAGGCAATGGCAACGATTACATGGATAAGGAAGAGGAGGAGGAGGAGGAGGAGGAGGAGGAAGAGAAGAAGAATTAGATTGTAAATTTTTCATTGTCTTGTTTTATGTTTCGTTTATCTTGTCTTGTTTTATGACATTATGACATTATCATTTACTATTCTATGCTTTTTTTTTATGTGTTTTCAACCTCTTTAGTTCATTTATATTCAGTTTGTGATACTTCTTTTTATCTCTATAATACTTTTATTGTTCTTCAATATAAGTTGTTAGATGTTGTATTATTTAGATTTTGCAGGCCTTGCAATATATTTTATATTTTCTAACTTGGCAGCCATGCTTCTGCCATTGGTTGCAATGACATCTGCCATAAAACTATGGTGGATTTTTTAAGTTCAACTGCCCTTTCACTCTTTGCACTCATGTTTTGATTATCAACAAACTATTTTGTTTATTTCAATTAGAGTAAGACTCCTTTTTTAATCCTTTCAAAGGAAATAAGTGTATAATCACTTTGGTCCTTCTAAAAAAATATTATCATCAATTTAGTTTTTGAATCTATAAAGTGACATCACAATCGTCCTTCTCCATACAAGATAGGGACTAAATTAATATAATTTCAAATAATTTGAGACTAAATTGGTAACAATTTTGTATAATTGAAAGACTAAATTAATGATTTTTTTTATGATTAATGATTAAATTAAAGGTTAATTTTTTTAAGGACTAAAATGATATCAATTTCTCGATTCAAGGTCTAAATTGATGACAAAATTCTTTAGAAAACCAATGTGATTACACTTATATCTTTGGAGGACCAAAACACTACCAATGGCTCTTTCATCACTTGGGTTCTATATATAAGTGAATATTATAGGTTTTACAAGCTCTCAAACACATGATTCCAAATCATTAAACTTGATTCCTCCTACTTCAATCAAAATCAATATTTGAGCTCTTCATTGTTAAATTCCATCTATCTCGTAGTTATTCAAGTTGTAATATTCACTCTTTGAGAGAGTTTATCATTCCAAACATCTTGTAAACACTTGTAGAGGGTGAGGTATCCCTTTGTTGAGAGAAATTGTAAGAGGGTAAGGTATCCCTCTAAGATTGTGACAAAGGTGAGATATCTCTTGGGTTGTGAGGCTCAAACACTAAGGGATACCCAATAGTGTGAGGGGTGTTCTACATTGTGAAGGTTTGTCAGCACTTGGTTAAGCTTGGAGGATAGTGAAAAAATCTCAAGTGGAAGATACTGAGGACTGAATGCAGGTCACTCAGTTGGTGGCTGAATTAAGATAAATTCTTTTGTTTGTTTCTCTCTTTCCTACACTTTTTAAATTCAGTATCTACTAATATTTACTTGTATATTATTCATCAATCTTATCTTAATATTTAGCTTGTTTACTCGGTTTCGTTACTAATCTAAGTTACATTTGAACAATATACAATCTTTGTATTGTTAGGCATTATATGTGAAGCTAAAAATTTTTATAACCTCTAAGCATGTAATTATTATCATTGTGTATTTCTTAAACTTATTCCACTGTTTCTACTAGTTGTTAGCATAAAATGCATATTTATTCAATATTAAATGAAAATTTACAGACATCCAATTCACCCTCTCTTAAGTGATGGTTGTCATGCCTCACATTTAGCAAATAAAGAGACTCAATGAGGTATTTAAGTCGTATACTATCCTTCCTAATAGGCTAGTTTTTTAAAATAAGCCCTCCTTATCACTTGAGTGATATCAAAAACAATGTTTGAAATAAATTATAAAAACAATTAAGTTAATCAAATTACAAATGATCTTATATGGTTCAAATACAACCCAAAAATCTTGTTTCCACATTATCATCCATTTTATGCTATTCACGTGGAGGATAGAAAATTATTCACTTATCATTTGAGTTAGCTATTTATTGTTTTAATTCATCATCATTTTATTCAAATTATTTTAAGTTAAAATTTATTTAATTAATGTGAGTATAAATTTTTTTTTAATTATTATACAATAATGCGTTGTCACATCTTCTCATTTCTTTTTTCAAGGTCTCTACTGAAATTCTTTTAATTAAACGAAAACACATGATTAAATAAAATTGTGCGAGTTTTATACTAGCATTAATTCAAAATTATATTTTTTTCAGGTATTATTTAAAAATCATTTTAGTTAATTTTATTATGGTGAGTATGGTACCCTCGTCACACATACGAGAAGATAAAATTTTACATGCTAAGTGTATGTTTAGTACGCAAGGTAAAAATATAAATAAAAAATTAATAAATAAAAATTTTATGGATGTGAAAAATTTACATGCCACAAAACTTATTCATGAATTTTTCACTCTCATTTTTAGTCATATACCAAACATACACTAGGAGAAGAAGTTGAATTCTAGAAGAAGAATGATTGCACAGGTGAATAATAGAGTTAAGATTTTGAGAATCTTCAACCTTGTTAGCTCCATGGTAAGGGTGAGGAAAGACTTAGCAAGAGGAAAGAAGAGAAGAGAAGTGGTGTCATCTATGAATTGCCTAGCCAGTTATGCACAACCAGTTTATATGCATAATAGATTTAATTTTAATTCATCGTCAATATAAAAAATTGAAAAAAATTTGAAAAAAAAAAATCCCTTCAACTTTGCTCTATATGCACTTTGATCCTTAAAACTTTAAAAATGTGCACTTCGGTACTTCAACTTTCAAAAGTGTGCACTTTAGGCTAAAAGTATAACATTCGTCCAAATCTAAACGAAAAATTGCATGTGATTAACACATGAGGACATTTTAGTTGAAAGAAACATACAGTTTTCTATTCAAATGTAGACCAACGTTATACTTTTAGACTAAAGTGGACACTTTTGAAAGTTAAAGGATCAAAATACACATTTTTAAAGTTTAAGAACCAAAGTACATTTAGAGCAAAGTTAAAGGGAGTTTTTTAGATTTTTCCCTAAACAAATTTACATTATCATATAATTATTTATTGATATGTCATTAAACGAATTTTGACTGTGTCAACAACTAAATAAAAATGTCAAACTTTCTTTAATATTGTGTTAATAAATAATTAAATAATAATATAAAAAATTATATGGTTACAGTAAATAAGAATTACAGTTATATATATAATATTAAGAGTTAAATTATTAATATACAATTGTATCCAATTTATACCATCACCTAAGACAAGAAAAAAATATAAATAAATAATTTTGTTAATGCGTGCCCTAACGGCACATGTTAAGGAATAAAGAACTAAATGTGTTTTAAAATTTTAAAATATTAAATGTTTTTATTTTTATTTAATAGTATATATTTGGATTCCTTAACCTGTGTCATTAAGACACACAATAAGTAAACCCAATAAAAAAAAAATAAACTGCTCACGAGAAAGAACGCTACCACCAAAGATAGTGGTATAGTTTTCTTCCTAGTTAAAAAGCATTTTGTTGGAAGGGCAATGATTTGAATCCAAACCATTACATCTTCATTAAAGTCTCAAAACCTGCCAGATGCAACTATACAAAGGTCACAGATTGATTGGTTTTCAACTCGGCAGCTTAAAGGATTCTGCAAGAAGCAAATTGAAGCTCAGCAGATCCATGACAAATGCCACAAATGACAGTTTTAAGTGCCTCTGGCTCAAACCAGAGTCCAAAGCACAGTCAAGAACTATCAGGTGAAATCTCAATGGGCAATGAAACACTAGAGTTTGAATGTGAAGATGTAGAGACCAGAAATTCTGATCCCCACTACTCTTCATCATATTTATAACAAAAATTTACAATATTCACTCTGGAAAGGTCCTAAAGTTATTCTATCTGTAATGCTATCCCTATAAGCAACCTACCAAGTACCAATAGTTTTTTGGCAGCACATGAGGCTAAAAGAGTGGATACAAATGGGAGTGGATTGCCCTCACTTCAACTTTAAAAATTAAAAAAAGTACATTACAGAAAAAGATAGAACTAGCTAAACGCTATCTCTTGAAGCACTTGGAGTGTCTTTTGATGAACCTGGAAACGGGAAAAGAACAAGAGAAACAAGTCACTCAGCGAATCACGGAGGTGATTATATGGATGATTACTTTAGGCGATGATTCAACCAGCAAAATTAAACACACGTTAGCATAATGCCACCATCATGGCTTCAAGCAACACAAATGCTCTTTAAGAGTGACAGTCAACTATTCCTTAGTTTAGGCACGGTCCAACCACCTTTAATAAAGAAAATGATCATCTAGTGTATGCCTACCTCAAACATCAAATTTAATTTTGCATTTGGATTAGTCAAAACTGCATTTTCCATTTTTTCTTAAGCTACATCAGTGGTAATTTTGGCAACACAGTTTTAAAAATATAAAGAAACACCAGATGGAATATTGAAACAATTATTCTCTCCACTGTGGCCTGAAAAAACAACAGAAAACAAGACTCTGGTCAAGCCAAACGGTTGTTTCTTTCTGTTATAGCATTTTAGGGGATTATTATTGTGCAATCTGTAGTGGAACAGTCCCATATTTTCATAAATACATTTTTTGCAATTTGGTAACCAAACATTCCAAACAATTGCCTCACAGTTATTATGCAAATATACTTGTTTTTAAACTAATTAAGAAAAATTAACATTTAAAAAAATAAACTGACAATAAACGTAATTAAGTTTATTGTTAAAATGCAGACTGCATCACGTGAGGTGATCTCCATTCACCCCCCAACAGTCACATTGCTGCCGCAATGGCTGGATTCGCAACAGCATCGCAGCCGCGAAGAATGCATTGCGGCCTCAACGTTGCAGTTTTTATACAAAAAATTTTTTTAAAAAATATTTAGTATATTATTGTCAAAAAAATTTCACGGACGCTGCAGCCACAATCCACATCACAGTAGCCACAACGCCTACAATCGTAATAACTGCAATGCAACAACAACCGCAATTTAAAACCCCGCTATTTACCCTAAGTAGTTGATCTAGCACCGTATAATCTTCCACAACTTAAACAAGTTTAAGTTTAATTAAAGGCCAGTGATAGGATCCCAAAATCAGAGCAGACTTTATTGAATGGAAACACACTGAAATCCCTTACCTGTTGCTGATATTGAGAGAATATCAGTCTTATATGGGGATTTTGGTACAAAAACACAAACGAAATCACTCAGACCTCACTCACAATTCACCCCCCCCCCTTCCCCTCTCCAGTCTCCTATCTTCTTTTATCCCAATTCCAGTACCCCATTCTGTTTCCTGGTCCACCTGCCACGTGAGCAGGTGGTTACAATGCAAACGCACGTTATGCTTATCACACACCTTTCCACAAGACCCTCCCGAGCCCCAACTTCTCTGCTGTCATCCCTTACTCTTCTAGAGTACACCTTAGTCAAAGGTGGTTTAACAGCCAGCTAATGAAATTCCTCAAGAAAAAGTACAAATATAACATGAAAATTCTGAAAAAGCTGTTGCCAAAAATTTTAAAATAGATATTTATAATAAAAAGGATGAAGTTCCAATTGGCCAAGATGCTGACAGCACATGATGACATTGATATTGGAAATAGAAATAGAAATATTTACGAATTTGATGAGGACAAAAAGAATTTACCCATTCCAGATGTTGTGCGGTGATGCCAGAGTCAGTTCCAGCATATATACCACCTAAGACCTGGCAAGACAAGAATTAAAGAATATCAATTTGACAAAGAAGATCATTTAAAGCTAAGGTGTAATGGAGTCAGAACTCAGAATGTTTAACTAGTAGTGATTATGGGGGAAATATCACAGTAAAAAAGTTAGGGTCCCAAGAGGGGGAAAATTCCAACTGCCCCAAGTATTTTACACCTCCAAGGAATTCTCAGGTTCACTTGGCTTCAAACCAAAACATTCAGCATAGCAAACATGATGTGGTGTTACCTTGGAGACAGTCTCAAGAAACATGCCAGGGCGTACTGGAAGTGGCTTCCGTCCTGTCACACTTGCCTGGATATCGTGGAAGTTAAATACAGTGATAAGTCACTACTATAACTTGCATAAACATGTTCCCCAGTTAAATAATACACATGCATCCAATTTTACCCACCCTTCCAGCAATTCCACTTGAAAACCTTCGTGTGGCCTCATCTTCCTCGTCATTGTCAACATTGTCTGCACCTTCATCTTTTCCTTGCATTACATTTCTTATCATATCAAGCACAGTTTTCCCAGGTTTCAAAGCCACCAATTTGGTTAAGAAGTTCACCTGCACTGCCAGCAGTTATAAAGATGCCAAGATGATATTTATGACAATGAATGATGATAAATTATAATTGAATTTACTTCCAGATCTCTACATATGTATGGAGATTTCCAAGCCCTTTTAGCAACAAACAATAAAATCAGATGAAAATGTATAATTATTAGGTAATGTTTCACTAGAAGTGAGAGCCATATTAAGATCAAAATATGAAAGGTGCACATCCACATACCTCAGATTGAGGAAGAGTATTTAATCCACGGTCATTTCTTTCATCCAAAATTCCCCCTCCCATCATATCACGTGCTTCTTCTCTAATCAAAACAAGCCTTGCAAGAAGTTTTCGATCAGGCACAACAGGCCGACTTTCCATTGTCTGCACATATATTGATAAGCATCAAACAATTAACCAGCAGCATCTAGAATCCATGTGGTTAGCTTGGTCAAGAGATAGAGGAAACTTTTGTCATTCAATTGAAAGAATAACAAAGATAATCTATTTAATTATTAGATGCTTGTGTAGAATGAACTTTAAAAAAAAAAATAATAATCTGTGCTTGAAAGACGTGGAAAAAAAAAGTGAATGGAAAACAAAGAAAAATAAATATAAGATAGCTAAATAAAGAAATATATAATCAATATGAGATCTGTTAGTAAAATTTCTGCCAGGCCTGTTTACACCCTTGGAACCCCTATATGCTAAACCATATTATACCTGTAGTTCTTGTAAAGTATGTGATAAGGAACACCGTGAGCCTAAGGTGTATGTTAGGAAGAAGTTTAAGAGGAGTAGGGGAACAAACCCGTGCACTCAGCAAATGTGATCTGCTAACTAACCTTTCCCCCCCTCACGGCTGTTGGGTAACTACCGCGTGAACCAAGGCGGAAGAGGGAAACGTGACCTTGCTAATGAGACTTATTTAGGGATGAAGGAGTGGAAGAGAGGGCAGAAAAGAGTGAGACAGAACTGAAAGGAGAGAATTAGGCACTCTCGAAATTGCCTGAGATAACTACTGTATTTTTTTTTCCTTTCTTACATTTCTGCAGCCTTGTAATTCTCTACACACCCCACTGTTCTGATATCTTGTTGATAGCAGAGCAGGAAAGGAGATCTTATTCCTATTTTTCATTCAATTTACGGGAATTCTGGTCCAGTTCTATCAACTGGTATCAGAGCTCCCGATCTGGGAGCTGTGAAATGGTTAACACCAGGATGGAAGCCAGAATTGAGGCCCTGGAGCGCGGGGTGAATATGGTGGAGGACCTGAGAGAAGAATTCGCGTAATGGAAGAAGGAGGCACACACGAGGATCAGCAAGCTAGGGAGGTCCGTGAAAGGCAGAATGATGTGATACAGCAGGAACTGATGAGGTTCCTTCGAGGAAGGACACCGGAAACCACACAGAGGAGACAGGAGATGAAACTGGACGAGGAAGGAGATACAAAACGAACCTACAGCACGCCTAGAGGCCTGCATCTGGACAAGAGGATGAGGCGTATGGAGATACCACTTTTTTCAGGAGAAGATGCGTATGGCTGGCTCAATTGGGTGGAGAGGTATTTCCTCATCAACACCATGTCCGAACGGGAGAAGGTCCAAACGGTGATGCTGGCGCTCGAAGGAAGGGCACTTAACTGGTACCAGTGGTGGGAAGCTCGAGCAGTGGAAATAACTTGGTCCAAGTTTAGGGAAGCTGTACTCTGACGTTTCCAACCAACAATGGCGGGAAACTCGTTTGAAATTCTGTTGGGCCTCCGACAGACGGGTACCGTAGGGGAATTTCGGAAGAATTTTGACCTGATTTCTGGACCATTGAGGCATACGGATGAGGATGTATTAAGAGGAATATTCCTAAATAGCCTTAAGGAATAAATACGAGCGAAACTAAAACTCCACAGATTGGACTCACTAATCGATCTGATGGATTAAGCTCTACTTATTGAAGAAAAAAACTGGGCGTGTGAGAAGGGAAATCCGACAGAAGGGAAAGGGTCAAGCTGGAATTATAAACCAGCTCAACCCACTAAAACCATGTTAGTGGATCTAGGAGGGAAGCTTAATATGGATGGCCACAAGGGAGGGTCTGGAGCTGCCACAGGCAACTCTAAGATTGTGCCACAGGGGAGCAACACGGGAAGTAGTAGAAGAGGACGATCAAGGAGACTATCTGGCGCTGAATATCAAGACAAAATGAAGAAGGGTCTTTGCTTTTGGTGTGATAAAAAATTCGACCCTAGACATGTGTGCAAGAATAAACAATTCCACTTGCTGATCATTGAAAACCCGCATGAGGAGGATGTGAAAGTAGAACTGGAGCAAGAGTAGGCTATTGAGGAGGATCGGGCATTGCAACTGTCTATGCATAACATAATGGGAATGACATCCAAAAAATCCCTCAAACTCTGGGGAGAGATAGGAGGAAAAAGGGTAGTGGTACTTGTAGACTGCAAAGCCTCTAACAATTTCAAAGCGAAAGGGGTTGTCCAGGAACTTAATCTCCCTATTTCAGACACTCTTGAATACCTTGTGGAGGTTAGAGACAGACATAAGGTGAGAAGTAAGGGAGTCTGCAGGGGAATCATGCTACAGATGCAAGGAGTGAAGGTCATCCAAAACTTCTACTTGTTTGAACTGGGTGGAGCTTATGTGGTACTGGGAATGGACTGGCTGGACGGTCTGGGTGAGATAAGGGCAAATTTCAATGAACTAACACTAAAAATTGAAGTTGCACAAGAGCAAGTGACCATTAGAGGAGAACCGTCCCTCTTTAAATCCCCTGCTTCCATGAAAGCAATGATTAAAGCTTTACAAGATGAAGGAGAGGGGTACTATGTGGAATACAAGGGGGTGACTACTGAAACTCAGCAAGCCAACCCTCCCTGAGCAGAGTTGCAAGCCTTACTAACCAGGTTCGAGGATCTATTCCTTGACCCACAAGGGCTACCACCCAAGAGAAGGCATGATCACGCCATTAACTTAAAGAAGGGAGCTCAAATTCCGAATTTAAGACCATACAGGTACCCTCATTACCAAAAAAATGAATTAGAGAAAATTGTGGAGTAAATGCTGCAGGCCGGAATAATAAGACCTAGCAATAGACCATATTCTAGCCCAGTTATTCTGGTAAAGAAGAAAGACGGAGGGTGGCGTTTTTGTGTTGATTATAGAGCTTTAAACAAAATTACTGTACCTGGCAAGTTTCCTATTCCAATCATACACGAGTTGCTGGATGAGTTGGGCGGGGCAGAGGTATTTTCTAAATTGGATTTGAAGTTTGGATACCACCAAATCAGAATGAGGAAGGAAGATATTCCAAAAACAACTTTTAGAACCCATGCTGGACACTATGAGTTTTTAGTTATGCCATTTGGGTTATCTAATGCTCCTTCTACTTTTCAATCACTTATGAATGAGGTACTGAAGCCTTTTTTGAGGAAGTTCATGCTGGTTTTCTTTGATGACATCCTAATCTATAGTAGGGAAAAAACATCCCACTTAGAGCATCTTAAGCTGGTGTTGCAGCAACTACAGGAGCAGAAGTTGTTTGTGAATAAGAAAAAGTATGCTTTAGGGCACCCACAGATAGAATATTTGGGCCATTTAATTTCTGAGGAAGGGGTAGCAGCAGACCCAACCAAAGTAGAAGTGATGCAAACGTGGCCAATTCCTTCTGATGTCAAAAGCCTTAGAGGGTTCCTTGGCCTCACAGGTTATTAGAGGAAATTCATTAAGGATTATGGGAAAATTGCTAGACCACTAACGAATCTCCTCAAGAAAGGTAATTTCTCTTAGGGAGTGGAGGCTCAATTTGCATTTGAACATTTAAAATCTGCCATGACAAGTTTACCCGAGTTGGCAGTTCTTGATTTCTCTAAAACTTTCACAGTGGAGACTGACACATCTAACAAGGGAATTAGGGTAGTATTGATGCAGGAGGGCAAACCTGTAGCTTATATAAGCCAAGGGTTATCCGAGAGGGCTCAAGCTAAATCCATATATGAACGGGAGCTTATGGCAGTTGCGTTTGCTGTTCAAAAATGGCGGCACTACTTAATGGGACGACATTTCATCATTCACACTGATCAAAGAAGTTTGAAGTTTCTCATAGACCAAAGACTACTAGGGGAGGAACAGCACAAGTAGATCTCCAAGCTCATTGGCTTTGATTTTGAGATAAACTATAAGCCGAGAATTGATAACAAAGCCGAGAATTGCATCCTGTCCCACAGGATGCAATATATGGCCATTTCCACAGTTCAATTTAATGGTTAAGACAACCTGGTGGATGAAGTTCAAGTTGATTCCAAGTTGGGACAGATTATGCAGGAGACCTTGCTTCAATCTAATACTCATCCAGGCTACCAAATTAAGGGAGGCAAACTGTTGTATAAGGGACGGCTAGTGGTGCCTAAATCCTCACCCACTATTCCTTTGATTTTAAAAGAGTTTCATGACTCTGCAATAGGTAGGCACTCGGGTTTTTTCCGCACTTTTAAACGAATTTCTGCTCTTTTTTGAGAGGGTATGAAGAAAGATATTCAACGGTATGTAGCTACTTGTGAAGTTTGTCAACGAAATAAGTACCAGACCTTATCACCAGCTAGGTTGTTGCAGCCACTTCCGGTTCCCAACCAGGTTTGGTCTGACATTTCAATGGATTTCATCAGCAGATTACCTAAAACACAAGGGGTGGATACTATTTTGGTGCTGGTGGATAGATTCACAAAGTATGCCCATTTTATTGCATTATGTCACCCGTTCACAGCCAAAGAAGTAGCCGATATTTTTATCAAGGAGATTGTCAAATTACACGGGTTACCATCGTCCATTGTCACTGATCGAGATAGGGTCTTTCTCAGCCAATTTTGGACTGAACTATTCAAACAAATGGGGACTAAGCTGAAATTTACGTCAGGCTACCATCCCCAATTCGATGGCCAAACAGAGGTAGTGAATAGGTGCTTGGAAACTTATTTGCGCTATCTCACTGGCACAAAACCTAAACAATGGCCTAAGTGGCTTAATTGGGCAGAATTTTGATACAACACCAACTACAGTGGTGCTACTAAGATCACTCCTTTCAAAGCTTTATATGGTGCAAACCCCCTTGTTTTACTTAAAGGAGCAACACACCCTTCTGCAGTTGACGAAGTTAATAAGCTTTTAGCCGACCGAGACTAGATGCTAGTTGAACTCAAGGATAACTTGGTAAAAGTTCAGAACCGCATGAAGTTGCAAGCAGACAAGCATCGCAGGGAGGTGGTTTATCAACCTGGTGATCAGTCTTCCTCAAAATACAACCTTACAAACCTCGCTCCTTGGCTCAACGGCTCAATCAAAAACTCAACTCCAAATACTATGGCCCCTACGAGATCCTAGCACGTGTGGGACAGGTGGCTTATACACTTAAACTACTAGAGAGCAGTCGCATACATCCCACTTTTCATGTTTCCCTCCTCAAAAAATCCATTTCATCATCTGCTACCAGCCAGCCCTTACCTTTCTTCTTAACAGAAGATTTGGAGCTACAGGTGCAACCAGCTGCTATCACTGACATTCGTACTAATGCAGCTGGGGAACAAGAGGTCCTCATACAATTGCAAGACCTACCCGCCTTTGAAAGTTCTTGGGAATCTATGTCTCACACTCAAGACCAATTTCCTAGGTTCCACCTTGAGGACAAGGTGAGACTTTTGTGGGGGAGTACTGATAAGGAACCCCGTGAGCCTAAGGTGTATGTTAGGAAGAAGTTTAAGAGGAGTAGGGAACAACAAACCCGTGCACTCAGCAAATGTGATATGCTAACTAACCTTTCCCCCCCTCACGGCTGTTGGGTAACTACCGCGTGAACCAAGGTGGGAGAGGGAAACGTGACCTTGCTGATGAGACTTATTTAGGGACGAAGGAGTGGAAGAGAGGGCAGAAAAAAAAGTGAGACAAAACTGGAAGGAGAGAATCAGGCACTCTCGAAATTGTTGATTACAGTTATAACTACAGTTGATTAATATTCTAACGTGTTAAATATGCTAATGAATCTAGACTACTATGCTAATGAAGCTAGACTTGTATTCTAACACTCCCTCTCAAGCAGAAGCTTACAAAGCTCTCAGCTTGTTACAAAAGAACATGGGTAGAAAACAAAGAACACCAACATCTAAAACAACTGAACCCATCTCAAACGAAGATCTTAAGACAACTAGCACTCCCCATGAATAACAAAAAACCTTTTAGCATTGTCCTTGGCAGATAGCTCCTAGAGGTCTTTGACCTTTCTCATCGATGCCCCCCTCGACCATCTTCTAGCTTCTCGCCCGCACACATCCCAAGCACATGACGCAGCTTCAAAACTCAAAAGTATTCAACCTTTCTCCTCAATGGACCCCTCAACCTTCTCCCAGCCAGTCACCATGGCACTGGGTCTTACACTGCCAGTAACACAATCAAAACCCTTTTACTTTTGCCCAAAGTCTTCAATCCGCAACTCCAATGACAGCAAATCAGAAAATAAAAATTAAAACAGAACAAACTAGACAAACACAAAATAACACCTTAAAAAAGCAATACATCAAAGTCCCTTGAACTCCTAAGAATTATATCCACTCCTTACAGCCTCATCCATAACAGCTCACCAGCTAAGCTAATGCAAAATCACCAGAGCACAGCAAGCAAACTCATGCCAGAAAGCTTTCCCCAAAGAAAACTCAGATATCCAACCCAACACCAACAAATAAAGGCAACCAATCCAAGATCCATGAGAAACTGCCCACATGCACCACAAGCGCAGAAGACTTTGAACAGCAGTATCAGAACATAACAAGAACCAAAACTTGCAGCCAAATACATAAGAAGTTAACTTCTGATAAGATCAAGGAGACACACTCTATACAGATCAAGTTGACAAGCTTCCAAACGAAGCAAAAAATGCCAAGAGGGCTTGGCCTCATCTCAGACCAGGGGGTGGGCCCCTCTGTTCCAGAATAAGAGCTACTTTTCACCAGAAAAAAGATATCAATCACTGAATGCTGGATCATGGAGGGTCTGATCTTTGATTCAACAACAAGGTAGTGACTAACAGTCTAACAGAGAAAACAAACAAGGGAAGAGAACTTGATGAAGGAAAACTACTTAGGTAACAAAACTGAAATTAAAGAAACTAAAAACACTATATAATTGCAACCAAGGTGGGTTTAGGTCAAGATGGATGGTACTACTCTGGTACCATGTTGAAACAGAGAATATTTGGGAGAAATTCTGTGTTTTGTGTACACACAGTCCATCTTATTTATACTATGAGTGCATTAAGTACACGAGCAAATCAAGGACTAATTACAAAGCTAATTAACAGCTATTATTTATTAATTACAGTTATAACTATAGTTGACTAATATTCTAACATGTTCTAAATAGGCTAATGAATCTAGACAACTATGCTAATGAATCAAGGCTAGTACTAGTATTCTAACATACAGAACCTTGGCTTAAAATAATTAAGGCAAATCCATAATTATTATTAGAGCAAATTACACTTATTTCACTGAGGATTTTGAATATTACATAGACCTCCCCTCTAATTGTAAAACTTATCCATACCTCCCTTGTCACTGAATTTTCACATGTATAGAAGGCTGTATTGATAGGGTATATGTGTCAGGTGAAAATTTTAAAATAGTCAAGGTCAGTGTAATTTTTTAAACAAGAAAGGTGAGTGTAATTTAGACAAACCTCAAGGGAGTTGAGTGCAATTTTCTCTTATTAAAGTACTAACTACAAACAAATAGTCACCACACCAAGTATGAGTAATAAGTGTTTTAAAAGTTTAATAGACTGCAAGAAGGACCTGGAAAGAAATTCATAGAATGCTTTAAGTTTCTATAAATACCTCTAACAAATCATCAGCTTGATTAGCTATGTCATTTAGATTTGCCCCCGGGATATGAACCTTGGTGTCGTTCTCACCTTTAAATAAACCACCACCAGCTGCAACTCGGCGTAATAACTCATGTCTGCTTTCTTTTTGGGGAGTTCTACATAGAAGGCCAATCACTTGAACCTAGATAATAAAGGGAAAAAGTGCACATTGATATACAACATAAAAGTTGGAACCATCCTTCAATCAGAAAAATTATCAAGAAGTGGCTCAATGAAACTTCCTTACATGTGGGGGACATTTTTTTGTTAGATGTGACAATACTGTCTCCTTGATAACTTCCAACAGTGACTTGCGCTGGATTGAAACAATACATATGCGGTTAATTTCCAATGACTACTTCATAACAATCTCTTGGATCAACAGGATAGGAAATTATAGCACCATTGTTTAAAGGATATTACTAATCAACAGTCAAATTAAGATTTAAGCACAGAGAGGGGTTGAGAACAAATAGAGGTCCTAAAATTCTACTCTTGATTTGTTCTAATGCGAAGGACCAATAATTGCAAGCTAGTATAGGTTCGAATAAGTTGCAGCCACAGCAAGTCTATGAGACCCACCGGGTAATTTTAGTCAACTCATATTTATATAAAAACATTAATCTGTTTCCAATAAAGGATCCAGATGTAGATTTGTCATAAAATCTAATCGGAGGATTTTTTAAATGGAATGGAATATTTATGTTTCTAAATATAATTAGGAAAGTTTTAAACAACAGTTTGAAAATTATACCTTATCATCTTGGTCCTGCTCAGCAAGCTGGATCATGTAATCTAGGGCCATCATGAAATCAGATTCCATCTCATCAACTCTCTTTCCAATAACTCCTTGTGCAGCCAACTCCACAGCCACCTTTTCAGATTCTTCATCCATCCCCATATCATCCAACTGGATCAAATTTTATATATGTAATAGGGGTTTGTGAGTAACATTACACATTAGGATTCAATAATTGTCAAGCAAAGGCTGAAAGAAGAAGTACATAGACATGACTAAAAACAAGAAATGTTTACAGAAAGATGAAAAATTGCACACTGCATAAAAATGTGTTAAGAACTGAGATGGATACTGATAGGTACCAGCTGTTTTATTATAGAAAGTTGGGAATCAAAAACCCAGAATTACAGAGATAGAAACAAAAATTATAGAAAACTGGGCTAGCTCTTCGAGAGGCTAGCTTCCTCCCAAAGCACCTGTCCTCTCTACTCAATTCTTTCTTACCTCTCTCCTTCCCCTCTCTCCCCATTTATTCTAACAGACTTCCTCTCTTCCCTCCCCCACACCTGCCCATTGGCAGGTGTTACCAAGGTTCATCCCTTTTTCAACATTTCCCACCTTTTCACATTTCCCACACAGTCCTAAACAATTTCTGCTGCCCCTCCTATTTTCCTAGCATGCACCCGTGTGAGGGGGTGCCTATTATATCTCTAACATACTCCCCCAAAAGATTCACCTTGTCCTCAAGGTGAAGGTTAGGATAGGGGTCTTGCAGCAGCTGGAAGAACTTCCAGCGGGCTCCCATTGCTTGAAGCATGATGACTGGTAAGCCTGTTCCTTGGAACCCACTTTGATATCGGAGTTGGCATTGAACACAAGTCTTCCAGTTCAACAATCCTACCCCAACAAAGCATTAGTGCCTCCCAGATCAAACACACAAAATTCATAGACACCAACCATGATGAAATGATTGTATGCCAATTGTAGCATCAATAATAGTCCTCATTTTGTTTCGGTTGTTAGAAGCCTACCACCCCCGGTTTTTGGGCCCACTCATCAGCCATCCTAACAACAGTGACAACATGTGGTATGAGTTTATGGGTCATAGGACTTGGCACATTCAATCAATACCCTCTGCAAACCTCTTGAGATCAAGCCAAGGATTATTCAACCAGAAGTCATCCGGAAATTGCTCAAGCTTGGACCCAATCACAATATGCTCTATCAAGCATGCACCCGTGTGAGGGGGTGCCTATCATATCTCTAACAGATACCATCAGTTATCTTCACCAGGAAAATGTGCATGGCTAGCATCATAGCTTCCAAGTATTCACTCCACCAGTAAATACTTACAGCAATATTAAAATTAGAAGCCCTTAAAAGTAAATCACTTGTAAGCCACTCAAGGATCTTGGCAAAATGCATAACACGGTCAAGAGAAGAAAATGAAGAAAATGAGCACCATATTCTCATCTTATGCTAATAAAACCTGATAATAGTACCTTCAAGTGTATCAATGCTAGATCATTGAGAAATAAAAAATAAAAGAGATTGTTTTCAGTTTTCGCTTGTCAGTTGTCAGTCATTACAAGCTTCCAATATTAAAATAGTTACACATGCAATTCATCAAAAAATAAAAATAGTTACAGACAACCGTTCCTTCCTGCCTAACAACTCTTAGTTCAAAAGATCATGCCAACACAATATTGATATTGAAGAGTTGATCACAGATTAAATCCCCAATAGGGTAAAGGAAGAAATTAACAGGAAATATCATAAGCCAAGAACGAATCACATTAAGGACACATAAATTCAAAACAAAATAAGAGGAACCAACTGAGGAGTCCCCCAACAAAAGAAAGAAAAAGAGAAAAAAAAAAAATGGGCCATCAAGATAAAAGAATTACACAACAAACACTACTCAGCTGAGTCTAACACAAAGAATCAAAGGAAATTAGAAAAACAAAATATAAAGATCCATTTTGCTGGCAGTGAAACAGAAAGGAAAAAAAACTCACAATGGTTATCATTTCCTCAAGAACAGAAATGACTTGTTCCCCTCCTTTGAGGAGGGCCTCACATTGAGAAGCATCCAAGTTTTGGTTCCCACTTTGTTGGGTCCTCTCATTCCGGCCTTTTCCATGCAATTCCTCAACTGGGTATCCCCCGCCCACTTCATAACTGGTGCTTGAAACCAAAAGCCGACTCTTTCTTTTGCACTGCTTCAACTCCAACTGCAGCTGCAGCTGCATGATTGCTGGCGTTGGTGCGAGAAAGTAAATGTCCGATAACACAAAGGAAACAGATTAGGAGACGCTAATGAACAAGCAGGGAACAAGAATAAGGTGCCCGGAAGCATTTCTTCTAAAATCCCTTCACTTCATAATTTTCCTTTCCTCTTATGGTTCTGGGTTTTAGCTTCACAACCGAGAAGTAACACTATAGATAAGAGAAGCTTAGTGGAATTGGGGTTCTGGGTTTTAGCTTCACAACTGAGAAGCGACACTATAAATAAGAGAAGCTTAATGGAATTGCAATGAAAATAAATAAATAAATAAAATCGTCCTGGGGTTCTGAATTTTTACTTGCAACTGAGAAGCGACACTATAGATAAGAGACGCTTAATGGAATTGGGGTTCTGGGTTTTAGCTTGAAAACTGACAAGCGACACTAGATAAGAGAAGCTTGGTGGAATCCGGCTCTGGGTTCGCAGTATATGGACACTACAGATAAGAGTAGCTTAATTGAATTGGAATGAAAAAAACAAAATGAAATAAAAAAACTTCAAATCGCCGTCTGTGGGAATCGAACCCACGACCACATGGTTAAAAGCCATGCGCTCTACCGGCTGAGCTAAGACGGCCACATGGCAGTGTATAACAAAAATAATACCTATTCTATAATAACTGTCTTATGGCAATAAGCCTTTCAATTTCAAAGACTACTAGAAGGTGTGTCAATTAATTTTATGTTTAAATATTGATAGTTTTTATCTATGAAAATATAAAAAAACAAAAAAAGATGACGAGTTTGACACCTTTCGAGATTCCAAACTATCATAAATGATAAAAACTGTGTGGTCAATAAGTAGTAATTTAAAATTTTTAACTACTCAAAAAAAATTTTAAAAATATATGGTCACTAGATAGTTATTTAGAATTTTTAATACTTTTTAAAAAATTTTTTTTACTATTTTTGAATAAAATATATCACAAATAAATTAATAAGGTGCATAATGTATGTTAACTCACTAATAATGCAATATAGGGTAAAATACAAGATGTACAATAAATAAATATATCCTATTGAAACTTAATTGTGTTTCAAAATAAAAGATTATGAGATGTTAGAATATTATTTTAAATATTACCTCTACCTCTATTTCTAACTGTTATTACTTGAGTCAAGTTTATGTGATTTACAAAAAAAAAATTTCTTATTTACCAGAGTAAAATTTGTTGCTATTATTATTATTATTGTTGTTGTTGTTGTTGTTGTTGTTGGTTGTTTGGTTGAGTAAAGACAACTAATTTAAAACAATGTCATTGCTACCTTTCATCTTGCTCAAATTGTAAATGATTGCACTTGGTTCTCAGAAAAGTTTCATTAGTTTCAAATTGGCACAATTAAGTGAAAGCCGATATGTGTGCATCAACAAAGGGCTACTATTACACTAAATATATATTTGAATTAGTTTATTTTTATAATAACTCAATTTTTGTATAGGTAGTTGATATCGTGTTTAATTGTATCTAAGTGATTATGAACTTTTAGGATTAAGTTTATGAGTCAATTTACCTTGTTCCTTGAGCTAGACTCACCTTATCAACTTAATTTAAAACCTTTTGAACATTTTTAGTGATATCATTTATACTCAAATTCTAAAAATTTTCTAAGACAAGAGTAAACACTTATCTGGAGAGTATTTGAAATATTTATTTTAAAACAAAATTGACGATAATTGATTCTTAAATATTACTAAGTTAAAGAGTTATTTTTAATAAATTTTTAAAATTTTTTAACCCATTCATTTTGAAAATAAGAAGTTTTAAAAGCGTAATTTTTCGTAAATTTAAACTAGAATATGAGTTCTGATTTTTTATTCTTAATTAAGGATTTTATTTTTTATTATATTTTATTACAATCCAAATGAGAGATGTTTTTTTATTTACATTTATATTTTAAAGTTACTAAAGAGAAATATAAATAACTAGAAAAGTGCTAAACATGCTTCTTTACCCTTAATAATTTGGCCAAACAACTCCAACACACCATAACCTTTGTCTCTCGCTCTTCCCTTCATGTTCCTTATGTTTCTTCACGACCTATCCACCATAAACCCACCATCTATGCAACTGAAGCATTATTACTATTGTTAGTGCGTCTAATTGCATTTTTAGGTATTGGAGTTGCGGTTAGGGTGAGACCCAAATTGCCAACTCATTTTCTTTCATATTCTTGACTTCTAAAGTTAATCATAAGGTTCATAACTTCTCTTATTTTATAGAATTAGTCAAATATTGCGATAGGTATTTAGATTTGATGATATTATTATTAGAACCTCAAATTTGGTTGAGGGTTTTATGAAATAGAAGTTATATTTAATTATCCCAAAGTTCTAGCTGTTAAATCTTGGTATGACTACCTTGT
Organism: Castanospermum australe; assembly: GCA_019955255.1. Lineage (NCBI taxonomy): Eukaryota > Viridiplantae > Streptophyta > Magnoliopsida > Fabales > Fabaceae > Castanospermum > Castanospermum australe. The sequence goes on along the minus strand of NSJW01000711.1, from coordinate 82,074 downwards.
TTGTGGTCTTACATTCATTGGAAGCTCCTTGTGTCGTTTTTTATAGTACTGCAATGGGCTCATTTGGTTTGACTTGTGTTATGAGTATATAATATACTTTATAACTTATTCTTAAGCTTTGGATTTCCATCTTATATGTTCATTTCCAATGTTCTAGTCATGAAAGTTTAGAAATCTATTTTATCATGTTAATACAAAATTTTCAGCAAGTTTATGTGTTTGTTTTCATGAGAAATTCCTTAGAAACTTATTTTATATCACGTGTTATTAGAGTTACATAAATTCTTAGGACAAACACTTTTAAAACTTTTCATTTGGGAAAGAGACTATGTTTAATAAATCCTGATGATATGAAAGATGGAGTTTGTGTATAATAATGATATTTGGAAATTGACAATGATGTTTAGGCTTTGAATTTCTCAATGGACATTTTGAAAATGATGACTTTGATATGTTTGAACATTTGGAATATGATTATGATTTTTTTTTATCTAAGCAAAGTTTGTTTTCTTAGAAAGAAACTTTGACAAAATATTGTAACTAATGACAGTATAAATTAGCCTTGACACACATTGATTTGAACCTCAACTAGCAAGAGAGTTGCTAGCCCGGCGTGTTTAGCTAATTAGTTTAGGCCTCAATTGGTTTGTCTTTGATCATTCAAATAGTATGCTCATTGGAGATATGTTTCATTATTTGATTCTGGATTAGGAACCTCTCAATTATTATTTGATGTATGATTATTTTGATTTAATATATGACATTTGATTTGTGCCACATACCATGTCTCATAATTATTTGAAACTATTGAGATTTTTATCACATTATATAATTGCATATGTTTTAGAAATGAAATCATATTTGACTTCAAAAACTCGTGTTTAAGCTTGTCCTTCTTTGGTTATGGTCTATATCATCTCTCATTAAGTCTTGTGGTTCACTATGTTGTTTTCTCACATTTTTTAGATAACAATCCTACGCCAGGTCCAGGTTCTCCAGTTATTTAAGAGCTATTGTTGGTAAGCCAATACTTGGATTGTGTGGGCAACTTCATTTTGCTACCTTTTATTTTGTTTATTTTGGTACACTTAGATTATGTATTAAACTTTATATGTACACCATTATCTACGAGTAAGATCCAGTGTACTCTTCCAACCCGGACTCGGAAATGAAGCCTTACCCGTCGCTTTCCTCCCTGTTTGGTTTGGTACGCTGCTTCCCCTTTCGTTCAAACGGCTTTAAGCTCCTTAACTTAACCAGAAATGCTAGAAGTTTGGTTGTTTCAGACAGTCATCCAGTCTTTGACTTTGCTTTTTCGGGCATTCAGCCCGAGACTCCATTCCCTGAGGGCGGAACTCTTCATCTCAAGTCTATGGCTATCTGTCCCTTGCTTTTACTTTAACAGACCTGCTTGCCTATGTACCCCATGGATGTCTATTGATTGAAAACTTGATATATGTTTATTGTGGTCCAACAGGTGATTTGTACATTTTGGATGCTTTAGTTTCAGGGAAAACATCTACCAACTTTTTGTTAGAAATAGAATATTTATTATTGACATATTAGTAATAGTTAAGCTTGCCAAATTGGTTAATTCACCCTATGTACCGATCATGACCCCAGTTTGAATTGTTATTATTTTATATTTAGACAAACTTATAATCAAAATGTTGTAAAGAAAAATTTTAATTAAAAAAGTTATTTTTGTATAAAAATTAAACAAAAAAAAAGCATGTGCTGTATATTAATGATGTATTGATGTTGAACTCTTCCTTTGGTGTTTCAATTGGTTCTTTATTTCTTCCTTATTTACTGAAAAATGAAAAACAAAATTGTATTTTCATAACCAAGAACACTAGGGTTAAATCTAAGTTTCACATCCATCAAAATACAAGATGGTGACTAATTAACGGTAACTATAAAAATAAATAAAGCTAGCTGCACTTAATTCAAATAGTTTAGGTAGGTAGCAAACATTTTATGATACAATGGTATCAACTTATCAATTGTTTAAGACAAAAAATAAGAGAAAGAAAAATTCTAGATCCTCCTAATAAACTAGTCTAATCCTGGAGTTGTGAAATAATTCAAAATTAATAAACATATAATAAGCATATCATTGATGCTTTAATTAGCATCAAGGAATATCAAGATTGACATAAACAACAAAGCCAAGATAAAAATTAAAACAAAAAAAAAGTTTCAAATTCACTAAGAGCATGTTTGGTTTAAGGGAATAAAATGGGAATGGGAATGATTCATTCTCATTCCTATGTTCGCTTAGGGCATTGGAATGGGAATAAGCATTCCTAACGGCATGGACATTCCAATAATGGTAAGAATATATATTCCATCAGAAAATCAATGTTACATTTAGTGCAAAAAAATGGAATTCTATAAAATAGGAATAAAAATAGGAATGCGAATTAGTAAATTGGAATGGAAATCCTATTCCAATTCCACAATTTAGTATGATGAAATATAATATAAAATGAAAAGTGATTTTATAATTTGGTATACACAATACAATCTATAGAATTTAAATTGATTTAAATGACATAAATACTTTTAATGAAGAAAGCGAACACAATTAATTTTTTTTTCTTTCATATCTATTTTAACTTGTTAACTTGATCAAAAAAAAATTTGATAATATTTTTTCATCAATTTTAAAACTACATAAATAACCTCATTATAATAATATTATTTCTTCATTTTTTTCTCATATTTTAAGTTTGAGATCAGAATGAGTTATTATATCAAGGTTAATTAGATTATATAAGGGTAAAATTTGTCATATTCTAAATTGAATGAGGGTATAATAGGCTAGAAATGTTGATTCATATTATGTGGAATTCCAATTCTACTATTTTTTTTTAGAGGAATGGGATTCTATAAATTTGTGAAATATGATTTAGAATAATTAAGAATGACATTTCACATTTTTTTTGTCATTAACAAACTAATAAATGCTTTGATTCTAGGATAGAATTTAGAATGACATTACATTCCTTCACACCAAAGATAACATGAAGAAATTGCTATTCTATTTTACTTAATATAGAGGTGTCAAAATAAATTTAGTCCATTAAACCCATTCATTTAGTCCCAAAATTTTTTTGAGTTAAGTCATGGTTTGTAAGCCCAAACAAATCAACCTAGATTGACCCTGGCCTAACCTAACCCAAAAAAGTAGTTGACTTGAATCAATTCAATCAGAGTCCATTTAACCTCCTAAAGAGTTATTTTGGGACAAGTTTTGTTTAATTAATCATGAAAAAATCAAAGTTGTCATGGTACATCTTGACAAAAGGTTGTTGGCTTGATCTAGCCCATTTAGTCCGACAACACTTTTTTGGATTAGATAGTGTTTGCTTAAGTTAAAAAAAAATCCTCAAATCCTAGCCCAAAAATAGTTTTTCAGATTAAATGAGCTTGACTAAGCCCAATTCAATCCAATTGACCTTTTTTTAGGCTAGGCTAAATTTTTAGACCTATGAAAGCACAATGTAACAAACATGGGCAACACATAGTATGGTTGGAGGAGGTCTATGGCTCCCTAAATTTTTTTTCAAGCTTTCATTTTTACATGTGTTTTCTTCATTTGAAAAATAAAATTTTGTAACATGATCACTCTAATGAATTTTTCTTTCACTTTGCTCCCCTCACAAATTCCATCTACCTCTGCCCTGCTAACAAATTGCACTAAAAATTATGATACTAGTAAAAACATTTTTCCAATTAGGCTAATTTGTGTTTTCTTAGGCCCAAAAAAAAAATTGACTCAACCAGAAAAGAGTAGTTAGCCTAAACCAGGCTAGGTCAAGCGTGTTTAGTGGGTTGAAAAATTATCTTGATTTGAAGATGTTCTTAGTACAAATTGGCCCATTTAACTCGAAAAAACTTTTTATAACTGTTTTGTCAGACTTTGCCAGCAATCCTGTGGTTGAAATGGTAATAGCTGCTGCTTTGCAGCCTTGGTACCTGAGATCGAATCCAGTGGAATCGAATCCCATTCTCCCCCAATTCCCCCTCCCCTTGACTAAAAAAAAGACTGTCAAAAATGCTTTTATTTTAAAAAATTTATAAGGCCCAAATAAGGTTAGGTTGGACTTGTTTAGCTTGAAATTTTGTTGGCCGATACCATTTTCTTAGGCACAAAAATCTATACAATCAATTTATTAAATGAGAAAGTAACATATTTTCAACTAGTTAATATTTTTTTAAATTTATTATCATTAATAATATTAATGACAATGTTCAGATTCATTTGAATTTAAACCAAATTTAAATTGTTATCACGAATTCTATTTAGTATAATTTCAAAGTCCAATTGTGTTTCAATATATATTAAAATAGAACTGATATTTGTTACTAAACTTTTTTTACGAAACCAAGTAACGAATGTTGTGGCGAAACAGTTTTAAAATAAACACTCTCTCTCTTGAATGTAAAGTAGCTGGAGGAAAAATCCAGATGGGTCACGTCATTTCATAACTTGTTTCGAAAAATTCTATTCGTGACATTTATCATTTCCCATATTAAAATTGTAATCTCAGTCACGGCGGTGATTACACATCAAATCTAGAATATGTAATTAATAGTAATAAATACCTAGTTAATATTATTTTACAATTACTTTATTTATGAAAAATAAATGACAATAATGCACTTTTTTTAATATTTCAATTACAAAGTTAATTAGGAGCATCTATTTAAATTAAATCCTTCTCTCAGCTTTTCCAATAACTTAAAATAAACAATATTGATTTAAATAATAAATAGATTTAATGACAATAGTAGGTCCATATTCATTTATCTAAATTACTAATGAATACAATTAGTGATAACAATTAATACAATAGTAGTATCATCTATAATTTAAAATGTTATTTATATTTCATAACTTAAAAATGATTTGAAATAGTAGTGAGACAAAATTAATGCAACAGTTACACTATTATGATCCCACTAAGTATGATGGAAGAATATAAATTTAAACTATGACTTAGAACATTTCAATTAAATTTATATGCAAATTTTCATTTAGGCTAGCAACAGTGTTACTACATTTAATAGCATTATCGCTAAAAAAGGTCAGGCAACCATGACTTTGATAAAGCCATATGTATTCAGTTTGTTTGTAAAACTTTTTATGTCTTTTTGTATTTAGTATTTAAATCACAGGATTTGGACACTATCAATCATTGAATTTCACAAGGTAGAGATATCGAACAATTCAAAGATTATATACTTTATAATTGATAGTTTGACATTTATGCAACTTAATTCTTACAAAGATCAGTTAATTAAACTAAAATTAACAGAAAATGCATTTTATTTTTGCTTTCTTTAATTTACCTTCTTTTGATTTCTCAATTTAATTATTATCTTAAATTTTGATTAATCATAGTCTCTTTAAATAAAGATATAAGTTTTTTGCACTTATTATCTTTTACTTATTATTTATATATTTCTATCTATCATATGATCCTTTTTATATTATTACACACATAGCACGAGTGATAAGTAAGTAAATAATAAAGTGTTACTTAAAAAATGATGATCGGAGAAAGATGAATGAAAGTTTCATATATTGTAAGGAAAGTAAGGATGAAAATGCATGCATGAAATTAGTTAGTATTGAAAAATAAATTTTCTAATATCCTCTTAAACAATAAACTTATTAATCTTCCTAATTTTTAAATAAAGAAAATATTAAATATTTTAATTTATTCATTTAATTTTTTTATTAAGTATTAGAAAGATTCATTTAAAATATTTTAGCATTATTCACTAAATAATAGTGTGTCGTTTAGAAAGTAATGATTGAAAAAATATTAATGAGATAAAATTATGATAAAAATGTATGCATGAGTGTTTTTTTTTTTTTTTGATATAGTAGAAAAAAAAGAACGAAAAGAAGATACGAGAAACATACTAACACATCCTTGCAAAACTAACCCCTAAAGAGTGTGAAATCTCATACCATCAGGAGGATCGTGATAGATGAGTTTAATTAGGCCAATGTATTTGTATGTGTGTGTGATATTCCAATCAAGATTTTTAAGCCAATTTGTGAAGTAGTGTTTGAATTTTAGAAAACATGTTTAATTAAAAACTGATTGAAGCAAAGTGAATCAAACTAATTCAGACTAGTTTGATTTTATTTAGTTTAATTTAATTTTCTAATTAGAATTAGATAAAACTTAACTAATCCAAATAGAAAACCTTCTTTGATGGTTTGGATTGTTTTAGTTGTAAGAGAAAGTCATTCGAGCAAAATTAATTGATTTTTTTATATTAAAAATTAATTAATTTGGTTTAATTTAATAACCAAACAAATCATAATTCGATTTGGTTTAGTTCGGTGCAATAAGCTTTTGACAATTTCTTTTTTTTTCAGCAATTTTATATCTAATTTTATTTTTTTATCACCCAATTAACTGGAAATTGGCTTAAAGATTTGGGTAGAAATATCATCAAATAGATTTAAAAATTTAAATATCCTTAATAAAGCAACTTTCCTTTCAAATAAAATTTTATTCTATTTACATTTATCTCTGAATTCATTTATTATCTTTTAAATTTTAATAAAAAAGTAAAAAAGGATTACTTATTTTTGGTTAAATTGAATTCTTAACACCAGAATTTAAAATTAAGTAAGATTTACAATAGCAATTTAAGTAAAATATAATATTTAATGCTGAAAACATGTTAAAGTCATATTTAATTGATGTGATTAACAATGATAACTTAAAGTTAAATGTAATAGTTAATTAGAATTTTATAAATTTTTATTTTATTTTTAATTTAAAATTCATTATTTGATAAATAAATATCAAAATTAAAAATTATGAACCAACAACTAAAACTGTAAATATGTATAGAAAAACTAAAGTGTAATAAAAAAATTTTAAAATTTGTTAAGGAATGAAAAATAGAAAGTATTAAATAAAAAGTTGACCTACTATATAATATTTAAAAATTCAAAAAGTATTTAATATATTTTTTAAGTAAATCATATAATTTAATAAAGGATGTTAAAATGCATTCGTAAGACCCAAAAAGTTTAACTAAAAACTGACAGTATTTATTAAGAATATTTTAGGTACTTAAAATTATAAATAATTAAATAAGAGGGTGAATAAATAAATAGGAATGCTAAAAGCCTCTCTCCAAATTAAAATATAATTATGAATTTAATTTAAAATTTTTACATTATTATCAAAACCTTTCAAGTATTTATTATTGTAATCAAGAAAATTTTTTAAGTATATTAAAGTGTAAGACGACCCTTTTATATCATTTAGTGTGTGTCACATGTAAACTAATTCTTAAGGAGTGGGGATGTAAGGTTATTGACACTACTATTTATCTATTCACACTTTTTTATAATTACTTTTAAGTTATATTTTCTCAATTATCTTTAAGTAGACAAACTTATTTTTATTTATTTTCTATTATCAATTTTATTTGAATATATTTTTTATTAGTTCCAATTTTTTTTTCAATTTGATTTTTTAATATATATATATATATATATATATATAGTTATATATGTTTAATTTAATTTAATTTAGTTTGATTTTAGAAATAAAATAAAAAATTAAACCGACGGATTTTGATAAAAACAAAACTAAACAAAGGTCAATTTATTTAGTTTTGTTGATTTGCAATGGATTTTTTTTTTTTTTTGTTTAGACAAATTTTGTTCCCTTGTATAAACCCATTTACAACCTTACCTTGTTTTTTGTCTTAAAAGTTGGTTTAGGCGTTTCATCAATTTTTTTACTTCTTTTTGCCTTTACGTTATTAATAATTTTCTTAATATATATAAAAAATATTAAATACAAATATTTAGTATCTTAAAAGATTAAAATATACTCAATATTTTTTATTTAATAATAAAAAAATTATTAAAATAATTATTTTTTTATGTACTCAGAATATTTCTTATCTAAAGATAAAAAATTAAATTTTTAACCTTTGATCATACTTCTTGCTAGATAGGTTTATTAATAAAGTATACTTTATTCATATTTATAAAAAATTAAACTTCTGATATAATATCAAGATATTCAAATCAATTTTACTTTGATATATAAAACTATTTTTAAATATTTAATAATTTCTAATCAAAACAAAACGCACCGTTCCAGTGACAGTCGTTTGGTTTGACTAGTTTGTGTGTGCCATACGTGCGAAGGCACGGCCAGTTTTGAACCTTCTCAACTTCGAATATATGCATCCGAAAGAACGTTAGCCTCAGAGTGGCGGTGAATCGTAAATTGATAAAAATGCAGGGGCAATCCTCTCCCTTCGCATTATCCAAACCTCTGCTTTTTGGCGATTCATTTTGGTAAAGTCAAGTTAATGCCCTCAAACCCCAATTGCCTAAATCCCCGTTTTGTCCTCGCCATGCCACTCAAGGCTCCGCTTCCCCGCTTCTATATATACACTGACCCACTCGTCAATCCCACGCCAGTTTCATAATTTTTTCTTCTGTAACATTTCTCTCTCCTAGGGTTAGGGTTCCTTCGTTCTCTCTAGAAGCTTCTGGTGGTTTTTGCTCTGTGATCGTCAATGGCGCAACCGGAGGTTCAGAATGGTGGAGCTGAGAAGGTTGACGGTGGTTCTGGTGCTGCTGCTGTGTCGTTCGCCGCCGTGAAGCCGCAGCTGCTGGTGGAAGCCCCCAAGGCCAACGAGGCCGTGTTGTTCTACAAGGCTGCGTTTGGTGCTGAGGAGGTTAGCCGTACCTTGCACCCCAAGCGCAAGGCGGAGCAAGAGGTTCCTCTCATCCTTTCCGCTGAACTGAAGATAGCTGGCTCCTCCATTCTCGTCTCTGACCTTGTTGATGACTCCGTTGCTCCGTGAGTGTCTCTTTCATTCTCTCGTTCTTACATATCTTATCACAGATCTATAAATGCTGCAACGTTTTTTCTTCCCTAACGTTTAGGTTCTGAATGGTTTTCGTTTTGTTTTGTTTTTTTTCCAAAATTCTTTTACGTTTTTGCGAGTTCTATGATATCTATTCTATGGTTTTTGTTATCTCTTGTGCTACTCGTTGGAGATCATCAGAACGATGTAGATTCTCTAGCTTTTCACTGATGTTTGAATTTCATTTTGTTTTTCCTTTTTTGGTATGATCATTTTGTTATTTAATTGTTAATAATATTACTTCATTTTCTCCGAAGAGTGATTATATTGTAGCGTTGTTTCTGCTTTGATATGTGTTCTTTCATACTCTGTGGTTGGAATTCCTTGTTGAATACGAATTTGATGTCTGTTTTAGTCAGATTTATTTTGATATTTTCCCTCGAAACTCGTCATATTACTTTATCACTGTATTTCGGACATCGTTTAATTCATATTTATTTATGGGTTTTAGTTTCCCGGATCTTTTTTCCTTTGTTCCGTTGTGGCGTCCGATCCGTTATTATTCCTGTTTCGTATTCTTTATGCGATTTCATTTTTCTATTGCGTTGCTTGACTTTACTACGCCTTCCACGTTCTGGTCTTTATTCTCTTACCTTCTGTTCCCTTATTTTCTCTTCATTTTCGGTCCCAAAAAGACATTCTCTACTCATATTTTTTCCTTGTGACCCGAGAGTGATTTGGTTTTGCGCCTCTTTTGCTTTGTACCAGCGCTAAGACTGAGGCAAAAGGTGGTGTCGTTCTGTGCCTGGAGACCGAGGACGTGGGAGCTGCCATTGCCAAGGCCGTGAGCGCCGGAGCCGTGGCGGAAGGCGACGTAGATGAAGGCGACGGCGCGTGCCGCGGTGGGTGCGTGAGCAAGGTCAAGGACCCGTACGGCTTTATCTGGCTCGTCTGCTCCCCGTCGAACCAGCGTGCCGAGGCGGACGCCTGATGGCCGTCAGATCCTTAATCAGCGGCTGGGTGTTTTAGCTTCCTATTTTCGCTTTTGTCTGGTAGCAAGTGGGTGGGACCCGCATATCAATGGAACGATAGTCTCTAGTTGGTAGGAACATTTAGGTGATTGCAGGGTTAGGTCCTTGTGGTATTGAATGAATATTTTGATACCTTTGGTTCTTCCTTGTCCTTGTGACCCACCAAAAGTAGACACTAGGGGAAGAAAAAACTATTGAACTCTTTGAAATTTGAATGTCTTTAACAGACAGCCGGCAGTTGAATGACTTTTATTACTGGCATGGACTTGTTATTATCGTTGATGTGGCATTTGCACGTTTCAGTGGCCCTCATATTTTATTGTATGTCATAAATTTTTTAGATTTTGGAAGCTACTGTCTTCTTGGGGGGAATGAAACGGGCATGGTGGGAAGGTATAATTGGCTGGGTATGGATGAGGGTTAGAGGTACATAATATAGGAAAAAATATAGTTCACATCTTGTTTTGTATCAAAATATTTTTTAAAATTTATTTTTACTAAACCTTAACGAAATTCTATCTGAGTTGAATTAAATAAAAAGAAAGTTAACTTTTAATTTTAAATTAAATTATAATTTAGAAGTTAAAATAATTTGATAGTAAGATAAATATTGAAAGTGTAAATTATATTTTATTTTATAAAGTTTTTTAATTAAATGATGATAGAATATATATAAGATAGTTTTTATTTTATTTAATAATAAAATTAATATTTTAAAATTGAATTAAATATAATAAAATTGATATTTTTAAATTAAATTAAAATTTTAAAGATTTAGAGTATATTTAATTGAGATTAAATTTATGACAAAAATTATGTTTTTTTAAAAAAAAATTTAAAAAAATTTTAATTATAAATTATTTTAATAAAAAATAAATTAAGATAAAATAATTTAATAAATGAGTAAATTGCGGGAATATTATAGTATTATATGTCACTAATTCGGTGGATTGGTTTAAATTATGTTGTTCGCCTTTGGCTATGTACGAAATGTGTTTTGGGGGTTGTGGAAGGGTTATTGGGCGCCGTGACTGAGAAGGCAGGGTATTAAAAAAAGTAAATCGGGGTTTGACTGGGTGTGTACGGTGGCCACTATGGTTGCGACATGTGTCCCTTGCGGTAGGAGACAGCTCTACAAAAAGGTAGATTATGTTATTGGGAAAATTTTCGTGTGGCCAGTCGAGGGTCAGGGGTGTATGGTGCATGTTGTTCTAATAGATAGTGTAGGGAAGGGAATGGAATCCTCGTGATGTTAAATGGTTATCTGTTGGTTGCTTTTGAACTAACCTTTATTTTAACTGTTTCGCATAAGAAATGTATAAGATATTGTAGTGCTGCAATTATTTTAACATATCCAGACTCGAGGATATCCAAACGGTAAGGACTAGTTTGAGCTTTGAATTGAACACCAGCCACCACTCCCCACCGGGGGTGTTCATATTAAATATTTCCTCGCCATCCCCAATTTAATAATTCAGTTTCCGATACGTAGGTTCTTGCAACACAAGCTGGGCCCCTACGAATTAATTTTACTCATCGACTCCCAATAAAATCATAAAATGATGTGTAGGGCCAAGCTCTTCTTACAAAAAAAAACCTAGTCTACTGTTTAATGAGAAATGTTGTATACATATTGCATGTATATTTTTATATTATTAAAATTATTTATTAATGACTAAATTATAAAAAATCCCTTTCAACTATGAATGTGGTGTAATATAATTTACCCTTTTCAGCTGTATGTTACAATCTACCTTTCTACACTTACAACATATGTGCAATTTGTTAAGGCATAATCCAAATTATTTTCATTTCTCACCACTGATAAAAAAATTTTTTTGAGCTTCCAACTACGAAGTCCTAGTTCCTAAAATGGATTGCTCTACATCACTCACTTTATTTGAAGTGTTTTTTTTTTTTTTTTTTGGTTTGGTTTGGACATGACTTTAGTGGAAGCTCAAGACATGCAATTTTTGAAGGTAAGTAAAACAAGTGGGTTACATAAAATCTCGTATTAAAACAATATGCAACGTCAGCTTTGGTTTAAGTAGAATTCTTAATAACTATAAAGTATTTAAAAAGAGCGCGTCATATTGAGCTACAGTGCAAAGTACATCAATTTGAAGACAAGCACCGAGTAAACTATATTTCTTGCTCCTTTTTCATAACCTAGAATTTAATAAATAAATCTCGATTATAATTATAATTGCAGTTATAGTTATATAATGATTATATAAATTATAGATAATTATAAAAAAATAAATATAATTGATGTGATTACAATTGTAGTTGTGTAAATATTTTTAATAATAATATTACAACTGCAGTTACGATTATAAATCACAATTTAAAATTCTCATCTCAACGGAATATAAAATTCCCATATTGCAGTTTCAAGCTATCAAATCATCATGAAGATAAAATTTGATTACTTAATATATAACAGAGTTCTTATATTTGTCCTTAACACTTATATAGTTAATAAATTGGATGAAGGCTTAACAAAACGATCAAATTGCACCATATTGAAAGTTCAAAAAAGTAGATTATAACATATGATAATTGAAGGCGATGAATTGCACGGCACTCGGAATTGAAGGGGCTTCTCTATAATTTAGCCTTTATTAATTGATTAATTTATTCAAGATAACGTCAATTTCTTTTAATGAGTTTATATGAAATTTAATAATTTATATGATTAATTTTTAACATTATTATTTTTTAATTGCATTTAAATAAGGTTGGAATAGACACAATGTAAGGGAAATTTAGTCACGTAATTTATTCCAATGCAGCTCAAAAATTGTTAAAGAGTAATACTAAACATTTCAGGATTTTTAACTGAAAATGTTATCTCACAGTTTGAGCCAACACTTTTAAATTATTTATTCAATTTTTGACAATTACAATTACACAAACAAATAACAAATATATATATATATATATATATAATCCACAGTCATAGAAAATTTATATTTTAAATGTTTTCGTTACAATATTTGAAACAGAAAGTTTGGTACAATTTTTGTGACATAGCATTACTCATAGTTGTAATTGGATGAGTAGATGAAAAAGTTAAGTGAGAATTTACATTAATAATTATGTACAATTTATGTCAAGAATAATAGTCTTAATAATATGTCTGAATAAAAAATTAAATAACATACGCTATTACCATTGAGAGAAATCCTTACCTTCACGTACCCTAGTTTTAAACAGCTCAGCACAAGAAAGAGTCAAAGGCTGAAAGGTACCATCTGAACGGACTAAGCAACAGGGTCCGCAGAAGTGGTAGCGTCTGGTGTGGGAGCCATTGGAGCCAGACAGAAGAGGCATTATTGTTAGAATTGGATCTGATGGTCCAGTCTGTTTAACTGTAAATTACATACTTAATTAGTTATAATTTAATTTTATAATTAAATTGATATTTAGACCTATTTAGACTGATCAAAACTGGATAAAATTGTTTGAATTGGTTACTTGAATAATTTAAACTGGCTGATTATTAAATTTTTAATTAAAAATTCATTACATTTTATGATTTCTTTTGAGTTTTATATTGTTGCACATGAATTATTATTATTATCACATCATCCGGTTTGATCACTCAATTTAAACTGTTGAACCTGAATTGAAAGTCTCACTGTTTATTATTCAGTCTTATTTTAATAACATTGGAAAGGGAGATGGGGAGATGCATCAGGGAGGGATTCCCCACTAAGCACCAAAGTCAGCTCATGTGCTCTAATTAGTTGTAACAAATCGGGTACTTATTTTTTATTGTGGAAATTGGTACTCTAATTAGTCATAGGTTTTACTTCATGAACTTGAAACATTTATGGCAAGAATTAACAATCATGTGCTCTAATTAGAAAACTCCCCATATTTAATGGGTCTTGGTCTTGGATTTGATCTATTGAACTCACTCTGACACCAGCAATCGGTGTCTCTAACTTCTGGCTTGCCTTACCGTTGATCGTTGAATTAGCCTACGCAATCACTATCAAGCAGATGCTGCATCCCAAATGATATATATATATTTGCCATTATCCCAAATGTTGCATGCCAATTTGTGAGGGTAGAGGAATGCTGCAGATTTGTGTCAAATGGGTAATTGGGTATCCATTGGTTAACCGATTAGAACCCATATATTGTATGGTTAGCTATTGACACAACCCATTTAGGCCCACAAATAAATGGGTTGGGTTGGATGAGTTATAAACTAGGGTTGGTTTGGGTGGTTAAATGATTTTGGGTCATAATTGCTATGCCTAGGCCTAGATCTAGTTGACAATCCTTTAGAACATATTGCTTTTCTTGAAATTACAGATGCTATGGATCCAATTCCTTGTTTTTTTTTTTTTTTTCAAGCACAATCTTACGTGATGTTATAGAAATATCTCATAATTTCTCCTATTTATTGAAAGTTGAGAGTATAAATTAATATTTCTTGTTTGGAAATAATTTGAACCGGGTTGCTTGTCTTGTGTGCATGCCATGCTTTAAAATATGAGAAATTATTACATGTTTCTCGAATATGAGGTAAGATTATGTTTTGTCCATTTATATTTTGACATTTTAGCATTAAATAACTTGAAAATGTATTTTAAAAAAAAACATTCACTAAGATAGAATAATTAATTCTACCTTAGAAATTATATTTTTTTAATTATTTAATGTTAAAATGTTAAAATGTTAAAATATAAATAAATAAAGTATAATTTTATGTGGTACTCTAATAGCATGTCATAGTTTCTCCTAAAGTGCTTAATCATAAATATGGTTTTGGTATGTTTTAAGTTTGCCATTCATGTGTTTGGGCATTTTGTTGAAGACGAGTTAATTAGGCACAAGCTTCATAGGCTAATCTCTAAAGCGTAAATAGGCTTCTTTGATTACATGATCCTGGGAGTTGTTTGTATTCAGATAGGGGTGGGAATATGTTAAGCAGCCCATTAGGAGTTTATGACCTGACTTGGCCTATTTACTAAACAAGTCAAGTTAAGGTTTTTTTTATAAGCTTAAAAAGGTCAGGTTTCAAACTTTAATAATAGCTTTTTAGGTCTGACGAATCGGTTTGCTTATATTATATATATAATTAATATATGTAAATAACCTTTAAATTTTTATTATGATACCGAATATGTATTGTATTAGTTTGAAATCATAAGTTTATTAGTTTATTTCAAGGCTTAGGGTTATTGACCTATTTAAAAGTAGGTTTGTTGGCCTATTTAAAGACTTTATTGTAAAGTAGATTTTAAATAGACTTTTAGGGCAGGTCAAACTTTTAAAAATGCCGAGCTAAGCCCTAAAAAAAAGTTTACATCAGGTAATAGGTCAGGCTCAAGTTTTATATTTGTTAAATAGGTCAGACCCATTTAAGGCAAAGTCTAGTCTAACCTAACCCGTTTCCATACCTTTAGATTAATGAGAACTAGTTAGTAGCATGTGTATTTTTTTGGCATTTCAAGATTCGTTTAGATAAGTTTATAAAAAAAGTGATTTTTTGATATATGTTTTTTTTTTAGTTTTTGTGAAAAATCCAAATCATTTTACATGAAATTGTCATATTAAAAGAATTAAAGGAGACTTTAAACTCGGCATCACTGGTGACCATATCAGCCACATACTCAGAAACTATCTTACCTTCATTTTGATGTTTTATCCATAATGCTGAAAACAAATCATACTCTTTTTGGAAAATATAAAAAATCATAGGAGTATAAATTTGTGCAACCTGTTGTAACAACGATGATCTCTCTATCTTTAACCTTGGTAATTTTTGTCTAGATTCAAATTCACATTGCAACTCGTTATATCATTTATCACTAACAACCCTTTTCAAAGTGCTTAAAAAATTGAGCTATATCCAAGTTTGGCTTCAAGCAACTTGTTTTTTTTGTTTTTGTTTTTCAAATCTACATTTAAACTTTTACTAAGTTGTGTGCTCCGCATACCTATAGTGAAAGCATTTTTCATGTAGCATTTTGCCCATTTCTCTTTTATGTTATACAAGTTGATTAACCACTTGTTTTCTTGAAGGTTAAAGTCTCTCAACAATTGATCTCATGCTATTTGAAAATCAACTTCCTCCTCATAGTGGTACAGGCATATCTTAAAATCTTTTAAAAAATTTGACCTATTCTTCGTCATATTTCCAAGGTGCTTTATGCCATTTTGCATCAAATGAAATGTGCATCGTCCATGATATGTTTCAGGTATTACCTCACTCAGAGCTTTAGCCTTTGCATGATCTTGATCAGTGAAAATAGTTTGAGGCTTCTTTTGCTTGTGTGCTTGCAAGAATGTTTCAAATAACCATTTAAATGACTCTGCTATCTCATCATAAAGTAGTGCAGCTCCAAAAGTTACAACTCCTCTAAAATGATTAAAGCCTGCAAATATAGCAAGGTCTATAGGCGTTATTGGTACTATATGTAGTATCAAAAGTGACGACATCACCAAAATGGGCATAATCTATAATCATCCTTACATCTACCCAAAAGATGTTGGTTATTTGTTCTTCTACATCTAACTGTACTGCATAGTAAAATGAAGGATTCTCTAATCATTCTTGTTGAAAATATCTCAATAAACAAACTACCCGCCTCTCCATATTCCAAGTTTTTCATCCTTTTACTACGAAGATAATTTTTCTGATCTAAACGTGTGCACCCAAGATTCGATCTTCCACCAACATGTCTGCTCATTAATTCAAATGAAGCCTTCTGCTTTATCCCAGAATCTTCTGCCAAGTCAATCTCATAGGCCTGCACTTGAGACGATTTTCTTTGACATGCTAACATACGGGTAGTCTCCTCTAGACGAAAAACATGATTAATGCTCAACAACAAAATCATGTACTTTATATTTTCCGGTTTCTCTTATCAGTTTGATTCCTAACCTTGCTGGACAGTTGCTTCGAGTTTCTAGTCAAGGATTGCTAGTCAAATGATCTCTCATGTCCTTTTTACGTACACCCTCCTTGGAACACATAAATCTACAAGTAGTGATCTCTCCATCTTTTTTGCATATGTTGTGCCATTGTTTTCGAACACCAAATCCGATTTTAGCACCAGAGGCACCCCAAAATTTCCAAGCATCATATACTATCAAATTCCATACCTATTTGCGGCTTCCAAACAACTTCAGAATTCACATATCTATTATCTAACATAGAATTAGGTTCATCAATACTCCTAAAATAACAAAGTCAATAAAACAAAAATTAGTGTGAGAAACTAAGTATATTTTAGTAGCCTTCCTATAATAACAAAGTCATTGTTGTTCTAGCAATTTGGTCCATTTGCCGTGGGAGCTACCTGGGAGAGCTTGAATGATTTGTCATCCATGGATGAGGTATAGGTGTAGGCATAGCACTTCTTTTCTCTCTATCATGAAAAAAATTATTAAATAAGTATATAAAATCAAAAGCTTTTACAATCAAAGTGAAATATGTCAACTCTTAAAATATGGATAAACTTGTATATCGGATTGAACTCCTCTCATCTATGGTCTATAGAGAATTATTAACTAAAGACAATATAATAAAATTCTCAATTTTTATTATAACAATATAGCATGGCTTTAGAGGATGGTTTAGCTCTGTATTTGACCATATGATTTTGGTCTGTAACATAAACTATCTCAAACCAAGAATCACTTGGTATACTACTCTAAAGTTGCAGATTCGATAATTACAAAAATAGAGAATTGAAGGTCTACCTTGAATCATGCCAAAAAACAGAGATTCTGGTATTAAAAAGCGTGGCAAATACTATAGAACTAAAGGAATATAATCGTTGGTAGATTTTTAATTCTGTAGACCAAGTCGCATGACTTTAAACTCGCTGATTCCATGGTCTACCACTCGGCATCAGCAAATTGAAATTTCTTATGCCTTGTGATAGCTAGTAAATACTTACTGATTAGGGGAGTTTTGTGAAGCAAGTCCAGTTGAGGCAAATCAACAAACATGCAATAGGCAGCAGAAACAAGCACCATAAAAGACAAAAGGAAAGGAGAATATTGTTAATATCCGATGAAAGTTTGGGGTGCCTTCAATCTGGAGAGACAAGCTATTGTTTGCGGTAAATGGGCAACACTATCAAAGGAGCTCAAAAAATGGAGGGAAAAAGAGGCCAAGTAAATCATGGCAAAAAACTTGGGACAACAAAATCAAGGAGGACTGTGTAAAAAATGGAGGCAGAAGCCAAGGAAATAACGGTTTATGGCGCACAAAAGTTTAACGAGCAAGAGGAATAAGAGAAATTTGGGTGATGTGTTCCATTATGGGCCGGTAGATGATTGGAGGAGATTTTTTTTGGGGAACCCTATCCATGTATTTTAAACTATCTAAAGTTATCTAGATTTTACCATGTAGCCAAATTCAATGATTTTTGCTTGAGCCAGTGTTGATAAGTGCACTAGTCGAGCGGTAAAGACCTGCACTAGTCGAGCGGTAAAGACCTGAGACTCACATATTTCATTTTCCATGCATTGAATTGATAATTCCAAGAAATTGAAATTATTTCTCTTCTATGTGTTGTCAGATGAAGCTTGTTCATCAAGTAATTGGGTGTTTATTTGCATTTTTTTTCTTAATTTTAGATAATCGTGTTTTTAATGTTAATTAGTAAGAATTTTGTCTTTTAACAGTAATCTTTTCGTTAATAATTGGTAATTGTTGCAGTTGATTGCTAATTGAAGTCCTAGGCTATGCAGATTTTGAAGTTTTTTGAACATGACCCGGCGCTTAAGCGCTCAAAAACTCAACACTTGAGCGTTGAGTAATCTTTAGAAATAGCCTTCAAGAAGGTCAGTGCTTAAGCGCTCAAGACTCAATGCTTAAGCGCTCCAGAGCACGAGAAAAGTACCTTCAAGACGTTGTGCACCTAGGCACTGAGAAATTTAGTGCTTAAGCATTGAGCGTAAATCAAAATGCATCAGCAACATTTGTAAAGGGAGGAAGACAGAATAACCAAAGAAGGATATAAGGGGTTTGAGCTGAGGAGAATGACGATGTTCTTGCCAAATTTGGAAGTTGATGGATAGAAGAGGCTTGAAGATTGAGGAATCGACTCCATCCTTGAAGACCCATCAGCTCTAGATTATGGCTACATCTTTGGTTTTTCTTTCCTTTTACTCTATGAGTAGCTAAATCTCTGTAGCTAGGGTGATGATGTAACTTGACTTGGATGATGATGTAGTGGATTCTTTGCTTAATCTAAGTTCTATTTCCTTTATTTGAGTGTTTATTACTGCACTTAATGCTTTTATGATTTGGCGACTCATAAATTGATTTGTTGTTCATATATTGGATTGGAAAATTTATATATGTTGTACCTTCTTGTGATAAACACCATAAACTTGACAATATCTAGGAATAGGTGTTGTTGTTTATGTGGTTGTGGTTGGAAATTCATGGTATGCTTAAAGCCTTTTCCCATTTGAATTAGATTAAGCAATTATTAATTCTAAGGGGAAAAAGAGGATTAATGCATCAAGGAATTGGGTGTTAATTAATTTTGAGAATTTCCACAATCAAAGTTTGGATTTAGAACTTGGTTAAGAATTTACCTACTAATCAGAAGAGCAAAGTGAAATCAGAACCCTAGCACTTGCCTTTGATATTCTATACAGTTTTAAAATTAGATTTCTAGTCGTTGCGATCTTAACTTTAACTTTCGTTAATTTTTCCCTTGTCTTTCTTAATTGAATTAATTTTAGAGCCCTCCTTTGATCCCAAAATTTCATTGTCTAAATAGTGTTAACCCTAATGAATTAGTACTTAGCATCTGCAATCCCTTTGAGAACGATACTCTCTCACTATTATATTACTTTTGTGATTTAGTACACTTGCCAATTGAGCAACATGAATGCACAATCACTTTAGAAGATGCTGCACTCCAACTTGGTCTTCTCATGAATGAGACGACAGTTACTTGTGGAAACCTTTTGAATTGGGCTGATGTGTGCCAAAATTTATTGGGCATTGTACCTCCGTCAGACATGATGTGGGGGTCAACAATGAAAATGACGTGGCTACAGACATCATTTACAAAAATCTATAAAAATGCAAGTGAATTTGAGATAGAATACGTTACTAGAGCATTTATTTTATGGTTAACTGGAGGAATGTTAATGCTCGACAAATCTTGTAACTGGGTACATTTAATGTATCTTCCTTTGTAGCAAGAATTTTCGCAAGTTGCAGGCTATAGTTGGGGATCTACATATTTAGAGTTTCTCTATCAAGAAATGTATCCCGCTACACATTCAGATCACGCTATACATTCAGATCAACATGAAATTGGAAGATGCCTCATGCTTTTGCAATCATGGGCATGATATCGGATGCCATTCATTGCACCATGCGTGAACATCGTACTTGCATTTCCTCTTGCGGGCAAGTAATAAAATTTAATTATTACTAGTAACTCACTTTAAATATTTTGTAATTTTTAAGACAATTTTTTTTATATGTATTTAAACAAATGGAAGTAGTCATAAAGATCGTACTGATATTGACGAATGACATTAAATATCTTAGATTAACTTTAAATATCATGGGATAAGGTAAATGTGTCCATATGCCCATTGAAGTTATATATATATAATTTTATTATTTCATTTTTGCAATTTTGATGGGTGTCATATTCTTCTAATGAAATTTTGACATGCCTACCATCATATTCATATAACAATAGCCAAATATGGATTACACATACAATGCTAATATGCTTTGCAATTGTTGAATGGTACCACTCTAACAAGGTTATACGGCAGTTTAGAATGCTTCAGCTAGCTACCCATAAACCAGTGAACCTTGATGAGGATCACAAGATTGACATGCATGAGCAACATGAAACATTATGTCTCCACAAGCATGCTGACTGGATACACTAGTGAAACCAATATATGAATCGAATTCTTCAAGGTGTCCCTGTTCGTGGTTAATTTATGTCATCAAGTGAATACATGATATGGTATATGGGAAGAAGTTGGCCTTTTCTGTCATCACCTGCATTATTTGAAAATGATACGAGTAGGTCATTTCTGACTCAGACTACAGATCCTACCCCTCCAATACAAGAAATGGAACCCTGTAGACCTAGTCGACAACATGGAAGTAGTAAAAGGACATGTCAAGCTGCCCCATCACATATCGAGAAAGAGAATAATGCACATTGAATGTCATTTAGTAGTCTGACAATTGATTATTTTGGTGACTAAGGACTTTTAAGAAGCCATCGTCATTCAATTAGTCACATTCCCAAGGATTTTTTGTATTGTTATCAACATTTGCCATCATCAACCTTATTTAGTGCCTACTTGGGGACCCCTCCTTCAACTTCAGCTTCATTGTCAACATTTTTGAGTGACCTTTATCAACATTTATTTGATTATCCATCATATGCAGGTCCTTCGACCATTGGTGGTATATATGAAGCTACATTAAATCTGAACCCTTTAGCAGTGACTATCATCACATGATGCCTTCTCAAGAGTAGGGTCTTTGTGATTTGGTTTTAAGTGAAAAAGTCATTAAAACCAAACCAATAGGTTCTTACATTGGGAAGCAATTGATTTTGTTCAAATTGGAGAACTGAACTAGCCAAACTGTTTGGATTGGTTCAATTCAATTCAATTGGTTTTTAGTCAAGTACTTTTTTCTTAAAAAAATATATTCACCTTGATTTGTTTCTTTCCATGACTCAATTAACAACAAATTAACTTTAAAATGTTAATAAAAGCATAATCAAATAAATATAAATAACAAGTTGACCTAAAGAGATATATATTTATAATTGCATGAGTTCGATTTGGTTTGCTTTGGTTTGATTTGGCTACATAAATGAAAACAAACAATTGAACCAAACCAATACATTTGCATAAAAAGATAAGCAAACAAAACTAATTAATTTCAGTTTTATTGGATTTTTGGTTTTTTTTTTTTTGTTTAGATTGATTTGATTGGGTTATGGACACCCGTAGTCACTGAAGATGAAGTAACTAGAGGGCAAGAATGAGGTTGAAAATGGGACACAAGTGTAAATGTTGTAGAAAAACAGGTCTAACTGGAATGCAATAAGAGAGCACCTGCTTATTCGACTAACTCTCACCTTTGTCATGACTAGCATTTATTATGTTTCTCCCATGATGATAATTTAAATGATGATTTCTTATGTTTGTTAAGTTTATATATATATATATATATATATATATATATATATAAAGAAACAACTAGTATTTAAGTTTGTTTATATTCAATATATGAATCAACAAATGAATCACAATCAACAACGTAATGAATATATTGTTATTAAATAGAAAACAATACATAGTTAGTATTTAATCAATAAAGATTTATCAATAAAATAAATTACATATTAATCAATACGTATTATCCTTCGTTATCACTCCCCCTCAGGGTGCTGCCATGATGTGGGAATATTTTGACGGCTATGGCCTTCGCTCTTGCATAATCCACACCGTTTTGGCAAGCCTTTTTTTCTAAAGTCAATCACATATGAATGTAGCTTGACAGAGGGCGATCGTGAGGATTTCTCCTCATTTCTGGATCATGACATAATTTTGGACCATCATACTGAGGCCAATAGTCATCATTGGGCACCACTTAGAACTCCTACTAGTAAATTTTAAATATGTTATCCAATTTGTAGACTTGGTCCACATATTGCATGCAATCTATATGGATATGTGAACATGCAGCTATTACATGCATACAAAGAAATTTAGTACTTGAAGTTTCCACACTCACACCATCTCTCACTAAGGCTTAATTTTAATATTTTTACAAGAAGTCCTTCTTGTGATTCAAAATTTTCTCGTCAAAAACCATGGACGGAAATTGAGTTTGCCTTTATTCGATTTACTTACATGGCGTCTGTCAGTGTTAATGGGCATATTACATGTTCCCTTCAAAATTGAATTAATGCATTCAGCTAGGTTGATAGTTATATGCCCATAACGTCTTCCTTCATTAAAAGCTTGAGCCCACTTCTCTTTCGGGATATTATCTAGCTAGTTTGTGGCCTCTTCATTTTTTGTATGAAGATTCTGATAATGCCACTGGAATTGCAGCCATGTCAAGGCATATCATATCAAAACAGAAATTATTATGAATAACCTGATATCATTTAATACAAAAAATGAAATAATGCAGAAAATTTAGTATGAATCCATTACATACACATGTTATAAATTTGTTAACACATGTCTATATTGTTGAATATCCTTATAAAGTTAGCACAAATGTGTTGAATCCAATATACTGAATATGCTTATGAAGGTTGCCACCCACTACCGCGATGTCCAATTGTAGCTTTGATGGGCTCGTGCTGATTAGATATTAAACATATGCCATGTTGTGCGCATATTAGTCAGAAAGAATGACCAAGCCTCCATTGTCTCACCCTCCACAATGGCAAAAGCTATTGACAGTTTGTTTATGTGGTCATCCAGTGTAATTGCCAACAAAAATGTCCGTTTGTATTTTCCATATAAAGGTGTACCGTCTATATGGACAATTGATTTAAACAATGGAAACCTATCAATGCATGATTTAAATGTCCAAAACAGTCAATGAAAGATTCAAGTACCTTCCACTAGATGGTTGCCATCATATGCAAATTTCATTTGCAATTCCATGATTGTACTAAGAACAAAATGTTGGAGCGCAACCATTTCGACAATTCATTGTATGTTTTCTCCCAGCCACCATGCACTCGAACTATTGCTTTTTGCTTTGCTTGCCTAGCTTTCATGTTGGAGATCATGTAGGTATATCGGCTTCATATTTCAGTCCTCAAAACTGAAATAGTAATGGGCCTAATGGCTGCATTTGCAGCATTTAGTAATGGCAAAGTACAAGAACAAATCATGTTAGAATCGAATTTCGCATGATCTTGATACATCTGTGCCAATGTACATGTATGAGGCCCATTATATTTTCTAATCTCTCAATCCTGCTTCTTCTTCTTTTTCTAGTCTTTCCAATCCTGCTTCTTCTTAAGAAGTGCTACCCTTATACATCTTACATTTACCATGATACTTGGTTAGGTCTAATTTTATAACTTTGTAATCAATTGAACTTTCTATATGGTAGTGCTTGATGGTTAAAAGCATGACTTCTTTTATGGGAAATTGTATCCCAACACATAGTTCATTAGAAGCTGCATCCCAACTCATTGGGTTAGCTAATATATTATGACCATATTCTGGAAATTTTGGCACGTGCATTGCATCCAAATCGAGGGTGCACATGTGGGATGGGAGCCTACGAGAAGGAAGAACACTGCTACCTCCTCTACTAGATGATGAATACAAAGTATTGATATCAATGCCAACATCTGTGTCAATCTTGATTCATTGCTATATCCTGATTCAGCACTCTCTTTAAGTTCGCTAAACTCAACAAGATATTCACCATGAGCTCTAGTTAAAGCCTCAAGATCATTACTAGATACACTCAGCCATAGAGCATATGTTTGAACACCTCTAATAAGAGAGTCATGCATCATAGGATTAAATAGTCTGTATAGCTCATCATACTGATAAGTAAGACCATTTGACATACAGGTGACTCATTTAAATCATTAATAAAAAAAAATTGTGTCTATGGTGGTGGTTCATATTGAGTGTGTGTTTGAATTAGAGTTTGCAAACTTTATTTTTGATGAACTTAATTTTATAAACTTGATTTTGTTCAGAAATAAATTTGAGGAAAGTGATTTATATTTGGTAAAAAATCACGTTTAACTCAAAAGTAATAAATAGTTACTTTAGACCAAACGGACTTTTGATATCAGAATTACGTTTGAGAAATTATACAAATGTCAAAACAAACAAAACAGAAAATAAACGAAAGTCAGTTTGAGCCTCCAAAAATCAATTTGAGTGGGCCAAATGCTTGCCCAAATACATCCTAAATAGTGTCAAATGGCCATGACATTTGTGGGGCAGCATTGTATGGAACAGACGTATCCGAAGGACCACAATCTCATATCAGATAATTCGGCATATAATTCAATGACACTGATATTTGAAAATTGTTCAAAAGCATGAAACATTAATCTCATATCGTTATCATCTTGAAGTGGAAAAATTTTATAACAGACATCTCCTGCCTTCGTGAATAAAGTATATCTAAACTTAATTATATATACTCTTTTGTTTGCCTCCAACTTTGATTTTTGTGTGCATTTTTTGCCTCAATTTTTTTTTATAAAATTTTTAGAAGCTTCTTTATAACGGTTATGCGTGGACCACATGTGGATATATTTAATTATCTACCTTTAGAAAGCCACCCCTTAATGGGGTAGTTTCTGATTACAAATTTTTTTTTAATTCTTTAAAAAAACCTTCTTTATCAAGGGCAGTTTCTGATAAGGGAATGGTCTGCTCCCTACATGGGTGCAGACATCCATTGAAAAAACAAATTTCCTTTAAAATTTGCGAATCTATTTTTTTTTTTATATTTCAACGAAATCATTCTCTTTGAGAGCAATTTCTCATTTTTTTTTGTCCATTTAAACTTGGAAAACACAATTTTAAAAGACAGTTTTTGAGTAGGAAACTTTTTTTTTTTTTGGTTAATATGGTGATAAAAAACCGATTTGTCTAAGGGCGGTTTTACCATAAAATTAAAAAAAAAATTCCTTACTATTAGGAAACCTTGCTAGGTGAGGTCGGTTTCTTAACATTCTCCAAAAACAACATATTCCTATAAATAATTTTCAAAAAGCATAATCTCAAATATTAAAAAAAAAATTCTATTTCGATACAAAAAAGCCTACAAGTTTATGCAAAAGCTATGTACTTTTTGCATTTCTACTATAAGGCTATTTCTATTTTTGTTTTATTGGTGCTATATTATATGGCCATTTTGAACAAAACTTACTTGCACAAAAACATCACACACATACAAGATTAGAACACACAAATGAAGAGAGAAATGCTTAGAGATAGAACCTTAGCAATTGGGCGGAGGAGTGAGATTGCACTTGGCAGGAAGAGGAGCAGCAAGAGTTGGGTCAATTCCAAAAGAAAGAAATGTAACTCTGTTGAGTTCTTGTAAGTGCAAAGGCATTCCAAATCAGCCCCAGAAAGAGACATGCAGCACACAGGAAAAATGGCTCAACTGGGTTTGGCTCTGTCACTGATGGCTTGCAAAGCCACCAACCTATCCTCACTCATGGTTACACACACTGATGCCTTTGGACCCTTTCAACAATGAATATACCACCACCACCACGAGCATCAATGCCACCCACTTCCCAACCCATCTTGAGAGCACCACCACACCTACCACCAGATCTGTTTGGAGCTAAGTGAAACGTTAATGGCTTGTGCATTTATGAAACCATGGATTTTTGCAATTGAAAATTTGAAACAGAAGCTTGTCAGAAACTCTAGCAACTGAAACCACAAGGTTAATGGAACCCGTGAACGAGATATGGCAGTACATGAGATCACCGGTGCTTGTCTTGCACTTACTGCAATTATTCCAAGGTAAAGTATATGCAAGCTCGAAGTTTACACGTGTCCTATATATACAGTCTTGTTTATCAATTTTTAATTCTCAGTGCATTTGTCCAATGGTAATGTTTAGGAGCTGCAGGGGAAGGGTCCCTCTGCTGTTGCTTGCAGGTGAAACAGATAGGCATGGCGTAGCTTGTTATGGTTGTGTTTATTTTAGCATGGCAGATTAAAAAATCGTGTTTGGGGTTCGTCTCTTTAACACGGCGTCAACATATTCAGCTTCGACTATGATAAAATTATGTATGTATATTTGAACGAAATTCGAATATGTAGAAAAATTATTCTGCTGTTTTTGTGATGAAAACTCTTGTTTGTATGTGATGTAAAAATTGTTTTTATAATTTAACATTATATTATTTTAATGATACTGAAAATAGTGAAATTCAATAACTTTTAAAAATAATTATAAAATCTGAGTGGTTATGAGTTTTAGGGAAAAAAAAAAAAAAACTAAGAGAAATTATATTGATCTTTCTTAAGGTTGCGCTTGTTACAATTAACACTCATTTTAAAATTTACATATACTTTCCTTAACTTATTATTTATAAAAGAAATTAATGTAAAGATCATACATAAAGTAAGAGAGGTAAACATAATTTATTAAAAATAGAAAAATGTCAAAAGTAAAAACGATACATAAAATAAGGAATACAAGTGTAACTTTTTAAATAAAAGATATGTTAAGTATAATAAATATTAACCTTAAAAAGGTCAATGTAATATTCTCAAAAAACTAAGCCAACTAGATAAATAATTAATAGAAAGATGATCACACACTCTTAAAGTTATATCTCATTTTAAAATAGTCATTTAAACTTTCAAATTTAGATGAAATTTCCATAAACTTTTTGAAATTTGCAAACATATTATTTCATACATAAGGTAAACATAAAGCATTTATTACGTGATTTGTACATATTTATTAATACAAATGACAATTTCTAATTTATCCTATTACTTTTAGAAAATTAAATTTTTCTACTTTTAAAAGTCAATTTATTTTTAAATTGTTCTATATTTACTATTGGAAACAGAAATTAAATAAAAAGGAGAATATTTTTTTAAAAAAAATAATATAGACAAATGAGATATTATCACACGTATTAATCAATACACACAAGTCACATAATGAACAATTTTCACTTAATTAGTGGATGAAAGGGTCTATTTACAAGTTTTAAAAATTTTAAAGACCTCTAGTTAGATTTAAAAATTTATGGTGGCTATTTCAGAAGGTGTCTATGCATTTTTCCTAAAATATCAATAAAAGCCAAAATAGAAAGCAACTTGGAATGTTAATTATATGGAAATTTAAGGGAATTTAATGAAAGAAAAAATGATAAATTAAAAAGTTTGGCAGTAAGGAGAAGGAAAATTAAAAAAAAAAAAAAAAATCAACCGTAACGACATGGAAAATCAACAAAAGCCTAAATTGAAAACAAACTCAAATGTTGCTTGAAGCTTAATGGAGGATGCAAAGGAAATAGAAGGATAAATAAAAGCAAATAATGATGAGGGAACAGGAAGAAATAAGAGGCTTCTGAAGGGATACAATCCTTATTTCATAAGTTTCTTTCAATTTTTAAATTTTTAAAAATAACTTTTCACAGGAAATCAAATTATTGAAAATAAGTAATTTAAATTATTCAAAACATAAAATATCTTACTAAAAGAACAGCAACTATAAAAGCAAAATCTGGAGAGAATTGTCCTCTCTAGCAAAAAGAACTGGAAGTTTGTAATTTGGGAATGTAGTGATTTGGGAGTTTGTAATTGTGGGATTTGTGTTCGCGGGGCCTGACCATTTTTTAAGAAGTGACATAAGAAATACTAGATGAATTCCACATGTATCTGGTAACTTTAGTTTATAGGTTACCTTAACTATTTTCTCAGCTATTAGGATTGGTCCCTGGTAACTTCTCCCTAATTTAGGATGTTCTTTGTGCTTTGAAGTGTGTTGTCTGTTGGCTTGCACCTTGACCCACACCCAGTCTCCTGCGTCATAAGACTTAGGGTGTGTTTGGGTGGGCGTTTGTCTCACCCAAACTGGTTTTTGGAGGCTCAAATAGACTTTTGCTAATTTTCTGTCTTATTTGTTTTGATATTTGCTTCATTTTTCAAATGTAATTCTGGTTTCAAAAGCTCATTTGATTTAAAACAATTATTTCTTACTTTTGAGTCGAACATAATTTTTGACCAAATATAAATTATATCACTCAAACCCATTTATGATCAAAATCAAGTTCAGCCAAAATCAAATTTACAAACTCCAATCCAAACACACACTTATCCTTTTTAGATTGATCTGCTGTGGTTTTCATTTTGGCCTAGACTTCTCTAAGGTGTTCTGCAAGTGACTGCTTCAATGCTTCTCTTTGGGCCCAACTACACCTCTACAACTTATATATATAGTCTAGCCATGTGTATAAATTGGCAGCAGAGTGGTTTGCTGAAGATTGCTTGGTATGGACTTGTCACTGGTGTTTATGGCAATGTGATTTGATGTATTATAACAATACTCTGCCCATGATAGTAAGGAAAGCCATGTTAGAAGATATTGCATCAAACATTATTTATTGAACCCTTTAGATTAGAGATAAGTTTGAAGTTGGTATGATGTGCTATCTTTCAGTTGTGTATCACTTAGTTTTAGGAGGTGTCTCCAAAACTTACTGATAAATAGAGGGTCTCGATCAGAGACTATAGAATGGGGGAAAATCGTGGACTTTAATGATAGTATATGCATTAATGCATATACTGTCTTAGTTGTAAATTAAAGCCTATAGCCAAGGCTCTAAAATGTGCCATTTTAGACATTCTAAAAACAACTACTAAGATATAAGTGAAAGCATTGGTGTTAGGAAGACCAGTAATGAAGTCCATTAAGTCCTCCCAAATGGCAATGGGACATAAAAGTGGTTGTAGCAATCCATTTGGTTTCTTGTGCTATGTTTGATTTGTTGGCAAATTAGGACATGCTGTTTAATATCTAACCTCACTGTAGGCTAGTAGAAATTAGCAACTACCTGCAAGTAAGTCATTGAAAATTTGAATGACCCCTAATGGGGTATTGTGGAATACTATGATGAGTTTGTTTCTTATAACAGAATTGGAAGCAATTCTAATTCTGCCTTTGCACATAAGGATATCGTCTTTCAACTTATAGCTTAGAAATGTTTTAAGTCTATAACTAATTCCTTATTGTCAAAATCTGTACATTACTTTTGTTTTCCTTTCTGATGTCTTTCATAATGTCACACTAGATTATGTGCAGCTTGATTAGGTAAGCATTTTCTTTAAAAATCTTTGACAGAGCATCTGTTGTACACAATTGTATAATCAAACCCAAGTAACTTGCTAAGGTATAGATGTTGTTTAGGAGTTCGATTCAATTGCTTCATAATCTCCTTAAGGATTCTATGGTTAATTTTAATCAATAACTTTCTACCCAATAAGTAGTGCTTCCATTTATTGTTAGCTTGAGTTATGACATAGAGTTCTATGACATAAGCAAAGGCTTTGGCTAACCTTGTATTCAATAGTTTGCTAGAAAAAGCCAATGGATGATCCTGTTGAACTAACATAACTCCTATAGCATGGCCAGAGACATCTATTTCGACAATACTCCTAGTTGAAAGTAAGTAAAGCCAATACTGGTGCTTGGGTCATGTGCCATTGCAGCTGTTCAAAAGCAGCTTGTGACTTTGGTGTCCATCTGAATGCATCACACTTTAACAATGCAGTCAAAGGACTTGCAATCTGAGCATAGGATTTAATGAATTTCCTATAATATCCAGTGAGTCCTAAGAATCCTCTTAGTTGTTTCAAATTAATAGGTGTAGACCATTTAGTCACGGCCTCTTTTTTGGCAGGGTGAGATTTCACACCATGACTACCTACTCTACATGTGATTGATCAAAAAGGAATTTACTAATCTTCATTTATAGCTGGTTGGCAGCCAATTGTTTCTTGTATTTGTCTCGAAGTGTGTAAGATGTTGTGTAATATCTCTGCTATAGACTAAGATGTCATAAAAAGAAATGCTACAAATTTTCTCAAAAATGGTTTGAAGGTAGTGTTCATGACAGATTGGAATGTTGTTGGTGCACTGGTTAACCCAAAGGGCATCACCAAGAATTTATAGTGGCCTTGGTATGCATTAAAGGCAATCTTATGAACATCCTTTCCGGTTTAGAAAACACCAGTACACCATGTAACTCATCTAGTAACACATTAATACTAGGATAGAGAATTTATCCTTGATTGTGGGCCTACTAAGGGCCTAGTAGTTAACGAAAAACCTCCATGAGCAATCCTTTTTCTTAACCAACAAGACTAGAGAGGAAAAAGGAGTTTGGCTAGGCCTAATGACACCAGAATGTAGATTCTCATTAATGAGTTTTTCAATTTCAGCTTTCTGGGAATGGGATGTCTATAACATTTACAAGTTGGGACCCTGGTAGTAAGTGTATCTGGTGATCTTCTTGTTATTATATAATTTGTCTAACATATACTGTCTTATTCTCATTAAATGTCTATAATGTCTAACATTTGCGAAATGAACTTGTTGTTCCTTGAACTCCTCCATACTTTGCTCTATTCTCAAGAACATTTTTCCTTCAGCCATTGTGTAATGAAAGCACCAATTGAAAAGCTCTTTCTTATCAATAAGGACAGTAACAACGGAAGCCAAATTTAGAGAGAATTGCCCTCTATGGCCTAAAGATCTTTGTGATCTTATTTCCAAATGAATCTTACATGTTTTTAGATGTTTTCTTATCCATTAATTATATTTTGACTATTTTTTACAGATACTGATACAATGTTGACAATGTAATCATGCTTAGCTCTTGTTTAATTACATTTTGTTATTGCTACAATCAGATAACCAACTACCTGAAAGTTAACTAACACACTGACTACTCTGTTGCTATTTTCAGTAGCGGTATCCTCTTGTTTATATCAGCTCCAATAAATTTTTTCCACAAATATTAAATTTATAAAATTGTAATAATTTTGTACAGTTACATGAACATTTTATATTTAATATTGGGACATGTAATTTTTTTAAAAGTAAATCTCCTTTTTTATCCTTGAAAAATACTTCATTTATTCAATTTTGTCCTTATAAGTTATCGATTAAATCTCTCAAGTTTCAAGTTAATCACAATTTTTATCTTTTTGTTCCTTTTAATTTTATTAATTCAATTCTTCAAAGGCACATGAATTGTGAATGGCTTAAAGTTTAAGGGATTAAATTAATAAAATTAATTTATAAGTGACAAAATTAATGAATAAGATATCTTTCATGGACTAAAAAATTATTTTATTCTTTTTTTCATTTCACTTGTAAAAGTTAGAAGCCATAAGTTGTTGGAGAATAAGAGAGTAACATGACCCACCTCATGTCAACATTTTCCTCTATAAATATGAGATAGGAGATTAGTTCAATAATCACCATGGAAACTAAGTTAATAATGTCGTATTAGATTTAGGATAAAATGTAAAAAATATATACTTAAACTTTAAATCATTTGCATGTACTCCTTGAATTTTAAAAATGGTCAAAAACTCAATCATTCTTTATTAAATGTGCCCCAAAAAAAACTCCTCTATTTAAGATACATCAAACTAGCTAATGAATAAAATGCAAAAATCCTTTGCATTTTGGGTTATGTACGATTTATTTCAAAAGCTTTGAAAACTCATCAAGGGCTACCATCAAGACTAAGATGGCTGTGTTACAACCAAAACCTATGAGGGGTCCATTCTAAAAAACGAGCCTATTAGGTAGAAGTGCCTCATGACTTAAGTACTACATTAAGTATCTAATCCTACTCAATGTGGGACATAACATTACATACCTCTTCAAGAGCCGACATTCACGGGAGCTTCACTCCCGATGGAAACCCTTTCCTCTTTGACGGTTTCACTTATTTATAAGTATTTGGTGCAACACCTTCTCCCTTAGAGGGCACACTACATCTTAATCTAGTCTCTATGTGGCCCTTTCCGTAACTCAGTCTCTCAATGAAAATATCAATTGTTATGACACAAGCTCAGGAGGAGTCATCCCAAAAGACTAGCTTATTAGGTAGGAATGTCTCATGACTTAAGTATCACATTAAGCCTGCAATGAGATAGCTACTATCAAAGCTGAGATGGTTGCCATCAAAGCTGAGATGACTTAGATGTTGGCGGTGGAAGTAGAGTTAGGGGAGGCAGTCATCCTAGCGTCAAATGTAGCATTAGCTATTTCGACTTTGATATCATATAGAAGTTTATAGTTAGGCTCAATCAAATAGTTAGCCTGTAAGACACTTATAATAGATAAGAAGAAGATAGGATAAGATAACAAGATAAGATTTTTAAAATACTAAAGATAAGATAATTTCTAAAATACTAAAGATAAGATAATTTCTAAAATACTAAAGATAAAATAAGATAATGAAATGATTATTTTTATCTAACTTGACTTGACACAGAAGTCGTTTGACCTGAAATGGTGGTTGGTATGAGTGGAGTTAGTTTGACCCATTTGAACTGAAAAATTTTCAATTCTAACTAATTTTCATAGATTCAAAAGGAAAAAAAACCCTGTTATAACCTAAAAATTAATGGATGTTGCCTTGAATCAAGTTAGTCTTTTGATACTTTTTAAAACTTGAGAGTTAAATCACTTATAACTCAAAGTTTGAGAGAAATTTTTATATTTTAACTCAAATTTTATCCCATTTATTCTAAAGCAATAGTATGGCATTTTAGAAGTAGATAAATATAATATGAAGTAGATATGAACATCTTCAATCAACTATAAATTTGATGAAAAAAAAAATTGGGTGAGTAATTTAACAGGATGAGAACTATAAAGAATTATCACTTTCCTTCCTCCGTTGCTTTTTCATAGTGTGTGGTATTTTTGTTGTCAATTGAGAGAGTGTGTGGTAGATATTAACTCCTCTGTTAATACACAATATCTTCATATTGCATTTAATTTTTTTTAAAGTAAAAATTTATAATTGTTAATTAAAAATATTAATCATTAAGATTGTGATAATATATATATACATACATATAATAAATAATAAAATTATTAAAATTTATTTTTTTATTTTTTAATTAATGATTAATATTCCTTAATGAGGAATTCCGTCAGGTAAATTCTTAGGACAAACCTTATCTACAGGTCAACTAAGTAGCATATTTTCTCTTTTTTGTTTAGGTGGATTCTATGGTGTCCCAAAAAACTTGTGGGTTTTGAAACCTATCTTAGCTGGCCCAATTAGTATATGACAGCTAATTTAGTATTTGGTGAGTTGGATAGCTAATGTGTATAGGTGATATAGAAAATTAAACCTGGAGTTCCCAAATTAGCCCTCTTCCATAACCTAGCCTTATTCCTAACATTGTGGAGCCAACCTCCCACCGCATTTGTGCTTTCCCGGACATCACTCCATCATATTGTGAAGCCTGCCTCCCACCGTATTTATGCTTTTCAGGACACCACTCCGACACATTCCCAAAAAAACCTTAACATCGTGAAGCCAGCCTCGCTCCGCATCTGTGTTGTTTGATTCTGAAACCACTTTGTTGTTCCCATATCTGTGTTCTAATCTGACAGCAGTCCGCGACATCTTTACTTCTAACACCAATCCGGTGAGAGCTTAGCCGCTAAAATGGGTCTAAACTCTGACGAGATCACCGTGTGGCTATTGTGAGGTACGAGATTCTAGGTTTCCAATTTAGAGTTTTACCAGATTAAACGGACACACTTTAGGGATTAAGGATTAAACTTACCTAGATTATTGTATCTATATTATAACTTGGTTTATTGTACCCAGATTATTGTTTGCTCCTTTTCCACACACATCCACAATGGAGTATTATTGTAGGTCACACGTTATGGTTTCTGTAATGCTAGCTTATGATCATTCCTAAGTCCCAAAAGTCAAGCCACCATATTTGAAGAAAATCTAATCTTGCCAAAACTTGCCTAGACTAATTGACCTTAGCTATATCTAATTATAGCAGCACAACTAGCAGGGCCATGGTTTCCTTGCTCGCATGCAGTTGAATTCAAAACCAGTGACCAGCAAAGGAAACCAAGTTAGCCGAATAACCTGTTTATGCGACATAGGTAGCCTATTAAACATTAAGTTCAACATTATACCCTGGATATTGTTGATGATGGAATTGTTTCTACGAAGACATTAGGTCTAAATACTGAGCACAAAGAAGGTGCTCCCAGGGATACACTTAGTTGTTTAATTTGGATGGCAATTAATTATAGGGATACTCCATTGAGAATTATTGAATGAGAATTATTCATTGTGGACTACATGTGGGAACTAAAGACTTTAACAAAGTCTGAAACACATAATATAGTAATTCTTTTAAACCAAGCTATTCACTACAGGTGGATGGAGGGGGGATGATAGTGCATAAAACAAAGGACAGAGGAAAATCATCAAAAGAGTGGGCAAATGATCAAATGGCATAAAAGTGGGCAAAGATTCATAAAAATCCTAGGATGCCTTGTCAAATGATCAAATCATAATGAAAACTCCAAGTTATAGTCTTAAAATGTCCAAAAGTTAAAAATCATGAACAGAAATAAAATATGTGCCTGTCTTGTTAAGACCAAGACCCAAAGGACGAGGAATATGCTTTATGACTGCTTCAGAAGCCAAAAAGGCATGGTATTTTTTGGCTAGTTTCTTCACCAATTTCTTATTTTTGTTTAGCTTCTTCAAACCTTCCATATCCATGTATTCCAATCCTATCTTCTTTGCCTGCAGAGAGTAGAGTAATACAGATTAGAGTAACATAAATTAACACAACAAACATGGTAACAATTAAATGATAATTAAACCAAAAAAAAAGAAAAAATATAAAATATTTTATATATAAAAATCACCACCATCAAACATAAATGAATGGCACTGGTCTTGTAAACTGCAATTACAAAAGTACAAAAACATTGTATCATTTCAAGGTATTTTCAATGAAGAAGTCATTGTTAACAACTAATGAAATGCAGCCAATGCATAGGAGGGTGAAGCACAAGTAATATTAAAAAAACAAAACCACCCAACTAAAAGGGAAGGAAACAAGAAGACTAGAACATTACAATAAATTAAGCATGTTGAGCATTCCACTGTTTGGCCATGACAACAAATTAATATGTCTTCAACATGTTGAGCATCACTAAGCATGCATATTTTCATCTTGGGTCGGGGGATGTGGGGCAACTTGACAAAACTGCTTGACAACGCTTGTCCTTCTGTGGATCATAGTTTTTTAGCCCAATTTGGAGTTCAATGGTCTCCACAAAGTTACAGTTTTTCTCCTTGGAATCAGTCATGATTCTTGATATACCTTGTCTTAGAGCATTACTATAAAGCTTACTGTACAGTCAACAGACAAAATATAATTCATAGACCCAAGACATCATCCCCAAACTCGAAACACTGAGTTCAACTGCATCAACTCATTGAATACTTGTCAATAACATTAGGCTTTTAAGATGACCAAATATTTCAGTTAGTTACAATGAGCAAAAGAGTGAGACAAAGTTATTTGGTTGAATAATTGTTTCGTTATTTTTTGTTTGTGTCACTCTTTTTCCAAGGATTTTAATTTATGGTATATACATAGTTGGTGCAGACTCATGCCCTCTTGTAGATAATTTTGCAATTTTAATTGTATATACCATGCATTTGGAATCTTCACAGTATTGTCACTATTATTGTAAAATATTGCTTATCTTGATAACCATTACACCTAATTCCTCCTCCTATATATTAATAGCATTTCTTGTGCTTGTTTTTCTTCTGGTTGGAGTTTTGGATTTTGATGCAATTGGGATCAAAAGCTAGACTATTGATGTTTGTTTGGTTAATTTCATTTATTGAGTTTTCATGTTAATTTGTATTACAGGAATACTGAAATTTGAATTCCATCCATTGTTCAATGGCATAAAAGGGCTGAAAAAAGTCATTTGGTGTTAAGAAATGATTAATTTGAGGCCTACGAAAGAGATAGTCAAGGAAACCCAGCGCATTAGGATGTTCAACTTTTCTGCTACTGATGCAATGTTTTTTAGAGACATAAACTCGAAGATGCACTTCGATAAATCATATGAAAAACTGGAGTTAATCAATCGTCGTAGGGTGACTATGGAGTTCTTTGATTCAGAGCAGATTGGTGCTTTCAAAAAGTTGTGGGAGATGGAATGGACACCTTTCCTTCAACTGGATGAACAAGTATATCCCATATTGATATGTTTATTCTATTCCAATATGTCAGTTAATGAAAAGAATTGCACCATTAAAACTTACGTGCTGGGGAAGCACATCTCTTTTTATAATGAGCAGCTGAATGAGTGGTTAGGGTTGGATTGCTCTGATTATGAGAAAGTCTGGTTGAGGAGCCATGATACAAAGCATGGAGATTTTGAATTTCATGTTGTCATTATAGAGCTTTGTAGCAAAGCATATAATCTATCACTTGATGCCGAAGACTTGTGGACAGTTAATTATATGGTTATATATCATTAACTTACTCAAGTGGTTGTTCCAAAATTTGGAAAACAAAGTGGAATCACAATTCTATGTTTGTTTTTGTTGAGGTCTGCTTTGAAAGGAAGGAAGGTTAATTTAGGATACATCATAGTCAAAGTAATGTCCCAAACTCTCTAGCGTCGCAAAAGTCGCCTCCCTTATGGTATAGAGATCACCAAAATCCTTGAAGCATTTGGTGTACCCATCCTCGAGGATGAAGAAACCTAGAAGTCCACTCACCAAAATCCTTGTTCAATGCTAAGCTCCATGTTCATAATGTCGCTTGCCCTCAACTCTAAAATTTTCTTGTAGCATACATTACCTCACCCTCGTTCGTGTTCTTAGTTTGCCCAACATCAGCCTTTTCTGTGCCATGCTCCTTCGAATCATTGCTGCTAAAATTAGAATCAAAATCTCCACTCACAGAATCAACGAAATCTTCCTCACTAGCCTTTTTATACTCCATTTTTTCGAAATAACCTACAGAAAGCAAGGGCAATTGAAAATGATAACTCCAAAAATACAGCATTATAAAACTAACAATATTTCTATAACTTGTACATAATTTCAATAACTTCTAAGAGAGACACAAGAAAAAAAGGAGATTAAGAGATGCCAAACAAGCAAGGAGAGTGGAGATTAGAATATGTATGTTAAGAAAAAATGATTTCAATAACCAAATAACTTGAGGAGATGGTCTTACATTTAGGCTTGTTTATAACCATTACAATGGAATGCTAATTTTAGTGAAAACAAACTCAGTTTGCGAAATTCAATACAAAAATACTATCTGAAGACCATCCAAGAAGCAAAATGCCATAATAGCAAGTTTTAAAACCACAATACAAATCCTTCATTAACAAAATATGTTCAGTTCAAAACATAATTTCCTTTCCACCAAAGCATGCACCTTCAGAGGGAATTCCAAACTTGGACAGTTTAAAATAGTTCTTTATGATATCTGGATAGTAACTTCCTCTAACAAATTTGTCATTTCTTATAGGTCACCTAATTTATTACAATGGTTCCGTTTTTTCCCCCTTTGATCTACATAACAAATCACTGACAACTTCAAAAAAGTGGACTTTTAGATATGATTTAACAACCTCCACATCCCATAAGCAAAATTTAGTGTAAGCTAAGCAGAAAATCAAATTCAAATAAAACCATTTTATGTAAAAGAGTAAAATGTACACTTATACAATTAAATATGTTAGAGATAATCTGAAATGCATTAAGTCAATTGTTCACTATTGCTAAGGTTGTACTGCAATTGTTCAATAGTTCAAAGAAAAAATTAGCAAGGTGAGCCCGAATGAGAGACAAGTACGAAAAAGTAAAAGATAACCTCCATAACTAGAGATGTGTCAATGATGTTTATAAAATCATGAGCCTCGAAATGAAATTCCTACTACAGAAAGGTATGTTAAGAATCAGTTAGTGCATGTTGTGATTAATCATCAATCACACCAAAAGACCCACGAAAGCCTCTAATTGCAATTGCAATCCATCCCAGTTCAAATACTTCTAACAGTAACACATCTATGATACAACAACTCATTGGTTTTGAATACAAAGGCAAGCC
The DNA here is from genome assembly GCA_019955255.1 of Castanospermum australe. Lineage (NCBI taxonomy): Eukaryota > Viridiplantae > Streptophyta > Magnoliopsida > Fabales > Fabaceae > Castanospermum > Castanospermum australe. The sequence continues at coordinate 43,447 of NSJW01000711.1, read as the reverse complement.
TATGAATTTATATATGAAATTATTAACCCAAACTAGTCAGCCATATAACATTTAAACTAGACCTTTGGTTGTTGGAGTATGATAATCTTACTATGACTGACTAATTTACACAAGCTAACATTAACCAATATAAGGTTTATTTCAGGCAAATGATAATGATAAGCATTTTGTTATTTGACAAACTTCAATAGAGGTTTTCATTCACACAGCAAAGTAGGGAATACGGATCAAAAGAAGAGTTTCACACGTGTAACAAAACGAATCTGGATGAGTTCTAAAGATCAATTCCTTTCTTATGCTATATTTTGCTACCATACATACATGTAGCGACATACATAAACAATGAAGAATACGAAACAAGACCAGCAGAAGCAGGTGGTCAATCAATCAACAATACGAAACAGTACCAACAATGCAATAAAAAAAATTAACAACTTGCCATCTTACATACGAAACACAGACGAAATGAACTTAATCTGCCAAAGGTGAAGAACACGAATCTCGTACCTGAGGATGGGCAGACGGAGATGTCGTTGGAGTTCATCATCTTGCCGCACCATAACCACTGCAGCGGTTCATCGTCTAGCCGCAACACAACCACCTCAGCGGGTGAGATCTCGCCGAATTTGGATCGGGATCAGGATAACGTTGGATTGGGATCTCGCACTTAAGATTGCTTGCTTCAATGGCTTTGGATTGGGATCAGCTTCGCCGGATTTCACATTCACGAGATCGAGTTGGTTATTCACTCCCAGCTTATTCACTCCTAGCTGCGTCGTACTTTCAGTAGATGGGTTCATCCAGTATGAGGGTTAGATTGAAAAAGTTCTAATTTTTTCCACCTCAGCTCTCCACATAATATTTCCACATCACTAAATTTAGCTCACCTGTCATTTTTTGATTGGGCCACATGTATAGGTTTCAAAACCCATCAATTTTCATGGACACCGTAGCATGTACCAATAAAAAATTGCAGAGGTTATTTATGAGGTCAACAATGCACAGAGCAACGATGCAGAATTGCAGGCTTTTTTATGGTTTCAAACTAGCAGTTAGCAACCATGTTTGGAGCGTTCTACAATACTCCCAATGAGGTTTGGAGTATCAATACTGCAGTCCCAATTACCTACAACAACAGGTGTTCCGGTTTCAAATTTTGTTTTTTTCAATTTCATGTTTTGCCTTCGGATGTTACGTGCTTCAAGCCTTCAACGATCACCTTTTTTTTTTTAATTTTTATTTATTTTTTAGTTTTAATTTATAATATTAATAATAGTTTTTTATTTAAAATTGTATAGTTTAAATCATGAAAATTGTTGTGAGATATCTCTAATTAATTTTAATTGAATTTAATTTTGATCTCTTATTAAAACAAAAAATTTTACACTACCATCCAATATTGAGCTAGCAAATCATTTAAAAAGTTTGATTAATTCAATAATTACTTAAAAAATTAAATATTTAGTAACAAATAATTAGATAATATTATGAAAAGAATTACATAACAGTAAGTTAAAATTAAATCTATTTTAATTTTTCTTAATTTGTTTATGTATGAAATTAGTAGGAAACAAATGCAAGAGTGAGAAAAAGTTTTAGAAGAGACTCTTATTTTTAATTATTATAATAGATTTGTGTATATCAATTTTAATTTTTCTTAATTTGTGTCTGGATGAAACTTGTAGAAAACAAATACATAAGCAAAAACAGATATTTTAGGAGAGACTCTTACTTTTAATTATTATAAAAGGTAATATATTTGTTTATCAAATTATTATTGCACTAATTTATATAAGTAATTTGTGTAGATCAATTTTAATTGATTAATTTTAATTTTCTTTAATTTTTGTCTACATAAAATTTGTACGAAACAAATGCATGATAATTAAAAATAGAATGCATGAGTAGGAAAAAATTTTTAGAGAAAGACTCCTACTTTTAGTTATTATAATAGATAATATAGATAATATATTTTAATTTTTCTTAATTTGTGTCTGTATGAAATTTATAAGAAACAAATGCATGAGCGGAAAAAATAAACTGCACCAGCCAAAAACAAAAATACATATGAGGATACCCAGATATTTTGAACAATAATTTGTTGGAAAAATAATACATAATATTTTGAATATTTTGGTTATACATACTCTTTTTGATTGGCATTTTAAAAATTTTATAATCTTAACTCAAATGGTTAATCTTACAATAATGCCTATAAGGATATCCTGATCAAATATTAAAAAAGAAAAAAAAATCTTTCCCTAAGTGATATTTTCTATAATTTATATAATTATTGATGAAATAAATTAAAATTCTTCATAAATAATTAACATAAGAAAAATTAGATTTCAAATTTTTTTGTGTCATAATTATTATTTTATTTTTAAATAATTTTTTTAATGTTTTGTGTAATATTTTCATTATGCCAAATATTTATTTTAGAATATCCTTAATTATTTGATATTCTTACAATTTTCTAAAAATAATTTTGGACCAAAAATTATCTAAAATTAGTAAAGCGTGCTTGGACGAAAGTAGTATTAAAACTAATAACTTTTTGAGAAGCCCTTATATTACACTTCTTCAAAAATGTACTATTTTGAATAAGTTTTTACTTAACCACTGCTCCCAACGTGAATAGTTAGTCTTTTAGTAATATTTATTGGGATACCCAGGTTAAAGATAAAACAAAAAAAAAATCTTTCTCAAGTGATATTTCATATAATTTATATAATTATTGATGAAACAAACTAAAATTTTTCATAAATAATTAACATAAGAAAAATTAGATTTATTTTTTTTTGGCATCATAATTTATATTTTATTTAAAATATTTTTCTAATTTTTTGTGTAACATTTGGTTGTGCTAAATATTTATTTTATAATATTCTTGATTATTTGATATTGTTGACAATTTTCTTAAAATAATTTTTGACCTAAAATTGTTTAAAATTAGTAGATGGTGCTTGGATAAGAGTAATATTATAACTGATGACTTTTTGAGAAATTCTTGTATTACACTTTTTTAAAAATGTGTTATTTTAGAGAAGCTTTTATCTAACCACTACCGTCAATCTAAAGAGTTAGTCTTATAGTAATGTCTGTGAGGATACCTTAGTAAAAGATAAAAAAAAATCTTTTTCAAGTGATATTTCATATCATTTATATAATTATTGATAAAATAAACTAAAAATTTTATAAATAATTAATATAAGAAAATTAAATTCTAATTTTTTTTCTTTTTTTTTTGGTATAATAATTATTATTTTATTTAAAAATAATTTTTTAATTTTTTGTATAATATTTTTATTGTGTCAAATATTTATTTTAGAATATTTTTGATTATCTGTTATTCTTGACAATTTTTTGAAACAAATTTTGGACCAAAAATTGTTTTAAATTAGTAAAAGATGCATGAATAAGAATAATATTAAAATTTATGACCTTTTGATAAGTTCTTATATTACACTTCTTTAAAAAATATGTTTTTTTGGAGCAGACTTTTTCTAACCAATACTCCTAACCCGAAGAATTAATTTTACAGTAATACCTGTAGGATATCCTGGTTAAAGAAAAAAATCTTCTCCAAAGGATATTTTATATAATTTATATAATCATTTAGTAAACAAAGTAAAATTCATCATAAATAATTAATATAAAAAAATTAGATTCTAATTTTGTTTCTTTTTTTGTCATAATTATTATTTTGTTTAAAATAATTTTTTAATTTTTGGATAATATTTTCATTGTGCCAAATACTTATTTTAGAATATTATTGATTATTTGATATTCTTGATAATTTTTTTAAAAATAATTTTGGGCCAAAAATTATTTAAAATTAATAGAGGGTACTGGATAAAAGAAATATTAGAACTGATGATCTTTTGGATAAGGCTTTTCCTAACCACTACTCCTGATCTGAAAAGTTAGCATTACAGTAATGCCTGAGGGATACCTAATCAAAGACAAAAAAAATATTCTAAATGATATTTTACATAATTTATATAATCATGGAAGAAATAAACTAAAATTGTTCATAAATAATTAACATAAAAAAATTAGAATCTAATTTTTTTCTTTTTTTTGGTGTCTTAATTATTATTTTGTTTAAAAATAATATTTTAATCTTTTGTGTTATATTTTCATTACGTCAAATATTTATTTTAGAATATTTTTAATTTTTTGACAATCTTAATTTTTTTTCAAAATTTTAGACAAAAAATTGTCTAAATTTAGTAAAGCGTACTTGAACGTGAATAGTATCAGAACTGATGTCTTCCTAAAAAGTCCTTGTATTGCACTTCTTTAAAAATGTACCATTAGGAGAAGGCTTTAACTAATCATTACCTTCGATCCGAAAGATTAGTCTTACAGTAATACTTATGAGAATACCCTAATCAAAGACAAAAAAAAAAAAAATCTTTCCCTAAGTGATATTTCATGTAATTTATATAATTATTGATGAAAAAACTAAAATTCTTCATAAATAATTAATATAAGAAAAATTAGATTTTAATTTTTTTTTTCATAATTATTATTATTTAAAAATAATTTTTAATTTTTTGTATAATATTTTTCATATGTCAAATATCTATTTTATATATATCTTAATTATTTGATATTTTTAATAATTTTTTTAAAAATAATTTTGGACCAAAAATTGATTATTTAAAATTTTTATAACTTTTTTAAAATCTATATTTTATTTGATCAATGAAGGAGAGGGAGGGATTATTTGATTACCTGAAAGGTTATTAGAATATTTTGTTTGTTATCAACCAGCCTAACATCTATTATCAATTTCTGTAGACAAATTATCAACTAATGTCAGAAGCGAATTTTGCGATTAAATGACTTTAAGTTTACTTACTAACCATGATTGATTAATTATCTGTTGAGTAAGAATAATAATATGAGAATACCTTCTTTATAAATTAAAATCCATAGAACTTGTTACTTGATTCTTAAAAAGTTATTAAAATATTTTGTTAATTATCAACCAGCCTAAAGTCTGTTATTAACTTTTGTAAACAAGTTATTAGCAAAGGTCAGAAATGAGTTTCGCTCTTAAATGACCTTAAGTGTACTTACTAATTATGATTGGTTAGTTATTTATTTGGTAAGAATAAGGATATAACAATACCTTCCTTGTAATTAAAAATTCATGAAACTTGTTACTTGTTTGTCTGAAAGGTTATGAAAATATTTCATTAGTTATCAACCAGCCTAGAATCTGTTATCGAGTTTTGTAAACAAGTTATCAACCAATGTTAGAAATGGGTTCGCTCTTAAATGACCTTAAGTGTACTTATGAATCATGATTAATTAGTTATCTATTAAATAAGAATAAGAATATGAAAATAATTTCCTTGTGGCTAAAAATCCATGAAACTTGTTACTTGATTACTTACAAGGTTATTAAAATATTTTATTTGTTACCAACTAGCCTATCATCTGATATCAACATTTGTAGATAATTTATCAACTAATGTCAGAAGCGGGTTTCGATATTAAATGGTCTTAAGTTAACTTACTAATTATGATTAGTTAATTATTTGTTGAGTAAGAATAAGAATGTGAGAATACATTTCTTATAGTTAAAAATCCATGAAACTTGTTACTTGATTCCTGAAAGGTTATTAAAATATTTTGTTGGTCATCAACTAGTCTAAAATCCGCTATCAACTTTTATAGACAAGTTCTCAACCAAGGTTAGAAGCAGGTTTTGCTGTTAAATGGTATTAAGTGTACTTATAAAGCATGATTGATTAGTTATCTATTAAGTAAGATTAATAATATGAGAATACTTTCTTTGTTGTTAAAAACCCTTAGAACTTATAACTTGATTACCTAAAAGGTTATTAAAATATTTCGTTTGTTATCAACCAGCTTAGTATCTGTGATCAACTTCTATAGACAAGTTATCAACTAATGTCAAAAGCGGGTTTCGCTATTAAATGACCTTAAGTTTACTTACTGACATAATTTGTTAGTTATCTGTTGAGTAAGAATAAGAATATAAAAATATCTTCCTTGTAGTTAAAAATCCATGGAATTTGTTACTTGATTACCAGAAAGGTTATTAAAATATTTCATTTTTTATCAATTAGCCTAGCATCTATTATCAACTTCTGTATACAAGTTATCAACTAATGTAAGAAGCGGATTTCACGATTAAATGACTTTAAGTTTATCTACTAACAATGATTGATTAGTTATCTGTTGAGTAATAATAATAATATGAAAATACCTTCCTTATAGTTAAAAATTAATAGAACTTGTTACTTGATTCTTAAAAGGTTATTAAAATATTTCGTTGGTTATCAACCAGCCTAAAGTCTATTATCAATTTTTGTAAACAAATTATCAACCAAGGTTCACAAGCAGATTTCGCTCTTAAATGGCCTTAAGTGTACTTACTAGCTATAATTAATTAGTTATTTATTAGATAAGAATAAGGATATAAGAATACCTTTTTTGTGGTTAAAAATTCATAGAACTTGTTAGTTGACTGTCTAAAAGGTTATTAAAATATTTTGTTAATTATCAACCAGCCTAGAATCTATTATCAAGTTTTATAAACAAGTTATCAACAAATATTAGAAGTGAATTTTGCTTTTAAATGACCTTAAGTGTACTTACGAATCATGATTTGTTAGTTATCTATTGAGTAAGAATAAGAATATGAAAATACCTTCGTTATGGTTAAAAATCCATAGAACTTGTTACTTGATTACCTGAAAGGTTATGAAAATATTTCGTTTGTTGTCAATTAGCCTAACATTTGTTATTAACATCTGTAGACAAATTATCAACTAATGTCAGAAGCGGGTTTTGGTATTAAATGGCCTGAAGTTCACTTACTAATCATGATCGATTAATTATTTGTTAAGTAAAAATAAGAATATGATAATACTTTCCTTATAGTTAAAAATTCATAAAACTTGTTACTTGATTCTTAAAAGGCTATTAAAATATTTTGTTAGTTATCAATCAGTTTAAAATCTGCTATCAACTTTTGTAGACAAGTTATCAACTGTCAGAAGCGTATTTTGCTCTTAAATAGCCTTAAGTGTACTTGTAAATCATGATTGGTTAGTTATCTATTGAGTAAGAATAATAATATGAGAATACCTTTCTTTGTGGTTAAAAACCCATGGAACTTATAACTTAATTACCTGAAAGGTTATTAACATATTTTGTTTGTTATCAACTAGCCTAAGCATCTGTTATCAACTTTCTGTATACAAGTTATCAACTAATATCAAGAAGTGAGGTTTTGCTATTAAATGATCTTAAGTTTACTTACTAACCATGATTAGTTAGTTATCTGTTGAGTAAAAATAAAAATATAAAAATACCTTCCTTTTAATTTTATGAATTATGTAAAAATTTATATAAATTTGTCTCTATATAAGTTCAATTAGATATATTTGAAATTTTATAATATCAACGCAAAGTATTAGTTTTACTATAATACCTATGAATATATCCTGATCAAAGATTAAAATAAAAAGAAAAGAAAAATCATTTCTTAAGTGATATTTCTTATAATTTATATAATCATTGATGAAATAAATTAAAATTTTTCATAAATAATTAATATAAAAAGAATTAAATTTTTAATATGTTCTTTTTTTTTAGTGTCATAATTATTATTTTTTAAAAAATAATTTTGTAATTTTTGTGTAATATTTTTGTTATACCAAATATTTATTTTAGAATATTCTCATTTATTTGATATTCTTGACTATTTTCTTAAATGATTTTGGATAAAAAAATTATCTAAAATTAATAAAACATGCTTGGATTAAAATAGTATTAGAAATCATGACCTCCTAACAAGTCCTTATATTGCACTTATTTTAAAAATGTGTCAATTTAGAGATGACTTTACTTAACCACTGCCATCGACTCGAACAGTTAATCTTACATTATTACTTGTGAGTATACCCAAATCAAAAATAAAAAAAAATTCTCTCCAAGTGATATTTCATATAATTTATATAATTATTGATGAAACAAACTAAAATTTTTTCATAAATAATTAATATAAGAAAAAATAGATTCTACTTTTTGTGTGTCATAATTATTATTTTATTTAAAAATAATTTTTTAATTTTTTGTGCAATATTTTCGTTAGGCCAAATATTTATTTCAAAATATTCTTGGATAATTTGATATTCTTGACAATTTTTTAAAAATAATTTTGGTTAAAAAATTATTTAAAGATTAATAAAGCGTGCTTGAACGAAAGTAATATTAAAACTGATGACTTCTTGAGAAATCCTTGTATTGCACTTCTTTAAAATAATGTTATTTTGAAAAAAGACTTTACCTTAATCATTACTTCTGACCAGAAAAATTAACCTAACAGCAATGTTTGTAGGGATAATCTGGTCAAAGGATAAAAAAGAAAAACCCTTTCTCAAGTAATATTTCATATAATTTATATAATTATTAATGAATTAAACTAAAATTTTTCATAAATAATTAACATAAGAAAAATTAGATTCTAAATGTTTTCTTTTTTTGGTTCATAATTATTATTTTGTTTTAAAATAATTTTTCTAACTTTTTTGTACAATATTTTCATTGTGACAAATATTTATTTTAGAATATTTTTAATTATTTAATATTCTTGATAATTTTATAAAAATAATTTTGGATAAAAAAATTATCCAAAATTAGTAAAGCATATAGTAGTATTAAAACTGATGACTTCCGATAAGTCATTGTATTGCACTTCTTTAAAAATATGTCATTTTGAAAAAGATTGTACCTAACCACTACCTTCCAACCTCGAAGGGTTAGTCTTACAGTAATATTTATGGAGATACCCTAGTTAAAGATAAGAAAAAAAACCTTTCTCAAGTGATATTTTCGTTATAATTTATATGATTATTGATGAAACAAATTAAAATTTTTTATAAATAATTAACATAAGAAAAATTATATTTTAAACTTTTTTGTGTCATAATAATTATTTTGTTTAAAAATAATTTTCCAATTGTTTGTATAATATTTTTGCTTAAAAGTAATTTTCCAAGAATATTTTGACAATTTTCTTAAAATAATTTGGATAAAAAATTGTCTAAAATTAGTAAAGGGTGCTTAGACAAGAATAGTATTAGAATTGGTAACTTCTTGTATTGTAATTTTTTAAAAAATGTGTCACTCTGAAAAAGGCTTTACTTAACAATGACCCTTGATTCTAAAAATTAATCTTATAGTAATGTCTGTTGGTACACACCGGTCAAAGATCCAAAAAAATTTTTTTTTAAGTGATATTTCATATAATTTATATAATTATTAATAAAATAAAATAATTTTTTTTTATAAATAATTACATAAAAAAAATTAGATTCTAAATTTTTTTTTGTCATAATAATTATTTTGTTTAGAAATATATTTTTTTATTTTTTGTGTAATATTTTTGTTATGTCAAATATTTATTTTAAAATATTCTTAATTATTTGATATTCTTGAAAATTTTTTTAAAATAATTTGGATCAAAAATTGTCTACAATTAATAAAGGGTACTTGAATAAGAGTAGTATTATAATTAATGACTTCTTAAAAATCATCGTATTGCACTTTTTTAAAAATGTGCCACTTTAGAGAGAGCTTTACCTAATAATTGTCCTTAACTCGAAAGATTAGTCTTACAGTAATACTTGTAGAGATATCTTAGTAATAAAAAAAAAAACTTTTCAAATAATATTTTATATAATTTATATAATTATTAATAAAATAAATTAAAATTTTTTATAAATAATATTTTTTTTAATTTTTCAGAGTATCCTCTCACTTATTAAGTGAAAGTTAACCTAAAAAAAATTAATTTTACAATTTTAATGAAATGTTGACTCAAGTTGCACTTATTATGTTGTATTTAATGTTATTTTGAAAGACTTAATTTGTAATTTCAGCTTTTTTCTCATTAACCTGCTGCTTAGGTCTACGGTCATCATGTATGGCCGTTGATCTGCTTTTATTCTTGATCAACGGATAGCATTGTTTGGAGCATCCATACTCCGTACCAGACTCGGAGTATGGAAGACGTTCCCCTACGTTTTGGGAACTCACAGTATATAAAAATAAGAAAAGAACACGGTTTTTTTTTATTTCGCTGTTGGACAAATTTGTTTTAGGTCACTCTGGCAGAGGTTCACGCTCACACGCACAGAACGTGGCATTTGCACAAATCACTAGGTTCCCCTCAGGCTTCTGGACACGCGTGTGGGGGTGAGAAAAAGCCAAACCCTTCACGAGCAATAACGAACGGGTTTGATGAGCATCGAGATTGGAGTTCCCCAAGAAAGAAGGCAAGCAACCACCTTTGGTCCTTTTCTCGTGCATTGGAACACACAGCGACAAAGCTAGGTAAAGCAAAGCTACTCATAAAAGTTGGAAGACAGAATTTTAAATGAACCAAAACAAAAGCAACCCCTCCCTCACTCTCTCTTCAATCTCTTCCTCTTTCCTTTTTACCCTCTCCTCTCACTCTCGCTGCTTCTTATACCTTGCCTCTTTGTCCCTTTGTCTGGTACTGTGAAACTTCGTTATCTGGGTTCCTTTCTTTTTACCACTAGAGGTTATTTTGCTTTTGATATCCATACCCTATAACACCCCTGGCTAGCTACTTTACTCACTCTCTTCTCTTTCTTTCTAGTTCTACCTCACACACGGTCACATTCTTCTCTTTTTAAATTAGTTGCAAACCCACGCTCACAGACAAAGCAAAGAGAGAAGCAAAAAACACAAACAGAAAGAGAGTCCATTTTCAAACACCATTCATTGGTCAATCATCGACCACATTCCATCACTTAACCGCTTCTTTCAGCTGCAAAATGGAAGTAAGTAGTCTCTCTGTATTGTCACTTCTTCTGTTCTTCTTCAGTTCTTCTGCTACTACAAGCTTCATCTTCTTGCTCTCCTTGTGAAGTATTTATGAAAGGGTGTTTTTTCTTTTTGTTCTGGGTTTGATTTTTTGCGGTGCAATTAATTGATATAGGAGCGCTACTACAAGAGCAGCCATGTGCCAGCGTTTGGGAGCTGGGATTTGAACGACAACCTCCCATTCACGCAGTGCTTCGAGTCAGCAAGGCAAGCTGGTTTGCTACGCTACAGCAGCTACTCTGAGTCTGAAGACCGTGACCTTTACGTTACAGGGGACTTGTACGAGAATGATGTTGTCACCCCAGCCATGATCGTTGTTCCTCGCAGAAGGGTATGCCACCAAAACTTTCTTGGTCATAATTTGATTCTGATTGATTAGGTGAAAGAGAGAAAAAAAATTGCTGTGACCGGAACGAGGGTTTCTTTGAATTTTTTCGTTCGGTGCATTGAGTCTTATATTTTACGGTCTTGTTGATTTGAATGTGCTTGGAGTTGCATCATGGTAGAGGATCTTGCTATTTTCTGGTTTAATTTTGTGAAACCAAGTACGGTTCGTGAAAAGAACATGAAAATACAGTGACAAGATAATGAAGTTCCATTGCATTATGGTTTGGAGAAATCCATGGTTAGGTAGGCATTGTCCGTTACTCTGACACGTGTTATATATATATATATATATGTGTGTGTGTGTGTGTCTCTTATCAATTTTTTAAAAAATAACGTTGAATTATAATATGCTCATCAAACATTTTACCGATATTTAATTATTAAATAAAATATCTAAAATAAATAATACAATTGCTGATTCTTACTTAAAAATTTATCAATCATAGTGCCAGACTGATAGGGTTAGAGCCATGAGTGTTGAAAAAGAAAGCGACTTTGCCTTTGTTACTGCTTTCTCTATGGTCGGTCACACTTTATAGCGGGGCCTCGTATTGAATGACATCATGATTCACGCCTCTCACAGCACAGCGTCAGAAATTATTAAAATAATAATGTTATTTTTATATTTAATTTCTACACTTTTTTTCATTTTACTTAATTTTTTTTATTATTTAAGATTAATATAAAGATAAAGGTGTAAGAACGAAATATAATAATAATATTTTTATTATTATAAAGAAAATGTTATATAAATTTTTTTAAAAAATTTTAAATAAAATAATTTAACATATTTATTAAATTTGGATAAATACATCATTTTTATCATTTTATTTCATCTGTGGAACATTGCTCATTATCAAAAAATTGTATTATTTATATATTACTTTTATAATAATTAATCATATTATATGTATATTTAATTATCAGTGTAATAGATTTTGGTGTGCATAAACATTTTGAATTATTAAAACAGGAACTTGTTCACGGGGACGATAGGTGCTACTAGGAAATCCTGACTAGGTTGTTTGCGAAGCTGTTTTGCTCGTAGTTATTCATAAACGTTAAGGACTTTGTGCGGTGGATGCAACTTTTGGCTTTAGTGTCCACGTCCATTGGTCACTTAATACAGACAATGGGATCTATGGTATCATGACAAGGTGATAAAGTTGAAAAAAAAAAAAAAATCCCGCACACAACTCTATGCTAGAAAGAAAAGCATGCTTGGGTGGGGCAGTAAGCATGTAACTTCAAAGATGACTTTTTTGTAAAGCACTGATGGGGTTCATAATTTGTTGCTGACATATTTTGCAGGGAAAGGTACGAAGCCAGCGTGAAAAAGAAGCCAAAAAGCAGAACTGGGTCAATAATTTGGAGGAGCCAGCGAGCCCTTCTCCAATGCCGAGGCCAACGCCGAAACCTGTGGACGAGGACTTGTACAAGATCTCACCAGAGCTTCTTGCGAAAGCTAACAAGGTCGACCCCCCTACACCCCCCCCCCCTCAACTGTTTCGCCACTAAACTGAGATTCTCGTTCAGTTTTACTTCTGCGGTTTTATTAGATTTTGAAAACTTGGTTTTAAATAAACTTAATTTTATAAATATAATTTTAATTTAAAATAAGTTTTAGTAAAATATATTATGTTTAAAAAAATAAAGTTCAAAATACAAAATAATTTTTTTAACTATGAGTTATTTCCATAACCCTTACTTTGAGATTAATCACTCGATTTCTTTGAACTTACTAAACAGTATATATTAATTTTTTATAAAAATTTTTTGTACATATACAGGAATTCAATTTATATTAAGATATACATTTGGATAAGTTAAGAAAGTTGTATTATTGAATTTGAAAATATAAGAATTTTTTTGAAAATGACTCATAATTAAAGAAATTTTTTTATATTTTAGTCAAAATAAATGTTCAACTTAAAAGTTAAAAAAAATTATTTTAGATCAAATAAATTTATGAAGTTAGAAAATATAAGAAATAAGTAAAAGTTCGTTTAAAGTTCTGTACGAGTAGTGCAAACTATCACCAAAACACACTTTTACTTTTATAATTTTCCACTCTTTGTATGTTCACACTTTTGCAGCTTCTGCTTTTCTAATTTGTGTTCTTTTTCTATTCTCATTTTCCTAAGTGCAGAAGAGAGGGCTGTGTTTCTTCTCGAGCTGCTTGCTACCAACTTGCATTGCCTGAAACATGGAGATATGAGAAGCCAATGTACATATGAGTGAAACAGAGGAATAGATACCTAATTGGATGATATTTGTGTAAAAGCAGTACATTTCAAGGCCAAGAAAATTATCATTGTATTCATATATCTGATTATTATGAGAAGGTCTTGGCAATTTAAGGGTGGTTTTTTCTTTCACTTTTACGTTTAATTATGTTTTCTGGGTGCTTCAAAGTTCAAATTTTAGTCGTTGATGTGCTTTAGGGTGAATCATTGTTAGCACTGGAACTTTGCTGGGAATAGCTGTGTAAAGAGTGAAAGAAAAAAGGATAAAAAACAAAAGTTCATCTGTTCATAACAGGTTATTCTGAGGAATATTCCCTCTGAAATTATGTTGAGTGATCATAGAAATGCAAGAACTGCTGATGTACTATAACTGTACCTAATGATGTTGAAACTTGAAACAATAGATGTTACATAATTTAGTTAAGTCAAAATCTAAATAATCCACCCAAGTTTTAGTTGTATGGGAAAAATGAGTATTGTGATATAAAATTTCGATTTTGGTAAATGGGCTTGATTCCTTCCTTATTGAATTTTCTCACTATTATTTTTATTAGTTTAAACTTTTTATATTGTTAATATAAAAATTTTATATTATTGTTTAATTATAAATTGTCATATTATTTAAAAAAATTAAATAAGATGATAATTATTTAAAAGGTTAAATATTTAACATTATATAATTAAATGATAACATATAAAAAATTTATATTTTACTTTTATTTTCATAATCTACATTATCATTCTACGCTTGCTTGGGATTGAATTGTTTTTAATGACAAATGAGATGAAGAAATTAATGACGTTTATTTATTAAAATTAATTTTTAATTTATTATTATTATAAAAAAAATTTATAATATCATCAAATTATGAGTTAACACAATATTAATACAGTTTTAGTTTTTAAATAATTATTATCATCATTAAATTTTTTACTTTTAATAGTGAGATTATATATGATTGAATGATGTGGCTTACTTGGGCATGTTGCCCAAAAAATCATACATCTCAGCGTTGCCCAAACAAAGTGTCAACAATCTTAAATTAAGTTACAAACATTTTGAATAAAGTTACAAATATAAGAGATTAATGTCCATTAAATTTAAATTGTAAAGAACTGATTAGTAAGAATCATTTATAAAACAAATTATTTTAAAGTTTTAAACTAAATAAATAATTTTAAAATTAAAATATATTTAAATATAAAATATTTGGTAATTATATCATAGGAGAGGCAAAGTGCCAATAGAATGAAACCACTATCAAACTTGAAATCACAAGATAACAAAGTGACATCACACAAACCACAAGAAATTAAAGTGCTAACAAAATAAAACCACAAGAGAACAAATTGCTAATGAAAATAGTCACAAAGAGACAAAATGACAAAATTAAAATAATAAAGTAGTAAAGTAATATCATCTCAAACTACAGAGATAAACCAAATTTAACCCTTCTCTTTATAAGTCACTGTAACTGAACTAATGATAAATGATTTAGGTAATATTTATAAAAGATTGTAAAATTAAACTTTCTGTGTTATTATTACAAAAAAATTTTATATATATATATATATATTGTTTTCTTTAATTATAAAATTAAATGAGCTGAACATCTTTCGAACTAGCAGCTTAGTACCAAATATCAATATTTAACTACAGAGAATCAATCTTTGCCTGTACTTTTTTCCCCCCTTTTTATGTATGCTTTTTTCATTTTAACCATTCGTTTTTTTTTTATTCACAGTGATCTTGTTTTGTTATGATTACTACTGTACACATAATTTATAATTATATTTGTTGACAATATTATATATGGCAGTATTTAAGTTCTATCATTATACACTTAAATTTTTGTGCTCTTTTATTTAGATCTTGTCATTAAGCGTATGAACAACGAGATTTTAATCAATGAAGTGTGGATTAATTAATAGCGTGGGCATAAATCTTGACTAGTTGAATAAGTATTGTATAAGTGGAATCCACGTACAATAAATACTCCATTAGCTAAAGTTCACGAAGTACACTTCAAAAATTTCTCCTACACTGTATTTAGAATTAATAAAAAATAAATTTGATTTGACTTAAGTTAAAGTGATTTAATTTAATTTAGTAATTATTTTTTTGTTTAAAAATTATTATAAAATTAAATTAATTTTTATTTTATAATTTTTTCAATAAAAATTTCATGTATAAATTAAATTAATTTTTAAAATTTATGCTCTCAAACATACTCCTAGTAAAATATTAATCTAAAATTTCCATTTTATATTGGTATTTTCTTTTTACTTGCTATTAAATAATTGATAATGGAGGAGGAATATAGGCTTTTCAATATTTTCCTCCGTTTTTTTATGGCTTTCCCCCCCTTTTCTACTTTCTAGAATCCCTCCCACCCTTTCTCTTTAAGAAAACACTTTTGATATAATTTCTTTCGAGAATGTATTCTGTATATTCCTCACTTTACTTTTTGGACTTTCCCTCCTTAGACGGGTCGAAACATTAGATAGGGAAAGAAAGTTGTTAGATGTTGAACATATATGAATTGGCATTGTGGAAAAGATGTAAAAGCACAAAAGTTTAGTTTTGCTTTCCTTTACTTTGCTTTTCTGTTTTTTCTTCTTTTTTTCTAGATAACAATGACACATCAAATTAGCATCATAGCTTTGTATGCTTTATACCCTAAAATCTTTATTGAAAATGTCTAACAACAAAATAAGTGAAATTTCAATTCATGAATGAAGACACAGGAAAAGAAACTTTGAGTTTGATGGGTGCTTGAGGGAGCTCTTAAGTGATATTCTCTAAGCAACTATAGATTCTGTGCCCTACATGTAGGGCACAATTTTTACATTCAAAATAGGGATGTATATTACATAAATACCCTCTTTCATGAACCAAAATGTTATGAATTTTGTGCGCACTCACATTTAGGAACAGAGAATATATAGCGGAAGGGACCAACACATGAGCACATAAATAGAAGAGAAAGGAAGACCTTTAAACAAAAGAAAATGATAACTAGACAAAACTCTTTACTTTTGACTTTTCAAAATGTATGTAATATGTCTTTTTTTTTAATCAAGTATCATCATTAAAAGAATATTTTTTTATGTCAATTTTAGGTCACTTCATAAACATGAGATGTATAATATATTTCACTATAATATAGATTAAAAGTTTTCACTAATCCAAAATAAATAAGCAATATTTTAGAAAGTTAAAGATACTTGTCTACCCTTACAATTTTTTAATTCCTAGTGTCACGCGAGCCCACCATGATAATTTGTACAGTACAATAAATGTTCATATAAATAAAATTTAAAGTGTCTCGTTAAGATTTTTAAATGTTCTAACACGAAAATAATACCTTTTTCAAATGGTGCACACATAATAGATTATGGCCAATTTTTTTTCTTTGATTAAAGTATCTTAATGAAGTATTGTTATGAAACTAATTTCTTAAGTATAAATTGTGACTTCTTTAATTTAAAAAATCTCTCAAAAGTTATTTACTTTAATATTTGAACTTTGATTCTTTCATAAACATAAAAAGTCTTAAACATACACAAGTCTTAAAAGTCTTAAACAATATATCACATAAACTAATTAAAGTAACTATTATCCATGACAAGTGGGTAATTGTAATTATTGACCTCATTATCAATTTTCTCAAGAAACTTGTCATCATCCAATTTCTCCATTGGTTTCTCATTATAATTATGGGTTGAATTGGATTGTATGCGTTGGAAAAATTTTAAACGATAGCCCGATTCATTATCTATGGGTTGAAAATTTTAAAAACACAATTTAACCCACAAACCTAATCTAATCCGTCATCAATTGTGAGTTGAGTTAAGTTAAAATTCATTGCTTTACAGGTTAATCCAACCTAGTGAACTCCTACCGACACACCACAAGCAATTTAAAAAGACAATAACAATTTGGCATTCTATATCTATCCAATTTGTATTTTTCTCTTTTCTTTTTTCAAAGTGTAAAATATCTTCATCTTTGTTGATTCATACACAAAGTGAAGGAACATAAAGGATTTGTTGCTTCAATTTGGAAAAACATGCTGTGAAACTTGTTGCCAATGCTATGTTATGGGTAAAAGGATCAATCCACTATTGGTGCTATCCAAAATCATAAATCCGCATTTGGTAACCTTTACAAATTCGAATGTGGGAAAAAGCTATCCACCCATCAATTAATTTGATTAACATACAAAATTGGCGACTCATTCGTCTCCACCGGCTATTGGCCAACTAAAATTACTCAATGGATGAAAATGCTTCATGTTTCAACAAATTTATTTTCCACCTTCGTCCACGGGTTGGTTTCCATGAATAACATTAAGTCCAATTTTTGTTTTAGAAAATATTACTTTATATTTTATCACCAAGTGTTGAGCACCCCTATCCCAAAGCTAGCCTTACTAACTTGGATTGGATTAGGATATGTTTGTTTAGTAGGCAACACTTTTTTTTTTGAAGAAAATGTTTCCTTTTAAAAAATAAGTTGATTTTCTTTTGTAGGAAGAAATAATGGTAAATATTTTGTCTTGTTTGCATTATGAGAAAATATATTCTGTCACTTACATTGTGTTTGAAATTATTACAAAATTAAAATTAATTTGATCTTGAAAATCAATTTCTATGTTCAAAACACTTTATAACAAATATTATTTAAATTAATTTTCATGTTTAAAAAACATTAAAACTAAATTGAATTCATTTCATTTTAATAATTTTACTTATTATCCTTATTAGAATATGTCAAATAAATAAATTAATAAAGATAAAATTGTAATTTTAATAATTAAAACTAAAATCATATCAAGTCAAAGAAGAGAGGTCATGGAACTCAAAAGTAATTAATTGTTGTGAAAAATTTTATCTATAATATCAAAAATTTAAATTTTAAAATTATTATTTTAAAAAAACTTTATTTTATTATCACTTTCGACCATAAAGTTAATTTCATGACCATCTCAAAGAGGACCCGAGGGCAGGGGAAGGAATATAAAAGCATGTTGCCGAGTCACAAAAACATAATCATGATTCATGATAGAAACATGTTGACCTGTTTGACTAAGTTAGACCCATCACCTTGGTTAAGTTTCTTCCACTACGAATGCCATGTCGAAAATTAGAGAGATATTTAACCGGAAAACCAAAAAGAACAAAAAAAAGAAAAGATGTTCATACAAAATAATTCTTTTTTCTTGCGTCCTCGTTCCTTGATTTTGATGGATGTTTAATTAATAAATTCGTGCTCATAATATATAATAAATGCAGCCTTGAAAGAAAAAATACATATTTATTATTTTATTGTTTTCCAATTTGATTTAATAATTTAACTAAATATTAGTATTAATGGTACAATTGTTTTTTTAATATATCGGTATAAATTAAATAATTTAATTTTAATTTACAGTAAATATAATCAATTTTTATATTATTGTTGGAATTCAAAAATATTTGGGTTTAGACTAAAGACTCATAAGCACATATAGTTAACAATATGGACTAGTCAATTTGTCCACATACAATTGCCCATAATGAAATTAGCTGGTTTGTGTGAGTTTCGACCCAATTAACAGAGAAAAGAAATTAGTTTGATCAATTCTCAAGTTAAACAAGAGTATGGACACTAGTGGATAAGCCTACATTTTCTAAAAACAAGGAAAGTGAATTTGGAACCCCAAAATTATTAAATTTGGAAAGATGATCCATAAAGAAAGTCAAATAAGATTATGGGTTAGCCAGAACAAGTATACGAGATGGCTCAGAGACAGATCATCAAGTTTTAATGGGTTTCGAGCCAATAAATCACTAAAAGAAGATTCTCTAATCTGATCATGACTTAGAGTTTAAGATGAACGTTGGAGGGTCATGCCACAACTCTTAAAAAAGTGGATGATAGAGGTTTCCACTAACTCCATCATTCAGAACTAAAAAATGACACTTCTTCTCAACTCTAAGGCTATAAAAGGCACATTTGAAAATTGGAAACCGATCCCCAACATCATGGACATTAATCAATCTCAAATTTATCATTTTATTGTTATTTACCTTTACTTTTGTAGCATTTTACTTGTTTTCTTTATTTTTAACAGTTCATTTTATTAACTTTCCTTACTTTATTACATCTTCATTGTTGTTTCCAGCTTTATTTTATGTAATTCATCTATTTCCAACCATTTTTTTTCATTTGGGATCATTGTATATCGAGTTCCATTCATGTATATTTGCTTCATTCAAACCGATTAATGCAAGCTTGAGTTCGTTGTTTTAATTTGGTATCTTATTCCATTTTTTAGGGCTTCTTTTAGTACATCAAGGACCCACATCAAAAGTCATAGTTTTCTCTTTCAAAAGTCTCCGTTGCATGAGACTTATTTATTTGGTACAACGGTAGAAATGTGGATTTATCTTCATCGGCAAATTTATTTTCTACACCAACAATTATGATCTAATTATGTATTCTCTTAATCTCTCTATGTTACACACACACACAAACACAGATATATATATATATATATATATATATATATATATATATATAATTTACTATAAAAGTAAATATTTTTTTATATTATTATCAAATCATGTGTTATCACATTTTTTTAAATAATATGATAATATGCGATTAGATAATAATATAAAAAATATTTATTTTGGCAATAATTCAAAACTAAATAATCCTTATAAATTAATTTTTACAAGATGGGTATTTTAAAATTGTCATCGTTATATTTTGGTTTACAGTAAAAGATATCCTCAAATGAATTTTTGCTTTGACGGAGATAAGTTTTCTTGTCATGATCTTAAAAGCACACCCCCACGTTAACTTTGTGTATTTGTAAATTTTGGTTGTATTATAAGACTCTCGAGTCAACTTTTGCGTCCGATGAGACAATTTTTTTCTTGATGATCTTAATGACACATCAATTTAGTGTATTTTAAGGAATTCATTCCGCTAAATTATAGTCAAAAGTTCAAACTCGAGCATTCAAGAGACATAATGCACTTCCTTATCCACTAAGATAACGCACTGAGTTAACTCATTATTAAATTGAAAGTATAACTCTAGCATATCATCCTAGAAAATTTAATTTCAATTAATTTAAAATTGGTTTTACTAAATTAACTTATATTAAAATTAATGTATAATATGATTTTAAAGCAAGTAAAAATATTCAGATTGATTTTATGAAATCTTTTTATACAAATAGCATTGATTAATCTTGTATGGCAAATAATCAATAAAACCAAAACTTATGAAGTGAATTGGTAAAGGTATAAATGAATGAAGAAAGATTAAAATAAGATAATAACAGTTTGAAATAGGGTCTTCTAAATTCTTTTACTTTCTTTCTTAGTCGACTAAACATTTTACTTATTTATAAAAATATTTGTCATCATAATTTTCTTTTCCTATATTTTTTCTGCACAAAATTAAAGAAAAAATATCATACTTATAGTGGATGTTTGGTATGGGGGAAGAAATGGGGAGTAAATTTTTATGGGTAAAATTTTTATACAAAATTATATACAAATTTCATCTATAAAAATTTACCCTTCGTTACGCCCATACCAAACAGACTAAAAATTGCATTATTATTTTAGTTTCTTTCCCTTCCTTCATAAATCATCCAAACAAGTATATGAATAATTCCCTCATGTTTTTTCATTCCACTTGCTTTCCTCCATCAAAACAAGTTATGCATGTGTCAACTTTTTTATTAGGGTATGAGTTTGGAAACAAAGAGAAGAAAGGGTTAATTTTTTAATTTTAAATTGAGAAAATTATAAAATGTTTATAAAAGTGAAAAAAGAGAATATGAAGGTTATATGATAATTTCTTATTTTATTTTTTCATTTACAAAATTCTTAAATAAAGAAAATTTTTAATCAAAATAAAACACTTACCCTCTCTTCTATTTCCTTCTAAATTATTCCATTCAAACATACGTTTAAGAATAATTTATTAAAAAATGAATTATTAAAAAGAATTAACTTTGATGGAATACATAGTTATTATATATATATATATATATATATATATATATATATATATATATATATATATATATTCTTACGCTGAAATCATTACTGTTTATTCCTTTATAATAAATATTGTTAAGAATGTTTTCCATAAATTCCTTTTTATTAATGTGCTTGAATTTTTTTTTTTGGAAATTATACAAATTTTAAGTTAAGAAAAAAGTTCGTCCCAATCCAAGATCAGGACATATTTTTAGATTCATTGAACATTGATTACAAATAACTTACTAACAAGAGAACCCAAAAATCAAACTTAATTTATGATGAAATATGAGTGAAAAGCTGACTAGACGAACAAACTCCTATTGACATTAATTTGGCATATATGTGCCTAAATGCCACCAGCTTCACACAACAAAATTTTGACACATTGCACAAATGTAATCAATTGATTATAAAGCAGTGTGTATGAAGACTTTTTCATAATTAATGAAAAGAGATAACTTTCTTTTATTCTTGATGGGAAAACTAGTTGAATAGTTGATTGCAAAAAGAAAGGGGAAGAAAAGGTAATATTAATTGAATTACTTACACACGCTATGAACTGCTGAAAAACAAAAGGTTTTATTTCTCTTTTTGATTCAAAGAATGACTTTGAAATATTGTTATCAAAATTAAATCGGACGTGATAGTTTGACCGATTCAATTGTAAATTAAATATCTAAATGATTATGATTTAATTTTATAATTGAATTTACAATTAAACCAATTTGCATCAGTCAAAATCGAATAAAACCGTTTGAAATAGCCAATCATTATTTTTATTTAAAAGAATTCAATATTTTTTACATTTTATGATTTTTTTTCATAAATTTTATATGAATTATTTTTATGATGTTATATGATTTATACGGTTGAACCTGAACCGAAAGTCTCATTTATTCACTATCTATTCCATTTTTAACAACATTGTAGTGAAAGTTTAAAAAATTTTTCCACCCTTATCTTTTGCCAAATCACTTCAATTTCCAGGCCTTCACCTTTTGCAAGCATGAACATGTCCACTCCCATGTCTTCTCTGCAAGGAATAGCAATACCTTTCAATATTAAATTCATGAAAGATCTTTTTTCTGTTAATTAACTTATTAACTCTTTTTCCTTTACATAGAATACTTTTAGAAAAGGTTGTCCTTCTTCCTTAAGGAATCTTACACCTTTATTACATATATAACTGTTAAATGAGAGTTTATCTCAAATAATACCCTCAGTTATGCTTCTCTTCAGTTTTCCTCTGAATTCTTGAAGTCCCACATCCAATTCAACACAACAATCAACAATGGCTGCAGTTATGGAGAACCTCCAACCTGATTCTCACTCAAAGACCAAAGATTTCTGGTATGTTCATAGTTCTCAGCTTCTTGCTTTCTGTTGTTCTCATTAGTTTTATGCTCCCATTCAGTTTGTTTCCTACTGAAGTGATCAACTATGAAATGAGTACTAATTACACAAATTGCCTTTCTTTTTTTTTTTTTAACGTGTCTTTGTATGTGAAAGTTAATAGGGTTACTTAGAAAAACATGACTGTCTTTGAGGGTCAGCACATGACAATAGTAGACAAAGAAATTTAAGTTTTTAAAACATTTTGTTCTGGTCTTGTAGATAAACAATTGATGACAAGATTAAAGTTTTATTTGTAATTTTAATTTTACCCGTGTAACTCAACAACTATATCTAGCAGAACATCAATTACATTTTAATCTAGCTCTGCTGCAGACCAGGCAGGGATCAAAACTTAATTCCCCATGGACCCACCAAAAGAAATTTATATCATTCTTTTCTCTATTTATGTGGATGTCTATATACCTATATAGTCTGAAGTTGTACCTATGTAAGTCAAGAATGTTGGTGGATTTATTTAGTTAGTGTGTTTTTTAGGATTTGTAGGCTTAAGATCTCGGTCCATGACACTTATAATGATTGTAACCCCGTAATGCTTGATATGTTTCAAATATACTACAAGAAAATAAAGTTCCACCCTTGTCATTAACTATAGTTTTTAACCTAGTTGTTAGCACTTGATCCAACAAATGTCTTGCAGTTGTATAAATAATTGCTTAGTAGAAACTGCATTCATTCATGTTCCAATGTTTTTTGTACCTATTTAGTAGTGTACTCTTTGTCAAGGAAAAGTTGAATACCTGAAGGGATTTGAAAATAACTGTTTGTTTCAATTGATCCAGTGTAAACACGATAATCTCTTGCAATCTGTCAAATTGTTTCAAAGTAATTTTGTATGTGTCACTTACTCTGTATATTAGCATTTTTATCATCGGGACTAGCAAATTGCATAATTTGCAGACTCGGGGAGGAGAGGAATTACTGAAGGTGCAGAGAAAGAGGATTGATAAGGTAAATACAGCGGAAAAAAGAGAAAGCAAACAAACACTGGAACTATTGAAGCTAGTGCTAAAGAAGAAGATTGGTAGTGTGAATATAAAGGAAGGAAACCAAACAGAGAGTCCAAGACTAGAAGGATATGCATCTGTGCTCCACCCATCCATGAAGGTTCATTCAAGTGCCGTTTCCACCGCAATGGCACAGCAAATAAGAGTAGCAATCTGGGCTTAGACTTTAGTTATGATAGGATTACCGTTGGTGCCGCACCTCGTGATAGCCTGAGCCAATTATGTGCTGCACTTCTGCTTAAGAATTGAGCATAGTTTTTGGTCTGTATGTTCAGATTTTAGGGTAAATTACAGATTAATTACTTGAAGTTTAGCCCATTTTTACGTTTAATACATAAAGTTTAATTTTTGACATATTACCCTTAAACTTTGGTAAAATATAAAACTGTTAAATGAGTATTAGTTTTAATCATGGACGACACCAGTTATGTGCCACATATGAGGTGATATGTTAAAAAAATAAAATTTTATGTACTAAGTGTGAAAATGAGCTAAACTTTATGGAGTTAATTTGTAATTTATCATTCTTTTATTGATTTTTTTTCTTTAACAAGAGAAAGATACTTTGCATTACTTTACATCAAAGCTTTTGAAGACTTTTAAAAGTAGGCACTTGTAAGGACAAATCAAACACATTGATCTCATGGAATTTAAGCCATGTAAAAGTAATACCTTTTAAAAAAATTACGAGGAAGATCCTTTAATAACCTTAAAGACTTTTTAAAATGTTAACTTGCAATATAAAGACAACCAAAGTAGCCCCAAGAATCATAACAATGAAAATAGTGTCAATAATTTGATTCCTTTTTTGATTAATCTTGTCAGAAATCACCACCTTATGGTACTTTCTCCAGTACTTAAAAGTATTTTTACTCGCTCTCCTATAATTCCTATTAAAACCCAAGCAAGGTATGTACCCGAACCCATCTAGTTGCTTCCAAAACTCACTTTTATCAACTTTCTCTTCATTTTCCTTCTTGTCCAATCCATTAGACCCCTACGCTTTAAATTGCACATGGGCAACCAAAGGCAATGCCCAACTTCCTTTCAAAATCTCATCTTTTTGGCAATTCTTAGTTGATCTCTCATTCTATGAGACAACACCAAGTTTGGGTTTTGAATGCCCATATTAGATTGCAAGCTGTGGTCTGATTGTAGCACATAGGTTAGGAGAAAATGAGATGTCTAAATTTAAGTCAAACTTTAGCATTTCCTTATGAAATCAACAAGAATATAAGAGTGAAATATGAGAGTTTTGGACACCTATAGTTGGTAGTAAAGCTACAAAACTTGGCGTTTCTTGAAAACTTTTTGGGGGAGTCAAGCAAAGATTGTAAAGAAGATGATAGAAAATTATGGAAAAAGAATATACAGACCCCCTTAACTTTAGGTCATTTGCAAATAACTCCTTGAACTTTAAAATTATCCTAATTAATACTTAAACTATAATAATTACATAAATCAACCATTCCATTCACATTCCATTCATTTTAAATCCTTTTTTTATTTAATTTGGAATGAACGAAAGATGAATGAAATGGTTGATTTGTGTAATTGTTATAATTTAAATATTAATTAGGACGATTTTAAAGTTTAGGTATTTATTTGCAAATGACCCAGAGTTTAAATGGTTTGTATGTCCTTTTCCTTAAAATTATTAATTTGAGAATGATCTAAGATGTAGGATAACTTTTTGACATTATTCATGAACTTGGCCAAGGTAGAGCTGTAGAATGAGAACTAAAAGGTACCTTTTGCTTTTCTTCTTTTTACTTCTTCTTTAGAAGAATTCAATGAAATAAATGCATTTAATTTGTTTTTATAAAAGCTTGCTTTTAAAAGTCTTTAAAAGTTTCGTTGCAAAATATTGCAAAAAATCTTTTTTAGGGAAAAGAAAAGAAAAGAATAAAATAATGATAAATTACGTATTAGTCTAATGAAGTTTAGTTTATTTTCACATTCAATACATAATATTTTAATTTTAACATATTGCCCCTATGTGACACACACGTAATACAATCACTATTAAATCTAACACTTATTTAATAATTTCATAGTTTACCAAAGTTCAGGAGAGTAATACATCAAAAATGAAACTTTATATACTAAATGTAAAAAAGAGTTAAATTTTAAGGGGTTAATATGTAATTTATCTTATATTTTATAGGTTTGACATTTCAATTCTTTTTAAGTGTTTCTGTCTACTTGATTTAATTTGGGCCATCTACAATTTCTCTTTTATCTCTTCAATAAATATTAATCTACAAGTCATAAATTTTCCACTACTCATGCATTTTGACTACAATACATTAAAACAATGACCCCAAAGAACTCATTGACATCAAATTTGATGTACATATTTTCAGTAAACCAAAAAGAAAGAAGGATTCAGAATACCAAAAAATACCAAATAGACCTGGTCTTTTGAGGCATGTTTAGTAGAAAGCTCCTACTAAGTGTTACAGGAGCTTATGTAAGTTTTCTTCTCACATGACTAAATTACCTTCGACGAGATTCTGTTATCTTCTCTGCAATAGATGTTAATTCAAATCTCTGCCGAATAAATTCGTTCATGATTTTATCTTTTCTTGTGTGTCCACTTATCCACTGAAACATTCATATCTTTGCTTCAATTTTCTTTTCTCTAGTTGGCATTGTATGGTCCAACATTCACTATTATATAGCATCGCTAGTTTTTTCAGCAGTCCTGTAGAATTTTCCTTTAAATTTGATAGGCACCTTGCAATCACAAATTACTCATAAGCATTTCTTTATTTCATACACCCTATATGCATCATAAGTGTTTCATCCCCCTTAAGATCTCCATTCACTTTGGTAAAATATATCCAAAATACCTATCCCTAATTTTTAAAAATAAGAAAGGGAGAGAGAGAGAGAGAGAGAGAGAGAGAGAGAGAGAGAGAGAGAGAGAGAGCCAAGCTACTTTGAAAGGAGATATTCATGATCCTCTACTAGTCAAGATAACTATAGAATTGTCAATTACCAACTCCATTAAAAGTTTAAAATAATTAGATGAATGTTTATAAATAGTTTTATATTATTTAATATACTCTCTTTTATATACAAGAGTCCCTTGAACTTAAAATGTGCATAATATATAAGATTTATTTTAGAGACAATAAGAATTAAACAACTCTTAAACTTTTTTAGTCATAAAAGTTTTAATACTATCAAAAACCAACTCTGCTAAAAGTTTAAAGTGTTAGTTAAAAACTCATGAATAATTTTATATCTCTAACAATAATATCTTAAGTATGGAAATTATGATAACCATTCTAAAAACAAAAAATAAACAAAATATGCAAGATGGTACCCTAATGAGTTGGGAGTGCTGAAGCGAGAAAGCTTATAAATTTCTTAACCTTGAGGAAATGAGAGCTCTAAGATAGAACTACTATTTTCTTGTCCTTACAAGAACAAATAAGTTATGCCTTTTTAGGCAGGTAAGAACCACATTAAGTTAAGTGGGCTTTTTGCCTTTTGGAGGCTTGCTAGTGAATGGGTTAGGCATTTTTCAGCATTGGTCAAATACTGACCAAAACTACACTCGCTTCAAGATGCCAAGTATTTAGGTTTTTGGCACCCCTAAACAGGGAACAATTTTCAGCCCCCAATTAAAAATTCATATTTGTGGGTAAAATGCAAAAATAAACCTTGAAAAAGACATAGTTTTGAACTCTGTTATAGGAAGAGATGTGTGTTTGAGATATCTTGCATTTTTGGAAATTTCAAAAGTAATGCACATTATTTTAGAGTCACATTATTTATATGATAAAGATATATATATATTTTGTCAATGAGAATTGACTCAATTAGTAGGTTCGAAAGCTTGTGACATGACCTGACTTTCGAATGGGATAACCTCCTTTTCTTCTAAACTTTTTAACACAAAAAAAAGATATATATATTTTAATTTACAAGTAGCTATTCTCAGCTGCACAATGTAGACAATAAGACTTTTAAATGATATACAACTTTCAATACTCTTTACACAAGTTGGTGGAGAAATCAGAAAATTAGACACAACTCACAAGTGTTTACAACACTACAACACTACAACCAAAAAGTAATGGTGCATTTCAGTAGCCTAAGAATTCAACATTATAAACAGATTTGGGCCTATCCCAGTCTTTGAGCCCTCACACCATTTTGTATTACCTTCAATTTTCAACATCTGGGCCTATCCAATGTCTGTTTATTTTTCAAATGGGTTTATGACATTGGTCAAACAAAACGCAGTACGTAGTACAAACAGTGAAATACAATCAATATGGATAACCAAAAAAAAAAAATACAATCATATACAGCCCCTATTATTATAAAAGAAAACAAATATATACTAATGATTATGTCCAAAATTTTTATTAAAAAAATCCATTTTTTTGTTGGAGATATTTTCTATGATAATTGTTTGTCAAGGCACTATTCTTAGGGAAAAATAGTTTTGCTGTCCTATTGTTCTCTGTGAAACAATTTTAGAAAAAGGGCGTAAAAAGGGATGCCGTAGAATATTTTTCTCAATGAACTTAAAACTTTACAATGTTTTCAAGAGAAGGCCGCAGAAAAAAAACAAAACAAAAAAAATTATATACAAATTTTCTAGGAAAAATTGATCTTGGTTCTTGTTGCCACGTTTTTCCCATATCTAACAAATTCTCATGAATCATATTTTTCATTAGTAAGTGTTGAAAAGTTACACATAGCCAAATTATTTAGAAAATAAAAACACCGCTAGATGATAAGTTTTCTCTTCTTTCTGGTTTGTAAAATAATCACCTGTGCACCAAAAAAAAAACATTGCTTTATTACCAAAATAAAAACATTGCTTTATTACCAAAAAAAAAAAACTTGCTTTTCATCTGTCTAAGAAGCAAGGATGAAAAAAACAAAGCAAGAGTGACCAGATTATTGAAAGCAAGGGTGACTATTATGCATGATTTATATCTATTTCACAAAATGATTTGTATAGTTACAAAAAATAAAAATCATTTTAGGTATTGTTTGGCATATTGTATAAGCGATGAATAGTATAGTATAATTAATATTATCTATCTTTATGTAATATTTGGGTAAGATAGTGGATAGTATAATATTTTGTAAAAATAACTTTATTATAGGAATCCAATTATTTTAACTTATACAATCAAGACTAGATAAAATTATTTTGACCAAATAAATTATTATTAAATATCTTACTTAAATAAAAATAATATTAATTATACTATATTCTACATCTCTTATACAGTGTCTCAAACAAGGCCTTAAGAATTTTAATTTTCATTTACCAGATTAATGTTTCAACTAACATATGTTTGGTGAAAAAAAAATTGAAAAAAATAGTTATTTTCACTGTCTATTACTTGACAAAAATGGTTGAGGAAAAGAAAATAAGGTACATTGCATGCATAATTGCCAAAAAATTTCTGTTCCAACCATCTATACAAAAGTTCTTAACTTCAATTTTTAAGCAGCCCAATTCCTACGATCTCCTTTTTAGCTTTACCATGCAAATTATTAAACTTCTTCACCCCCAAGATGGCATTGTTTAGTTGTAAGTAAATTGGAGTTCTAGTAGAATAAATTTTACATGCAATATCATGAATTCAAATCCTATTAAAGAACATTTTGTGAGAAAAGACAGCTTCAGTACCCTAATAAAAGTATGTCTTATAAGAATAAAAAACAAATCAAATTAAAAATAAAAAATAGAAAACAAATAACTTCATCACACTCACGCCCAATGGCAAAAAAGAAGAGCAACGTGAAGGCCTAATCAAATCTCTAGTGATAAATGATATCAAACCCAAGGATACCCAAAATCATTCTTTGGTGACACCCCAAATCAGCAAACAATGATGAAGCTTCCAATGTCAAGTTAGCAATTAGTCGAAAACCATGTGTTGGAAGGCCCCATTCTGATACACAGGGCAATGAAACTGTGATATACTTTGCAGTATCAGGGTATGCTGGCTTCAGCAGTGGACCTTAATAATGATTCTTAGTGTTGTGAGGAGTAGAAGCAAAAACAGCAAAGAATTCTACTATTCCCTCATTTATTTATTACCAAAATTGCTGCCTTTTTTTACACTCTTTTTTTTTTTTTGGGGGGGGGGGGGGGGGTGTCTTCTTTTCTTACTCTCTCAAATGAGACTATACCCCTCTTTTGATTATTGCCTTTTGGGTAAAGCAAAAGCTTGGATTGAAAATTTTATATGAACCAACAAAACACTGCGCACCACCGACCAGGATTTTGAACCACGCCTTGAGCCTTAACAAGGCCCACATTTGCACCCTTGGTTTGCCCCACCTCGTGCTGCTGCTGGCCCTCTCTATGCTCACAAATTGGAGAAATCTATTATCTATGATTATATTTAAAAGAAAAAATATAATTTAAATTTGACATATAAAATTTAACTTTATCATATAAAAAAAATTGATATTTGACTTTAATAAATAATATTTATGTGATAGATAACACTTATGTAAATCTTAAATATTGTAATATATTTATTATCTCAAGTAGTTGATAAGTTATATTTTTAAATTTTTAAAGAGAGAAAGTCCATAGATCAAATTTTAACCGTTAAATATAAAATATTAAAATTTAAATAAAATCTCAAATGTAATACTCTTGGATTACTTAAGAAATTTTCCACAAATTGAGGGTTCATCTCTAGGGCTTTCTTTTCTTCTCAATGAGATGATGATCAAAGCTTCTTTGCCTTTTTGCTTTTGGTAGGATGGCTAAACCCCAATTAGAATAAAGTTGAGTAGCCCACGTGACTAGCAGTCTCTTTCAAATTAGTGCTTCACAACTGTTTGTGTATGGTTAATGAGTTACTTCCAGTGCATCTCTCAAAATCATGCAGAACACATTTGTCATGGACAGAAGTTCCATTGAAGATGGCTAATAGATATGCAAAATGGAGATTTTTAGATGTGTTTGGGTGGGCATTTGTACTATCCAAATGAGTTTTTAGAGGATTAAATAAGTTTTTGTCTATTTTTTATCTTGTTTATTTTAGTGTTTACATTATTTCTCAAATATGATGTTTTTCTCAAAAACTTATTTAGTTTGAGACAATTATTTCTTACTTTTGTGTTGAATGTCATTTTTTACTAAATACAAATTACTTCATTCAAATCTAATTCTAACTAAAATTAAATTTGTAAACTTAAGTTCATCCAAAATTAAATTTATAAAATCTAATCCAAATACACATTTAAGCGGTGCAAAAGTTTGGAGTTTGTTTGCTTCATTCTTTCCTTTTATTTTATTTTTATTGTTTTTATCCAGAAAAACAAATACATAAGTTCGATTAAATGATGCCAAACACAGTAACTTGAAAGGTGAAAATTTGAGTATAAGATAGAGAAACCCTTCAAAAAGACTGAAAGAAGCTATGACAGATAATTTGGAGAAAAAGTACGTCACCTAAACTATGTTGGATTAAACACATATATTTGCGTGTCACCTAAGCTGCAAAGGACAAATCCGATGTAGCTCAGGCATTCATTGAACACTGTTTGAACACACAATTATTAGATAGCATCAATGACAGTGTCTATCAATCTCTGCTTTAGAGGTAAATGGTCAATTGTTGAGACCATATGAACATGATATGGAGTCATTGACAACTAAAAGCTAATCATAATTGAATATTATAAACCTCATGTACTTATAACAATGACTAAAAACATGAATCATTTACCGAAAAAAAAATAAATAAAAAAATTAAATCCTCTGCAATATATGTATAACCATTTAATACGTATTTATTTGTTCATAAATTACACTCCATTCTTTTTTTTTCTGTCCTAGAAAAACTCACTTACTATTAGTTATTAGTAAGTTATATATTACAACAAAAGCATTTTCAGATTTAATCTTATGCTTTCTTCCTTGGTTGGCTTTGTAATATAAAAGTGAAAGGTAAATAATTTGACAAATGTTATGAAGAGGATTGCATAATTCATATATATATTTATATTACTCTAACAAATAATTACTATATAATGTAGTCTATAATGTTAAAAACAAAACGATTGTAATCTCCTTTTCTCTTTTTTTTTCCCCCTTAATCTCCTTGTCTCATTTTCTTTTTTCCTTTGTTGAGTTTATCTCAACTGTTTGTAATGTAAAAATCATGCTTTCAATTAACGCTTAAAACATATTTGTTCCAAGTTAAGCTTAAAAAAATGTGGTGTAATATAAAGCTCACTAATAATTAATGATAAGTGAGTTTATTTTTTCTTTTAAGATACTTAACTATGTTAAGTTTAACAGTTAGTCAAAGACAAAAAAAAAAGAATGGAGTGTAATTTGTGGCCTGATTTTGGATTTATTGTCATTGTTGACAAACCTTAAGGAAATAGAGTGCAATTTCCTGTTATTATTATAAACCAGCATATTGGGAATGGCACTGTCGTCTTTTTTAATTTCATATTTTTTATATGAAGTATTTTATAAATTGATTAATTTAAATTTTATTATAATTATAAATTAATTAGTTAAATAAAAATAATTTTGAGAATAAGTGAAAAAATAACTCTTTGTATTTTAAAGTAATTGTAAGTCATAGACTATAATTATATACTTATAAAAAAAATGTTTGTATTTAATAATTTTATCTCATTTTTTATTTATGTTTAATTAGTTATTAATAGTTTTTTTGAGAAACTAAAAATTTAAGACCAAAGAGAGAAATCTCTCTAAAATAGTACAGATGACATAATTATGACATTGTCTAATTCAATAGGTCGGTTTAATTGATTTTATTGGTTGAACATGAATTAGAAATCTAATCAATCATTGTGCAATCCAAATTTAACAATATTAATAAAAAAGAAGTAGTAGATAAAAAATTATTCCTTTTTTTCTAAATTAATAATATTGATTGATGAGTTATTAGTCGATATTATGTTTAAATGTGTCTTGTTTAAAATGTCATTAAACTAAAAAAAAAATTTACATTTTTTCTCAAATAATGATTCGACAGGGGAGGGTAATGCGAGTCACTCATCACGGTTTATTATGTTTCCCTTACGTACTGTTAATCTCTTTTTTTTTTTTTTGGCTTCCTTTTAAAGAGGGAAGGCAATAGCAGTTATCAAGTTAGTTTATAGTCACATCTAATTTATGATGAAATATAAATGGCTTCTTTTGCTTCTGTAGTTGGCACTCTTCCCCTCCCAATTTATTGGAATATACACCGTTTTTCGTGACTTATTCACGTGATAAGCTCAACGTATGATGATAAATATTCACATGTATCAAAGTTCTTTTACCTATTAAATCACAGTTTTTATTTCTTTCATTTGTAGTATTGAGTTTCTGAGTTTGAAGGGAAGGTAAAATCTTATTGAACAAAATGGTAAGGAAGTATTTGTACAAGTTCAGAACTGAAGCTACCTGCAACTGAACATAACAACTAATCAACTAACTACAACTGACTCTCATAACATATTGAACTAATCAAATTACATATAAATGATTGAAAAATCATTATTTTCTATCCTCTATTACCCCCCGCAAGCTGGAGAGTGGATGTCAGCCATTCCCAGCTTGGATTTCAGATGCTGGAAGGTAGCAGTAGGCAAACCTTTTGTATAAATATCAGCAAGCTGATCTGCTGAACTAATTGGAAGCAAATGAATTAATCCTGCTTGCACTTTCTCACGTACCAAGTGGCAATCCAACTCTATGTGCTTAGTACGCTCATGGAAAGTTGGGTTAGCTGCTATGTGAAGTGCTGATTGATTATCACAATATACAAGTGATGGTTGCTTAAAATCCACACACAAATCATTCAACAGATATGTAATCCATTGTATCTCACACGTGACTGCAGCCAATGCTCTGTATTCAGCCTCAGAGGAGCTTCGAGAGACAGTGTGTTGCTGCTTAGACCTCCAGGAAATCATTGAGTCTCCCAAATAAATTGAAAAACCAGTCACAGAGCGCCTAGTATCTGGACTTGATGCCCAGTCTGAATCTGACAAAAACCTTTCAATTGCAAAGCATAATTTGAAGGGAAAAATAGACCTGCACCTGGAGATGCTTTTATATACTTTAAGACTCGAGTAGCAGCCTTGAAATGCTCCTGCATTGGCTTTGAAATGTATTGACTCAAGTGATGTACTGCGAAAGTAATATCTGGCCTAATTGTGGTCAGATACAGCAGTCTACCAACTAATCTTCGATATGAACCAGCATCATGATATGGAGTTCCTTTTTCATGCTGCAACTTTAAGGTACTGTCCATAGGTGTGACTGATGGTTTAGAAGCCAAATATCGTGCAGCAGACAAAATGTCAAGTGCCTATTTCCTTTGAGACAGAATTATGTCCTTCTTAGATCTGGTGGCTATTTCAAGCCCCAGAAAATATTTGAGCTCCCCCAAGTCTTATATTTTGAATTCATCATTTAGTACTTTCTTCATCTGTGTTATTTCATCATTTAGTACTTTCTTCATCTGTGTTATTTCCTTGATATCATTCCCTGTTAATACACATCATCAACGTACACTAACAAAGCAGTGAAAGAACTCCTTAGTGTGTTTAACAAATAGTGAGTAATTTGCTTTGGATTGACTGTAACCCGAAGCAAGAAACAGAGAAGATAATTTGAAAGACCATTGACGACTAGCCTGCTTAAGGCCATAGAGAGACTTCACTAATCTGCATACAGTATTTTTGTTTGGAACTGAGTCCTGGTGGAGGTTTCATGTAAACCTCTTATTGGAGATTACCATGTAGAAAAGCGTTATTAACATCCAATTGTTGTAAGAACCAATTGTTAATTGATGTAAGTGACAGCAATAACCGAACTGTTGTCATCTTTGCCACTGGTGAGAAAGTCTCAAAATAGTCAATTTCCTCGGTCTGAGTATAAACCTTGGCTACAAGCCTTGCCTTATACCTCTCAATAGAACCATCAGCCTTGTACTTTATTTTATAAACCCATTTACACCGTATGGGTTCTTTTCCTGCAGGCAAGTCAATTAGTACCTGATAGAACTGGATCAGAAATAAATGGAATCACTATGAAAAAGAGCTTTTATCTCCTCTGCTACTCCATTACCAGTAGGGTAATCGAGCAGGGGGAAATGATACAATCAGCTATAGAAGGAATAGAAATTATAAGGAAACTACAGGAATTCCGAGCAAATTCGATGGTGCTCGGTTCCCTCCTCACAGAACTTCCTCCTAAGTTCACGCGGGATCAGTTGAGGTCACACTTCCCACCTCTGCTTGGTTCACGTGTTGCATGGCTCGACTGTTAGGCTGTTAAGAGTGAGTTGCTACTCATATTGGGCAGGGACACGGCTTTGATTTCGTGTTCCTCCTAAATCTCTTCGTCACATACACCTTCGGTGTGTTATCAATACTCCCCCCCAAAAGTCTCACCTTGTCCTCAAGGTGAAAGCTTGGGAAATGATCTTGAATGTGGGACATAGACTCCCATGAGCTTTCAAAGGCTGGAAGATCTTTCCATTAGATGAGGACTTCTTGCTCTCCAGCTGCATTAGTACGAACAGTGGTAACTGCTGATGATTGCACTTGTAACTCTAAGTCCTCTGTCAAAAAAGAGGGCAGTGGTTGGCTGGTAGCTGAAGGTGATATAGATTCTTGAGGAGGGACACATGAAAAATAGGATGAATTCGACTTCCTTCGGGTAATTTTAATGTGTAGGCCACCTGTCCACTCGAGTGAGGATCTCATAGGGGCCATAGAATCTAGGACTGAGTTTTTGATTGAGCCTTTTGGGCAAGGATCGTAATTATATGTTGGATTTTGAGAAAAACCCAATCACCCGGCTGGTAGACCATCTCTCTCCTGTGTTTATCAGCCTGCACCTTCATGCGGTTTTGAGCTAGGACTAGGTTGTCTTTGAGTTCAGCCAGCATTTGATCCCTGTCAACTAGAAGTTGATTGACCTCTTCTACTGCAGAAGGGCTTGATGTCCCTTTAAGCAGAACTGGTGGGTCGATACCATATAAAGCCTTGAAGGGAGTGAGCTTAGTTGAACTGCTGTAATTGGTATTGAACCAGAATTCTGCCTAGCTAAGCCACTTAGGCCACTGCTTAGGTTTAGTACCAGTGAGACAACGAAAATAGGTTTCTAGGCATCTATTGACTGCTTCAGTTTGGCCATCCGTCTGTGGATGGTAAGCTGATGTAAATTTCAGTTTGGTGCCTATTTGCCTAAATAATTTAGTCCGGAATTGGCTTTGAAAGACTCTGTCCCTGTCCATAACAATGGATGATGAGAAGCCGTGTAGTCTAACAACCTCCTTAATGAAAATATCGGCTACTTCCTTAGCTGTGAACGGGTGGCACAGAGGAATAAAATGAGCATACTTTGTTAGCCTGTCAACTACTACCAAAATGGTGTCCACTCCTTGTGTTTTTGGTAAACCCCCGATAAAGTCCATGGAGATGTCAGACCATGTATGACTGGGAATAGGGAGTGGCTGTAGCAGGCCAGCAGGTGATAGAGTTTGATATTTATTTTTCTGGCAAACTTCACAGGCAGCCACATATTTTTGAATGTCTTTCTTCATTCCCTCCCAATAAACCAGAGCAGAAATTCGTTTGAAAGTTTTGAAAAAACCCGAGTGTCCCCCTCCTGCAGAATCATGAAATTCTTTAAGGATTAGGGAGATAGTAGCTGAAGACTTCGGTATTACCAATCTATCTTTGTACAATAGTTGGTTTCCCTTAATTCGATAACCTGGATGAGAATCAGGCTGAAGCAGAACTTGTTGCATAATCTGTCCTAGTTTAGGATCCGCTTGAATTTCTTCCACTATGTTATCTAGCCCCTGGAACTGAACCGTAGAGATGGCTGAGTACTGCATCCTAAGGGAGAGGGCATCAACTACCTTGTTTTCGGTTCCGGGTTTATAGTGAACTTCGAAATCAAACCCAATCAGCTTGGAAATCCACTTATATTGTTCCTCTCCCATAAGTTTCTGATCTGTTAGGAATTTAAGGCTTTGCTGATCAGTGAGAATGATGAAATGATGGCCTATTAAATAATAACGCCATTTTTGAACAGCAAAGACAATTGTCATTAGCTCCCGTTCATACATAGACTTGTCTTGAGCTCTTTTCAATAATCCTTGGCTTATATAAGCCACGGGTCTGCCACTCTGCATCAGTACTGCCCCAATTCCTATGCTGGATGCATCCGTTTCCACTGTGAAGGTCTTAGAAAAATCAGGAACTGCTAGAACTGGTACACTGGTCAAGGCGGATTTCAACTGTTCAAACGCTAGCTGAGCTTCTATTCCCCATAAGAAATTATCCTTTTTAAGAAGGCTGGTTAGTGGTCGGGCAATCTAGCCATAATTCCTAACAAACTTCCTATAGTAACCTGTGAGTCCAAGGAAGCCTCTAAGGCTCTTGACATCCTTCGAAGTAGGCCATGACTGCAGTCATTGTAACACCATTCCAAGGTGCTGTAAGTGAGTTGCTCGGTCCTTACTATAGACTAGAATATCATCAAAGAAGACCAGCATAAACTTCCTAAGGAATAGCTTCAACACCTCATTCATAAGGGATTGGAAAGTAAAGGGAGCATTTGATAACCCAAAAGGCATGACTAGGAACTCATAATGTCCTGCATGTGTTCAGAATACTGTTTTTGGAATGTCTCCCTTTCTCATTCTGATCTGATGATACCTGGACTTTAAGTCCAGTTTGGAGAATAATTCAGCTTCTCCTAATTCATCCAACAGCTCCTCTATGACTGGAATGGGAAACTTGTCAGGTATGGTGATTTTGTTAAGTGCTCTATAACCCACACAAAAACGCCAACCACCATCCTTTTTTCGTATTAGAATAACAGGGCTGGAGTATGGACTGTTGCTGGGTCTAATGATTCCAGCTGTCAACATTTCATTCACAATTCTTTTTAATTCATTTTTTTGGTAGTGTGGATACCTGTAGGGACGTAAATTTGGAATCTGTATTCCTTCCTTTAAGTTGATGGCATGATCATGCTTTCTTTCAGGTGGTAAACCTTGAGGATTCTGAAATAGATCCTCGAACTTAGCCAGTAAATGCTGCAACTCTGGCCAAGAGGGTTTGGCTGGTTGCTGTTCTGCCATGACACTCCTGTATTCCACCAGGTATCCTTCTCCCTCATCCTGCAGGGCCTTAATCATAGCCTTTAAAGAGGCTTGTGATATGCAGAGGGATGGTTCCCCTCTAATGGTCACTTCCTCTTGAGCTACCTCCATTTTCAGTGTTAAGTTTTTAAAGTTAGCCCTTATCTCCCCCAAACTCTCCAACCAATCCATTCCTAGGACCATATCTGCCCCTCCCAATTCAAACAAGTAGAAGTCTTGACCTTCACCCCTTGCATGTGTAATGCGACTCCCTTGCACACACCTTTGCTTCTCACCCTATGTCCATCTCCGACCTCTACCGTGTATTCCGGAGTGTCTGAAACTATGAGATGAAGTTCCAGAACTACCTCCTTAGATATAAAATTGTTAGATGCCCCACAATCTATCAGCACTACTACTTCCCTCCCCTCTATTTCTCCCTGTAGTTTGAGAGACTTTTTGGACATCATTCCCATGATGCTGTGCATAGATAATTGCAGTGCCCGTTCATCCTCGACGACTTGCTCTGGCTCCAATTTTCCCTCAACCTCCTCCTCTTCCAAACCTTCAATTAGTAACACATGAAACTGTTTGTTTTTGTATACATGTTCGGGACTATACTTTTCATCACATCGAAAGCACAGTCCCTTCCTGATCCTGTCTTGGTATTCTGCATCAGATAGTCTCTTTGATCCACCTCTCCTGTTGCCCCCCATTGCTTCTCCTACAGCTTTGTCACCCAAGTTACTGCCTGTGGATACAACTTTGGAACTAGCTGACACCATCCCAATCCCTCCTTTGTGTACTTTGCCATACTGCTTTCCTCCCCAGTCCACCAATGTAGTTCGTGGTGGTTGAGTTAGTTTGTGGTTCCAACTCGATGATTTTCCTCCAGTTGGATTAAACTTCCCACACGTCCAATTTTTCTCCTCAATTAATAAAGCTTGATCCATCAGATCAAGTAAAGAATCCAATCTGTGGAGCCTCAATTCAGCCCTTATTTCTTCCTTCAAACCGTTTAAAAATACCCCTCTCAACATCTCTTCGTCAGCATGTCTCAGGGGTCCTAAGATCAACTCAAAGTTCTCCCTGTACTCCCCTACAGTTCCTGTCTGTCTTATGCTTAACAGAATTTCAAATGGGTTTCCCGCCAAGGTTGGTTGAAAACGCCGGAGGACGGCCTCTCTGAATCTGGTCCAATTCACTTTTGTTGTCCGACCTTCCCACCCATTGATACCAGTTGAGTCTCTACCTTCCAGAGCTAGAATTACTGCCTGAACTCTTTCTCGGTCGGTTATGGAGTTGATGATGAAATACCTTTCCACCCGGTTGAGCCATCCGTAAGCATCCTCTCCCGAAAACAAAGGCAACTCCATGCGTCTCATCCGATCTCTTGATTCACTGCTCTGGGTGTACCATATGTTCGCTCGGTATCCCCATCTTCATCGACATGAATTTCAGGTCTCCTTGGTGATGGTTCTGGTGTTTTTCCTTTGAGGAACCACAGCAACTCATGCTGCAGCTCGTCATTTTGCTTCTCCCGCGCTTCTCTAGCTAGCCTTTCATTGACCGCCTCCTTCCTCCATTGCGTGAATTCTGCTCGTAGGTCCTCCACAATACTCATTCCACGGTCCAGAGCTCCAATTCTAGCTTCTATCCTATTATTCACCATGGCACAGCTCCCGGATCGGGAGCTCTGATACCAGTTGATAGAACTGGATCAAAAATAAATGGAATCACTATGAAAAAGAGCTTTTATCTCCTCTGCTACTCAATTACCAGTAGGGTAATCGAGCAAGGGGAAATGGTTGATACAATCAGCTATAGAAGGAATAGAAATTATAAGGAAACTATAGGAATTCCGAGCAAATTTGAGGGTGCTCGATTACCTCCTCACAGAACTTCCTCCTAAGTTCACGCAGGATCAGTTGAGGTCACAGTTCCCACCTCTGCTTGGTTCACGTGTAGCATGGCTCAGCTATTAGGCTGTTAAGAGTGAGTTGCTACTCATATTGTGCAGGGACACGGCTTTGATTCCGTGTTCCTCCTAAATCTCTTCCTCACATACACCTTCGGTGTGTTATCAGTACCCAAGTATTATTTTGTTCAAGAGCTTGTAACTCAAAATCCATGGCCTTTATCCAGCAATCATGCTTAATGGCTTGTGCATATGATGTGGGTTCAGTGGTTATGGAAATGGAGTATATGAAGAATTTATGTTTGCTAGACAAATTATCATATGATATGCTGTTAGATAAAGGATAAAGAATACCTTTTGACATATTGGCATGAGCTGAGCTTGAGAGGTTGAAATGAAAATCCTTTAAATATGCAGGTGGTTTTCTGCATCTAGTGGAATGTTTGAGATTCCGCGTTATTGGTTCTGTGTCTGATATTGGAGCTGATGCAGGGTTAAAAGATGATATAGGATCAGGTACTTGAGCTGAGACAGGATTAGAATTTGCATCTGCAGATGTTGATTTTGGATTGGCTGTGTCATTTTTTGTTTGATGCTGAAATGATGAGTTATTTGGCAATGGAATTATGGTAAGTATATCAGAATAATATGGCTGTGTATTTTGGGGTAACGGAAGATTGATTTTTGGTGTTGTTTGTTTATCTGACTGAAAAGGAAAAATAGACTCATAGAAGACTACATTTTGTGAAATGAAAACTTCTTTACTTTTGACATCAAAAAGAATAAAACCTTTTCTACCTGCATGATAACCTAAGAACACACACTTCTTTGCTCGAGGGTCTAATTTGGTTCTATGAACAAATAGGGTAGAGGCAAAACATAGACAACCAAATACCTTTAAAGAAGTAAGATCTTGTAGTTCATTATGTAAGAGTGTGTAAGGAGACTTGTTTTGTAGGACTGGAGTAGAAAGCCTATTTATAAGGTACACTGAGTGTAAAACTGCATAAGACCAGAAAACCTTTGTGAGATTAGCTTGGAAAATTAAGGCTCTTGCAACACTAAGGATGTGTTGATGTTTTCTCTAGCATTTTGCTAGGGAGTCTCTACACATGATGTTTGATGGAAGATACCTTTTGAATCATAAAATGATTTCATAGTAAATTCTGGTCCAGTGTCACTCCTAATAACCTTTCTTTGGTATCAAATTGAGTTTCAACTATTGCAATGAAAGATTTGAGATGGATTTGTGTTTCAGCCTTTGTTTTCATTGGATAAACCCATGTGTATCGACTATGATCATCTACAACAGTTAAGAAATACTTGTGTCCATGAACAGAAGGAATTGAGATTGGACCCCAAATATTAACATGCAGTAAATTAAAAGGTGCTGTGGATTGAGAAGAGCTCACAGAAAAGGGAAAATGCTTTTGCTTAGCATAGTGACAAATGTCACAGACAGGTATTTTATTACAAGAGATAACAGGATCTGATTTATTCATCTCATGAATACAATTGAATGATGGATGGCCTAGCCTATAGTGCCAGCGATCAAAAAACGAAGATGCAGTATTGGTATTTACAAAAGATGTAAGGTATGGATTTACAGATGGTATAATTTGGCTTGGTGATATGGTCAAATAGTACAACCCTTTTGAAGCTCTAACTATATCAATCGTCCTCAAGGACTTCAAATCCTGTATCAAACATTTGTCAACAGAAAATGTGAGTTGACAATTGAGAGAAGAGGTTAGCTTGGTTATTGAAACTAAATTGAAACTGAAAACAGGTATGTAAAGTACATCAGTCATGAAAAAGGCATCTGAAAAATGAATTGTTCCTGTAAATTCAGCAATCACCTGATTGCCATTTGGAAGTTTGACATATAATGGTTTGATTCTCTTATATGTCGTGAATTCTGACAGGGAATAACAAATGTGGTCAGTTGCACCACTGTCTAATATCCATTTATTTTGGTTCTGGAATTGAAGAGAAAACAGGTTTACCTGAGGTATGATTACTGTTGGATGTATTTATGGTACTGATTTGGTTAGAAGAATGAGAAAACTGTTTTGGCTGAGAATCATGATTCTGAATTAGGGCCAAGATACTTTGATACTGCTCTAGAGTAAAATTCATACTTGAAACTTCCTGTGTTGTTCCTGCAGTAATGGGTGGATTAGACATTACAGATTCATCAATTGCTGCACAATACGCTGCTGCTGCTGGATTTTTGAACTTAAAACCAGGAGGAAATCCATGCTTTTTATAGCATGTTCAATTGTATGCCTAGTTTTCCCACAATAAGTACAGAACTTCATTGCTCCTTAAAACCGTCCTCTGCCTTGAAATTGCTGCGTTGCATCTCTGCAACCTGATTGGGAAGAAAAACCTCTCCCTGCATACGTTTTCTTTTGAATCATTGAAGATTCAATTGCTACTGTAGCAGCACTCGTACTAGCATTCCAGCAGCCCAGCAGCTAAAGCCTTTGGTTCAGTAACAATACCAGCTTGGAACTGTCTCTCTTGTTGTATTACAATTGAAAAGGCCCTAGTGATAGGAGGCAGTGGCTCCATTAACATAATTTGTGACCTCACTACTGATATTGATCGTTTAGCCCTTTTAAGAATCGGATCACATAGCCACTTTCCTTTTGCACTTCTATCCTCTTGATGATATCACAATTGCAAGGCCTCGAGCAACTGTGCTTTGGAGTTGGCCTAAATTCAATCAACTCATCCCAAAGAACCGTCAATCTAGTAAAATACTTCGACACTGATAAATCTCCTTGTCTAAAAGTAAAAAATCTCTTCTTGCAAATCAGAAATGCGAAAAACGTCACCTTGGCTCAAACGTTCCTTCAAATCTCTCCAAATTTCTAAAGCTTTATCCATCCACAATATACTTTGTGCTATATCTTCTGTAACCGATCGAACCAACCATGAAATTGTCATCATGTTACACCTCTCCCAAGCTGCAAAAAGGGGATCCGTATCATCAGGAACTGATAAAGATCCATCAAGAAAACGATAATTGTTCTTCGTATGCAATGCTACTTTCATTGCTCTCGCCCAACCATGATAATTCAGACTTGTGAGCACCAGAGACACCAAGACTGACGCTGGACTTTCACTAGGATGCAAATAACATGGACTCAAAGGATTTTGCAAATAGTCTGCATTAACAGTTGATGAAGACCGAGTATTCTGATTAGACTGAGAATTTTCAGTAGAAGACTGTTCTTGTGCTTCCGCCATTGGAGTAGCTTCAAAGAAAAGGAAAGCGCACAGCAGAGCTCTAAGATTAGAGGTAGAGCTCTGAAACCATATCAAGTTTCTGAGTTTGAGGGAAAGTAAAATCTTATTGAAACAAAATGGCAA